>JAJJWX010002218.1:0-37711 GCA_023529315.1 Papaver bracteatum | reverse complement strand
TTGAACCACATCTGCCATTTTTGACAAGTCTTGGCAAATGATGCACTTGGCCCAAAGATACCCCATAGGGTGCAACCTCGTAACTATAATCCCTATATGCAAAAAGGATAAGAGGTTGCGATCAAAAGCTGGTTGTTGGCAGAACCGGATGGGAAGAGCTAACCTTGTATGGTCGATGTACGCTTCCTTGAAGGGGAAACCAGGGGGAAGATAAAGGGCGACACCCTCCATTAGGAGATGATACGTGCTATAAGACGCAAATGTCACGAGGCTTCTTGTTTGCGAAAACATAAAGGCTTGTCATATTTGTGCAACAAATGAAGTTCTGCGAGCATTCTAAAAAAAAAAAAAAAAAAGAGAAGGAAAACATACAAAAAGAACTCGCAGAATGAAACAAAGAAGTTAAGATGAGATCAATGGGTTATTACATGAAAGTGTAAAAACGTCATGCGATTTCATCGAAAGACAATAATGTCACGAGGCTGTATGTTCGCAATAATGTTCAGGCTTGTCATATTATTACAAATACAAAAATTTACTACAAAAGAGGTGGGAAAATAAGACCTTTACTTAGGAAGGCATGATAAGACCACAGAAATTAATGAAATTCATTTCATCAACATCATTGAAGAAATTATACAAGTATATACATTATGAAGATCTAAAAATAAGACAACTTCGTCGATATCATTGAAGAAATTTTACAAGAATATACATTATGAAGTTTTGAAGAGAAGACAGCTCTGTCAATATCATTGAAGAATTTTTTCAAAAAGTCCTATCAAAGAAGACAACATCATTGAAGAATTTTAACGAAGACTTAACAAAAAATGCGATTTTGATATTAATCAAATACAGATAAGTTCATATTCGTAAAACTTTACGAGAATTACATACTTCTTATACTTCTCCATATATTGAATATTTCTCCAAAAGTCGAATACTTCTTATAATTCTTCAAGAATATATCATATTTATTATATTTCTTCAACGGATATTTCATTTGGTGAAGGTTAAGTAATCATCATACTTCGTCATAAGTAATCATTGCCTCTAATACTTCTTATATCTCCTCATTTGGTGAATTGAGTACTTCTAATACTTCTTATATCTCTTCATTTGGTAGATCGAGTATTTCTAATACTTCTTATATCTTTTCATTTGACGGATTTAGTACTTCTAATACTTCTTCAAAGGTATTGTATATGTAGTATACTTATTAAGGATATTTCATATATTTTATTTCTTATACTTAAAATGGAGGATTTCTTATTTACAATCGTAACAAGTTGAAACTTCGTAAAATAAATTGAGGCAGATATTCTAATACTTCCAACAACGTTTAATCATTTAAAGAGAAATAATAGGGGGAAAAGGAGATACTAAGCTTTATCTGTGAGTTACATATTATTTCTCTTTATATGATCAAATGGGGTAAAATAAGGAAAACATTTAATTAAAGAAAGGATAAATTATCTTCGCAAAATATCAGATATACTTCTTAACTAAGGTTAAATCATCTTCGCAAAATATCAGATGGACTTCTTAAAAAACAGAATTGTTTGCAAAAAGAAAACCAACAATAACTAAGGTAATGAATTCAAAAGAAAGGAGGACAGGAGAGTCAATGATAAATTGAAAAAAGAATGTTATCATGCTTCATCAACACTCTGTCTTTGGATCTTTAAGATGAGTAGGGTCATTAGCAGCCTTCGACTTTTGCGAGATATCATCCTTTGAAGAATATGCAACAGGAACATCTCCTTGAGGAATAGATTCTTTCTCGTCATCAAGATCTTCATCATCACTCTCATAATAAAAATCACTATCAGGCTCACGAGCAACTTCATCGTCGAGATATTTTTCAGAGGAGTAGTTTTCCACGAGGAGGCAAGGCTCTTGATAAGAGAATGTTATTCGTAAAGACTTGAGCTTTCAGATGACTTTCACGAAGTATAGCTTTTTGATGGTTGGTATCTTCGATATCTTTGGAATAAGCAAGATAGTTGAATCTCCGAGTAGCACGGTCACGAGAGTTGATTAAGCGGGTAGAAAGCAAAGCATTTTTCTTACGAATCTCAGAACAGGAGGCTTCTAATCCAGCTTTCGCATTACGAAGGTTGTTCTCAGATTCTGCAAACAAAACAAAATTCAAAGGATAAAATTTGCGAGTATAACGAAATTTAAAGATATACCAGAGGCAGTCAAATTTTAATGACTACCTTCTCTTTGCGAAGTAAGAGATTGAGTTAAAGATAGACAACAGTTCTTCATCTGATTCATCGCATTATCAAAACCATCACCAACTAATCCTTTAAGTCGAGATTGAAGCTTTTGATCTTTAGAAAGGAGAAAAATTTTATCCTTCGCAAGTTTGGCATTAAGATTTTTTAATGACGAATAATCTTCTTCAAGTTGATTCTTCTTAGCACTCAAGACTATATTCTTATTAATAAGGGAATTCTTCTCAATAACAAAAGAATTTCTTTCAGCATCTGAAGACTTCTTTAATTCCTCAAGTTCACCTTTCAATAAAGAAAGAAGATTTTCTTGATCGCAACATTTATTCTGAAGAGTTTTTAATTCTTGTGAAGAAACAATCATTGTATTAAAAAACGAACATTTCTCTTCTGATAAGGTTTTGTTCTCTTCTAATAAGGTTTCTATTCTCAAATTAGCTTTAGTTAAGGAAGAAAAAAGTTGAGATATGTCATCATTCAAAAAAATTTGATCATATATTAGTTGAGTATTCTCTTGAAAAAGAGCGTCAGAGTTGTCAAGAGCACACGAGTAAAGATTAGATAAATGGGAGAATTGGTTTGAGAGGCTTTCATGCTTGGTTCGATATTCTGTTGCATCTGATTCATGGTGAAGTACCAATCTTCTACATTTCTGGATGGATTCTATAAAGGGGAATGGGTTTTAATGGATGTTTCAAGCATATGAAGAATATAAGTAAATAAAAGGGAAAATATGAAGATAAGCAATCATACCTTTCAATTCATCATTTCTTTTGCGAAGAATCGCGCAGTCGAGAGAATCATTTTGAAGATGATAATTTTCTTTATGGAGATCCTCGCATTCTGCTTGAGAAGATTTCAAAGACTGGCGAAGCAATTCAATTTCTTTTTCCAAGGATTGACATGAAGAAGAAATGTCTGGATTGACGAAATTATTTAGAACTTCGCAAAACTCATATTGCGAACGAACATTAGTAGACTTCGCAGTATTGGTCAAAATCTCAGATAACATTCGGAAAGTTGAATAAATTCCATCTCGAATTTCCTGAGAAAGAGGAGAAGAATTTGAAGGAATAAGAGCAAGCTGCAAATTGTTTGGAGAAATAGCACTCAAAGGATTTGGGGACAAGATAGGTTTTTCAAGAGAAGAAGTTGAAGAAATATTTTGCGAGGGTTGTTTTTCAAGAGAAGAAGTTGAAGGAATAGTTTGCGAGGGTTGATCTTGAAGAAGTGTTGATAAATTGACACTGATGGGAGATTAAAAGGTAGGTAATGGAGTAGAGGCAAGAGTGTGTGAAGAAGCATTTTCACGAGGAGGAGAGGAATATTCCTTATCAACTTCAGGAAGGAAATCATCAATCAGAATTAATGGTGTGGGTTTAGTTACTCGAGATCTCTTACCAGGGTTTGGTTTTTCGCCAACCTGCAAATCAAAATGTATATTAAAAACTGAGGCAACAATATATTGTTCAGGAAAGAAGGCAAAGTATTTTAACTACCTTTTGATTCTCAGATTTTCTTCATCATGGATTAGGGCTTGGATTTTTTAGTTGAGATTTCATCTGAGGAGTTATTTTGCTGAAATAAACCAAAATCAGATAACAAATTATACAGAAATTAAAGAGAAGAATAAATGAAATGCGTGGAGAAGGAAATTACCTTGGAGAACTCATGAAGATATAATAGAAGAAAAAATTGCAGAGGAAACAGTAATGGAGAGTATGAACAAAAGATAAAATTGTAGAAGTAAGAAGAAGGAAAGGAAGAGAATATAAAGGAGTTATATAAGGGAATAACTAGAAAAGGACGGTTACAAAAGACGTGTCCAAATTCTAAAAGACTAGGTAACGGTTATGTTCTCACGATCATTTCTTCTTCGTAGAATTGACATGAGAAGAGGCAAGATGTAGGTACTGAATATCGCAAGATAATAGTTCACGAGTATCGTAATAAATAAAGGAGAAAAGAGTTATAAAATGATACGATGATAGAAGTAGCGCGGAGAAATATGAAGTTTTGCGAGGATGGAATAATTTTGCGAGTATGAGTTGCGATACTTCGCAATTCATATACAAATTGCATAAGTTTTACTATAAATAGGAGTTCAAATGTAAAATTCGGGAGGTTCTTTTAATGAGTGTAAGAAATTATCTTAGGAAAGAGAATAGAAAAAGTTGTAACTATTCTAGTTCCATTTTGATAATTCTATGTAATCAACTAAGAGAATTAATAAGAAAGTTATCATTCACCATCAAGAACTTCTTGAGTTTTTACTAATTCTATTGAGGGTGTAGTTGTATGTTATTCTGCAACTACACTCTCCTCGAAAGAATAGTTGGCAACATGAATCACCAAATTATTTATTGATGAATCAGTACTTATCACCACTATAATTGATTTTGTAAACTGATATCACCAAATTATGTAAATCCATTTTTTCATCCTATTTGTTCGCAGAAACTCATCCCATTTCTTCGCAGAAACTTAACCTACTTCGGTCATATATGCTGCAAATGATCATTAAATTTGGTTAGAAGTTTGTAAATCATTAAGATGAGTAATGTTTGCCTGCGAAGAATGAAAACTTTCCATATATTCTACTTGTTTTTGTTCTTACGAATTGTAAATCTCTAACCAGCAGAAAATCTTGAAATTTGACTTTTTCAGAGATTCATTAAACAAATTCTTAAAATGAGGTTTGGTTACTACAAATTCGTAGCAAAAACATTGTTAAATTCGAGACTTCCGCAATAAATCAAATTTCTTCAGAAAGCAAAGTTTAGGTTTTATAAAAATTCATCTTTCCAATTTTCGTTTTGGAATTCACAGATCCAAAAAATGAAACAAATAATAAGAAAAGTGAGAAGAGATTTGTCCTGTTTTGACTCATAGTTGATGTAGATTCTGTAGAAATTCATCCTTTTGACATAACTTTGCATCTTCATCTTTATCTTTTGCTTTTAATTTCTTTCACTGTGTTGTCGGTGTTTGTTTGAAGACACAACTTCTCCATTATCGAATTTCCTCTCAAAAGTTTTAAATCTCACAAATTCTAACTCTTCCTATAGCCAATTTCTTTGAATCTTCTTCTAATGTATCAATCTATCAAATAGCAGGTATTGTTTCTAGTGCCAAAATGTAGTTGCAGGTTTTCCCACAACACACCCCTTGTAACATCTTGATAATAATCTCTTAATCTAAACTAATTTGATATTAAAAGTATGATTAAAATTCTAAAAATTCTAAATAGACACACAGATTTTTACATGGTTCGATCAACTTGATCTACATCCATGATTCTTCACTATGATTGTTTAAATTTACATTTGATTTTACATTGATCATCTCCATTAATGGAGTTCTAAATCTAGTTTTGGGGAAGAATATGATAAAGAAAAATACATTCTCTCTCCTAAAATCTCTCTACAAAATATCTCTCTCTTCTAAAATTGTGTCCTCCCTTTTCTCTCTCCTGATCTTCTCTTTATATAGGTATCTTCATAGTGGGTGACAACTCACATTCAATTTATCTTTCCCATTTTTTAGGATTTTTGCTATGCTCCTTGCTGGCTCTGCTATCGTGCTCGCGAGATCTGCTATCTACTCGCGAGATCTGTTATCTGCTCACGAGATCTTCTATCTGCTCGCAAGATCTGCTATCCGCTCACGAGATCTTCTATAACCACAAAATATTCATCTACTTCCTTGCTCTCGCGAGTTCCCGCCTTGTGCTCGCGAGCATTCTTTTTAACTACAAAAATCTTCACATTTTTCTCATGTTTTATGCTGTCGTTGTTTATTACATCATTTTCTGAATTATTTTGTGACGCTCGTGAAATGTTGTTGAAGAGTTTTCGGTGACGCTCGCAGAAGTATCATTAATCTCTCGTTAATATAATTGTGGCGATATTCTGGTCCTACAGAAGTCATGGACGGTTAGTGATGATGGGAGAAGTGGGCAAGCCTGGTCGTGTGACACCAACACACTACTCCACTAATCCATCACTCCACTTTCTCCACTTCCCACGAGATACGAAGGTTAGGCTAAAAGACTTGTATAAATAGGTTCTCCTCTATATTTTTCACAACAACAGAACAAGACGAGATAATATAGGCAAGTGTTGATACAATCATATTCAAACACCAGAACTGATAGCTTACATCCTGCAAGCCAGTTCAGCTTTCTGATACAAGTCATACATAGCCAACACCTTCACAATATCAACACCTTCTTCGCTTCCCTCCCTAAGATCAACCCCATCTCCTTCACTTTGTGACCGAAACAAGTATGGAACGACCATTTCTTGGTTTAAGACGGACTTGCACAAATTGATCTCTCGAATCTACAAGAACTCACCGCGCAATGCATTTGTTTAAGGTTTAGATTCATTCCTCATCCACACCCCAAATTACAAAAATTATCAGGAGTAGTTTTCACCCACAAAAAATTGACAACTACAATGGGAGATTGATCTCTCGGTTGCAAAGAATTGAATTCTCACTTTTTAGTTTTTTAACTCATGATGTATCCTCACCAAGAAATCACAGGTAGTTCAGATATCATGGGAAGTATAGATAGCATAATGGAGGATGTATTGGAAAATCAATCTGGTATCGCTAGAAGACAAAGCGAAACATTCCGCCTCTTGAATGATATAACAACACAATTATAAAAAGGGTCGACATACTCTACTCAAACAGTGCGAGAAACGCTGAATCCTTAGTCAGGGGTCACACCTTTACCAGTGGAGAAGCAAAAAGAGCGCGTAATTGCATGAGACTCAGGAAAGACGAACAACATGGTCCAGCTGACAATGAAGACTCGGGGAAACTCCACAGAGGGAAGGACTTGTCCGGAATACTACAACGTCTACCGAATAAATAAAAGGAGCCTGCAGCCTACGGAGCCATGCTAGAAGATTTATATCTCAAGACTCTTGTTGAAGCCCAGAAGACTGTCCAATCCGCATCGACCTTTCAACCAAGTGAAGAAATGCTTGAGGAAAGAGAGATAAATCAATAAATACGTGAATATATCGGATGGGAGCGTTTAATTCGATCACTCAGCAGTGATATTACGACACCTTCTACATCCCTTTAACCAGGCAAGCGATCCGCGGATATGATGACACTAGAAAATCTTCCAACTTTATCTCTGAAACGCGCTCCACATCAAAGCCATGTAGAGACATCACAACGCCCACTAATATAGGAAAAGCTAGACTCAAAGTACATACACTTTCCCTTCCCAATGAAGAAGATTTTGGAGTTGCTGGAGGCATGGGTGCAAAACGGAGGGGTGGAGCTACCTCCGGTATGGCGTCCGCTCACTGATCAAGAAGTAATGGACCCGAGGTATTGTCATTTCCACCGATTCCTTCACCACCCCACCAGTGAATGCAACGATTTGAAGTGCATTGTTTAGGAGAAGCTTGGTTAAGAGGGATGACTTTCCTTCTCTGAGAGATCAATGCGGACGACTTCCTTGGAGGGGATACTTCGGTTTTACACAAGTAGGGTCTCGAAATCAAGTAAGTTATATCCAACAATCCTACAAGAAATATAGTTTTAAAATTCACTGGGGACTGGCATCCCGGGCATGAAAAAAAGAGGCTCAATAATTAAACACCATGTTTGTTTCCTTTTATACTTCCATTTTGCGCGATATTTGAAATCTCATATGATATGTGCAAACATTCATGACCAAGATGTAAATTCCATTTAAGATAATCACTTTTCAAGAAAATCGATTCACAAAACTATCTCAAAATAGACCAATTCAATTACCTATTAATTCAAAACCGGAAGTCAAATTATGAAAGGAAATCCTCACTATCACTCAAAAAGAAGAACATCTAAAAGAAAAGACAAATAAGTTGCGTGAATCCTTCAATGAAAGTCCTTCAACATCAACTTGTCTTTCTGTGCAAAAGCGGCTTTCATTTTCTGAAGAACGGCATGTTCCAGATTCAAATCATTAGACAACCTTTCAATCTTCTCTTCATGGCGAGTAACACAGTCCGCAGAAGGGACTTCATCTTGTTATTTATGGAGATCCTGAATCTCGGAGAACCCTTTGAATAACCAAGGAGCATTGAATCCATATTGTACAAACACGTCTCGATGGCACTTTCAGCCTTTAATCGTCTCCTCATAAACTGTTCGACCAGTCGTGACGCTCATCCCGTGGATAGAAAATAAAGCTTCCTGAACGTGATTGACCAGTGCAAGACGATTTTTGAGCTTCGTAATAGTATCAATGTGGTCGTGCTTCTCCCATATCGCCTTGTACAACCCTTCGAACTGAGCTGGCACTCTAAATCCTCTAACCAACACATGACATGGAGAGGTTATAGTGAAAGGAGGATCGAACAAAGCCCCAGGCTTCATTACCGATACTTCACCAATTGCAGGAACCTTTTCAGCTACAGGAGGCCTTTCGAAAGAAGTCACCACAGCTTGAATGTGCTTCAAGGGGAGTCGTCTCAACGATAGCATATGTTGCCTCTCCTACATTTTTACTGATGTCTACTTCTCTCTGAGTACTGATTTCCATCAACGCCTCATCAACAATATCACTTACAGAGGCGCCTTGTCCAGCCGAGATTGTGTCATCTCTGTCATTGTCCAATGAAGGAGCGGTTTCGGTTTCACCAGACTTCTCGAAATCAAAGAAGACAATCCCATCAAGATCATTGAAGAATTCTTATAAGAAGATATATCATGAAGTCCTAACAAAGAAGACAATCCCATCAAGATCATTGAAGAATTATTACAAGAATATATATCACGAAGTCATACCAGAAGAGGTGATTTCATTCGCGAGAATACACAAATGAACTTGCGAAGATGATTATATGAATAGAGGCAATTCAAAGATATATCAATTTTACTGCAGCAAAATGAGCTAAGTAACACAAACATTAGCTATGCATTATAATAGATAAGTATTAACATCATACAAGTATCATACTTGCATCATACAAACATCATATTTGCATCATATTCGCATCATTCAAGCAACATATTTGCATCATAAAAGCATTGCATAAACATTTCATGGCATATGCATCGCATAAACATTTCATAACATAATCGTTACATAAATATTATATTCGCACAAGTATTTTACAAAATTTTACAGGAAAACACCGCGAAAGTTCGCAGAAAAATTCATAATTCGCAGGACTATTCATAGTTCGTAACACTATGTTCGTAACACTATATTCGCAACACTATGTTCGCAACACTATGATCGCAACACTATATTCGCAGCACTATTTAGAAGTTTAGAAATTCGCAGAAAATCCCAAAAATTCACAGAAAAATTCAGAAATTTGCAGAAAAATTCAGAAGTTAGCAGGGTTACCGCTTGAGGCAAAGGCAAGATAAGAATAGAGATGCAATTTAATTATTCAACATTTTCTCAAGGATTCTCCTTCATAGATAAAGAAAAGAGGCAACTATGGATACCCAAGAAAATATTTGATGTTCTTTATCTTCTCAGCAAAAAATCCTCACCAAAAGTGGAATAATAATTTCACATGAACAGAGGCAATATTTATCACTCTCATCAAGGATATTTTATACTTCATATATAATTCGAGGATTAAATACTTCTTATACTTCTTAAGGATACTTCATACTTCTTATATATTTCGAGGATTAAGTACTTATTATACTTCTTCAAGGATATTTTATATTTCTTATACTTCATACTTCTTCAAGATACTTCGCATACTTCATACTTCGCAAGATGATACTTCTAATTACATTTTAAAGCTTCAGAACTTCGCAAAAGAATAGAGGCAAGTATATACTTTTTGAGTTTGATATTCTTTAGCTCGTTCCTTCATCAACAAAGATAAAAGACTATTCCAACAACCACAGCAAGTGATTTTTTCTTAAAGATCGCTCTTCCAGCAATATTCAAGAAAAAAGAGGCAAGATGTAGGAGCGGAATATCACATCAAATGATAACTTACGAAATTGTGGAGAGAAAACACATTTTGCGAGCAAAGAATATTTTGCGAGCAAGAAGGACATTTTGCGAGCAAAGGAAACCACGAAGGTTCGCAAGATAATCTTCAAATCCGAAATGGCGGGACAACACAACGGTCATCTATTGTAAAATCATATAAATAGCCATTTAGGCATGAAAAGTAGGAGAGGTCTTTTTTAGAGAGAGAGAGAGATAATTTTAGGAGGAGAGAGAAAAGGTTAGGAGAGATTTATTATCTTTATCATCTTCTTCCCTAAAAAACTAGAGCTCCAAATATTCTTTAATGGAGTCTTAATTGTAAAATCATGTAATTACATATAATCACTAGTGAAGCACCGTGGATGTAGATCACATTGATCGAACCACGTAAAAATCTTTGTGTCTCTTTATAATTTTAGTACCTTAATTCTTAGTTTCATATCAAATTAATTATGTTTAGGAATCATTTTAATGGATTCTTATGAGGGTGTAGTTGTGAGATAATCCGCAACTACATATTGTACTCCTTAATACTATGTCTAATTAGAGTATCATACACAGCTTCGCAGTTATGTTTTCAATATGCACGATTTGAAAGATACGTTAGGGAATGAAATAGTTCAAGTCAAATATTACTTACTTTAAGAGGAAGGATGATGTTGTCGTTGTAGCTCCATACTTCTTCACATTCTTCAAGTCTTCATGTAATACTTGTAAGTCTCATATCCTAATATTTTCAAGCTAACCTATACAAAGTTGACTCTAGTATATAATCAAGCGACTCTTTAAATGAGTTTTGATTCACTAAAATATGACAACCAAACTTGACATACCAACGCTTGGTGGGTTCAACCGAGCTATGCTCTAACAGACTTGAAATGTTTCATTCCCAACGTATCTTTTAAGTCGTGCTATATTGCAAACATAACTGCGAAGCTGTGAATGATTATACTCTAGTAGACATAGTGTTAAGGAATTAGAATACGAATTATAACTCCTATCTTTTGAACTTCGTATATAAGACATCGACATAATCGTATGAATGCTATTGTGATAATGTGTATGGGTATGGGTGAAGATTTTGTCCTAGGAAACAATGTTTATATTCGTTTAATAGAAGTACATTCATGAACTTGTTTTATGAATCGAAAGGGAAATCGCTAGACTTATTGGTATTGTTATTCATTGCATATATTTGGATTACCAATATGTGTGAGTTAGTAGAACCGATCATAACTTGTGATGTATCTTGGTAAAACTAGTCATAGTGCCTGACTTATGTATTGGTATGACTTTTATTAGTGTAACCGGTCCTAAGTAATCACCTAAGATGGTAAGATCGATATTTGTAATTGTTGTGACCGATCCTAGTAATTGGTGTGACCGATCACAAAAGAATATGTAATTGATCCTTGTAATTGGTGTAACCGGTCCTGGTAATTGGTGTAGCCGATCCTGGTGACTTGTGTAACCGATCATAAGTAATACCATGAGAATATGGTAACCGGTCCTGGTAATTGATGTAACCGATCCTGGTAACCGGTCCCAGTAACCATATTAAGGTAGAACGATCCTTGTGTTTGGTAGAACCGTAAACCCATGATTAGTGTTTGATATTTGATCAATCACATAGTTCTTGGAAATTAGATGAACCAGTTCTAAACTTGTTTGAAAGTGTGGTATAATTGGTTCGAAATTGTAAATATGAAAAAGGATTTACAAAGAAATAAGATGTCGACATACTTTGAACATATTCAGTAACTCTTATCTTTTATTTTTCAAAGATATTCCTTAATAACTAAAGGAGATCCCGGACCGAAATAAGTTGAGAATATTTTAATTAAGGTTGTTAATTTTATATGCTTTTAATTACCAGCAATTAAAATGTGTATCTCTGGAAAATAAAAATTGGTAATATGCATTTACTAATTGGAGATTTTCTAGTAGGATTTCGGTTATTTTTGGACAGAGTGTTTCTAGGAATTATGAAAACCGATTTGGAAATATATTGCATATCTTAAGAATATTTCGGTTTTGGAAATTCCTTGGTGTCCAAACTTCCTTGGTATATAAATACCCAAGTTTTCATTTCGATCAAACTATCCTAAGAGCCAGCATGACTACCTAGTTGTGTTGTTACTGGTGGAGCCGTCTATTCGAAGAGGAAAGTACCTTAATTAGGAGAAATCTCTTACGACCGCTCGTTTAAAAACTTATGTGGGATCAAGAAGATCTATGAGTACCGTTGGTGGGAAACTAGATAATTGTAGTATTATTAGTTTTCGAATTGATTTGATTGACTAACGGTTGTTGAACTTTGATTGCACCTAGTATGTTTATTCTTGAAAATCTTCTCTTCTGATATAAGATTCACTCAAACTAGATCGAAGTGTCGACGAGATCTTTAGAACTGTTTGTATATCTAAAGACGTCTTATGATAATCCATTGTTAACAGACTCCATTATGTGCGTGATTGATCACAAGAGATTCAAGTTGTGTGTGCAGGTGTTTATTGAAGATTTGAAGGCGAAGAAGATTTCTTATTTGGGTTCATAATCTTTGGTGTGCACAAAATTTGATCGGCTGGGATCCAACTATAATCGGTTTATCTTTGATAGATTTGATTGATTAGTTGCATAGATCGTCATCAGTATTTAGTATCTTTATAGATCCTATTATTGATTACAAAATCTAAACTCGACTACTTTGGTAGTTGTTGAATAGATATATCTAAACCCAACAAAGGAGTTTATTGGATTAAACATAAGAGTCTTTGTCTAACTCAGATCACTGAGATTGAATAGAGTTGTTACCGAACAAATTTGTTGTTCCTTTACTATTTGGAATACGAACCAAAGGAATTATTCTAGTGCGTGCACTTATTGAATGTTGGAAGTACAAGGATACTGAAGAAACTAGGTGAACTATAGGTTTAGTTGTTGGGTCTCAACTATACGAAGTTGGTGTGATTTTGTATAGTGGTTTAATTCTGAGAGTATTCAATTATGGACTAGGTCCCGGGGTTTTTCTGCATTTGCGGTTTCCTCGTTAACAAATCCTTGCCGTGTCATTTACTTTTGCTTTCGGCAATTATAATTGTTGTTATTATAATTTAAATTAAATTACACAAACGTTAACTCCGTATTACTTGATAGTGATCATATAGAGTTTGGTTAAGTCTGAACCTGTTATCAAGTAATCACACTTTGATTGTTGTATTGTATCGATCTCGTATCTATATAAGATCACACAAAGTGTGAATACCGATTCGTTGTATTGTCTCGACTTAGTCCATAGACAATCACTTTCGGTAAGAGGACTTATAGGTGGAAATGTTTTATATTGAGGTATATTTGGGTACCCTCGTATTTTCACATACCTTTTGTTGATGAAGTTCCACAAGCTCGCCTTAGTAGTTCTTCGTCTTCATGTTATGAACGCCGTGAAGTCTAATTCTCAACTACACAATCTATCTTGGTCCGAGACTGTTAGAGAACTGCTCGGTCAAACTCGCATGCGTTGCTATATCAAGCATGTTTGTCAATGTTAGTGATCAAAACTATAAAGTCTTGATTTCTAGTCTACTATAGCTAAGGTCTCGGACTAGGATAGAAAGTGTAGTTGAGCTCAAGAACTCCATGGAAATCATCATACAAGACGAAGGACTACTCAAGGAACCGGTGGATCTTAATCGACTAAAAGGTATGTGGAGACTTGAACTTATCTATCACTCAAAAGTCTATCTACTATATCTCCTATCTTGAGACAAAGATCGTTTAACTATATAGACTAAAGATATAAACATGTGACATTTCGAGATGAGTATACCTCGCTTATCTATTTCTCTAAATGTGTGTTGGTAAAGATTTCAATTTAGCCGAATTCATCTTTTCCTAGTGACGAAAGTCATGTTATGTTTCAAACACTTTGAAAATTGCTCTGACGAAAACTAGTTTCTGAATAACAACTATATGATGTCCTTTGAGAATGTTTAAATGATTGAAATTAGAGTTTATATAATATAATCACTGGGGGATATAAACATTGTTGTAGTAACACATATATGTATAAGTCCTTATGCACTTGAACAGAAGTTCGCGAACTTTCTTGATCAAGTGAAAACCGGAACTTGAGCAGTCAACCCAGTCCGCGAACTTAGTCCACAAATGAGCGTAGTTCTTGAACCCGAGAATTTCTACTGGAGTTGATGCTTGGTTTCAGTCCGCGAACCCAGTCCATGAACTGATGGAAGTTATCAAACCCGAGAATTTCTTCTTGAGTTTGTGAACTCCAACCGGTTACTTAAGTCCATGAAACCAGTCCGCGAACTTGAGTGGTTATGTCTAAAAACGATGTTCGTGAACTTATTTAAATTATCTAAGGAATGCTATTGCAAACCGTGGATTTATAGTTCATGAATCGATTCGAGTGAATCACATCGTTTTTGCTTCAATTGTGTCTTGTGTAGTACATAAGATATCATAGCAATTGAACAACTCTATAACTAGTTCATTTGAGTCATTTGGACTAGTTATGGTGAAGAAGAATATGGTTGATATGAAAGTTATCATTTGGCTAACCATTTGGTTGACTAATCTTGAACCAACTATTGTACATGTTTGGGTACGGTTACACAAACCCAAAATCGTCAAGTACATGTGTGTATGGCAAGCTAAGTTTTCGATCTAACGGTTGATATTAGCTTATATCTAATTAGGTTTTCATCTAACGGTGAATATTGAACGCTTTGTTACTAAGCTAACATTGATTGCAAACCCTGATTTGAAAAACTATATAAGGGAGAACTCTAGCAACTGGGAAACCTAATCCCCACACATTCTGTTTGATACTAGTTTGCTAATCTAGAGTTGATTCTTCTTTAACCCTTTGGTTTTCTTCTTCTAAAACCAGGTTAACGACTTAAAGACTTCATTGGGATTGTGATGCCATACCGATACTACTTTTCTTGTAGTTGTGTGATCTGATCTTGGTATTTCTATTGTATGAGTACAATATATATAATAATTGGCTTGAGATTTCTATCTCCGATAGGGAAGATATAAAAGTAATCACAAACATCTTCGTCTCATCGTTTGTGATTCCAAAATATCTTTTTTCGCTGCATCGATTAAGACTATTGTGAGGTAATTGATAAAACTGTGTTGTTCTTCGGGATTATAAGTATGGTTTTATTAATTGGTTCATGTTCACCTTGATTTATCAAAATACGGAACAAAACTCATAAGTTTATTCGTGGGAGACGAATTTATCTATCTTGTAGACTTTTCTGTGTGAAATAGATTTGTTTGCTAAAGTCTTCGACTTTGGGTCGTAGCAACTCTTGGTTGTGGGTGAGATCAGCTAAGGGAATCAAGTGCGCAGTATCCTGCTGGGATCAGAGGCGTATGAGCATAACTGTACCTTGGATCAGTGTAAGATTGGTTGGGGTTCAACTACAGTCCAGACAGAAGTTAATTTTGAGTATGCTAGTGTCTGTAGCGGCTTAATACAGTGTATGTTTAATCTGGACTAGGTCCCGGGGTTTTTCTGCATTTAGGGTTTCCTCGTTAACAAAATTCTGGTGTCTGTGTTATTTCTTTTTCGCATTATATTTTTATATAATTGAAATAATACAGGTTGTGCGTTGATCAATCGATTAGAATATCCGACCTATTGGTTGTTGATTTAAATTGATTGACACTTGGATCTTAGTACTTGGTACCATCCAAGTTATCTCTCTTTGATTAGACTCGTGAATCATATTTGCTTGAGTAAATCAAATCGAGAGATTGAGATAAAAACTCCTTGAATATTTTCTATTGATTGAGTCTAGTTGATTCTCTAGAAAAATAACTCGGAGTTGTCTATACAGATTGCTAATCGAAATATTGGGTGAGGTTGTTAGACCCACGCTTTTTCGGAGACATCACTATAAGTAGACTAGAAATCAAGACTTATAGTTTTGTTCACTAACATTGACAAAAAAAACTTGAGATATCAACGCTTGAGAGTTTGACCAAGCAGTGATCTAACACACGTGGTGAGGGATTTGGTTTCTACTGGATTTCTGAAGATCAATCATATTGCTTCTGAAAATCAGTTGGAAGATATATTCACCCTAGGTTTATGTTTTCCAACATTTTCAAATTTTCTACATCAACTGCTTGGGTCTTCACATACTTCTACTACTGAAAAATATTCTTCTTCTAATTCAACAGTGTTATCTTCTCCTATTATTGAAGATTATTTTGAGGATTAAGTTCTTTCTTGTTTTTGTACTGTTTTTATTTAAAGTTGATTCAAAGGATGTTGGTATCAACTTGAGGGAGGCTATTAGTAAGTTAAAAAGTCAAGTTAGTCAAGACTGTCAAAGTCAATGAGTCCTTGTAATGAAACTTATAAATATTGTCTTAATGGTGTTTGATATTTGTAAAGTTAATATTCATTCTTTGATTTATAACAATCTTTTTCATTACTCTCTGATATTTCTCTGGTCAATCATAGTCAGTATTTTGTGAGGAGATTTATTGACTCATTATAAGAGTTTTGATGTCACAAAGGCCGTAACTCCTAAAGATATTCATAATATTGAAGAGTATGATAGCAAAGTTAAATTATGGATACAGTATGAGAAACGAACCGAAGATGCTCATAGTCCAGATGCACATATTGGCCTTATTGCTCATGTTACTAAAAAAATTAGGTAATTATCTTCTCCAGTAGTAGCCTACTTAAATATCCACTGACAAGCTCGTAGATGGAATGATTTATTATTTCTCTAAAGTGTGCATGGTTTCTTATAGTTTGTATCTGCTAGGGGATACGTAATTGAACTGTAATTAGATGTGTGTATTACCATTCTCCTCTTGTTATTGTTTTAAAACTCTGAAGTGGGAATTAAGTGTTTGGCCCTCCCCTCACTCTATCTTACTCAAATGGCCTTTGACTTAAAATTCATTTTAAAAAAATTAACCCATTTTGTTGAAATGACCTTAAAAAGGGAGGGTTTGATGATGTCATCAAATAAAATATTTTAATGTAAGAAATAGCCTTATGTGTAAAAGTATAACAAAAATGGATATAAACTATATCTTTTAAGGGTATAATCGTCATGCCAACTCAAACACAACATGTATCACAAATCATACGTAAGAATTCGAGAAATTTTATATATTTGTAAAGTTTTTTGAAAGACTTACACATCGAGCGTAAATACAACTATCAAATTTTCATTTCTCGGAATTTTTTATTCTCTAAATAATTTTTTTAATTTTCTTCATATTTTATAGTGTGCAGACAATATGCACCCCGATTTTATGTGCAAGAAATATGCACACTGATTTCTGCAAAATAATTATTTAATTTTTCTTCATATTTTATAGTGTCTAGCCAATATGCACACTAATTTTTTTAAATAATTTTTTAAATTTTCTTCATATTTTACAGTGTTCAAGCAATATGCACACTGATTTTATGTGTGCCAATATACATACAGTTTATTTTAGTAATCCTACTTTCTATAATATTCTAGGGACACTGGATTAATTTGCAAATTTTATTAAATAACCCTGGGGTCAAGAGAGTAAGACCCATAATGTCTAGGGTCACAAGAATGATTTACGCAACTCCAAAAAGATCCCGCAAATTATCCTTAATTTTCCTCTATGTGCTACTGGTGATCTGGTTCAACAAAATCGAAACAAAATTCAACCATTTCGTTGAAAGATTTCCGGAGAACATTGGACCAACGAATATATCTTAGTATTTCATAGTCCCTTAGAGGTAGACATCCCTGTAGATGGTGAAATCTGGATAAGGGGAAAAAGCGTCATTTCGAGACCAAAGACAAAACTCAACTCTCACGGGAGAGATGAAGCCCTTGGTCCTCAAGGAACCAATAGCCATAATTTATAGTATACGTTGTTAGAGCATTTCTCGGTCGAACTCACATATGTTGTTATCTCAAGCATGTTTGTCAATGTTAGTGATCAAAACTAATGTCTTGATTTCTAGTCTACTTATAGCTTAGTCTTGGTTTAGGACAGTTAACCATACTCCATGGCGATTATCTTACAAAGATGAAGAACTACTCAAGGAACCAGTGGAACTTTATCTGACTAAAAGGTATGTGGAGACTTGAACTCATCTATCACTCAAAAGTGTACTCTATCTCCTACTCTTGAGACAAAAGTCGTATAAGTATGATAGTTTTCATACATACACATTTGCTATTTCGAGCCAAGTTTACTCTCCTATCTTTTTCTCGAAATATATGTTGGTAAGCTTTCGCTTTAACCATTTTCATCTTTGCCCGTGATGAAAGTCATGATGACGTTTCAATCTTGAAAATAGCTTTGATGATCATAGTCGTGAATAATGATTGTTATAACATTATAGAAGAATGTTTCAATGATTGAAATGTAGAGTTGAGATTACCACCTATGGATATAAGCATATATAGTGTGTTCTTACATTAGTGTATAAATCCATGTACCAGAAACCAAGTGCGTGCATATGTGTGCATGTGGTATTGGTGAAGGAGACAGGTTGGGTACACGTACTGGAGGAACTTTCCTACCAGAAAATTCTGATGAGTTTGGAGTTTACGAACTCATAAACCAGTCACCTTAGGTACGCATACCCGTACCTGTACTGGCTGAACTTTTCTACCCAAAAAATTCTGCTGAGTTTGGAAACCAAAACCAACTCAAAATCCGGTAGCTAAGGTACGCATACCCGTACAGGTACCCAAGATGGTTATTTCTCAAATCAATAATTCATGGACTTAAAGCAATAAATTATAAGGAATGCAATCTTTTCAAACCGTGGATAAATTTTTCATGAATTGATTCAAATGAATCAAACTGATTTTGTTTCAATTGTGTCTATGCATAAAGACCTAAACAATTGAACAACTCTTCAACTAGTTCTTTTGAGTCATTTGAACTAGTTATGAGAAAGATGAATACGGTTAATATGAAATTTCTCATATGGCTAACCATTGGTTAACTATTTCTGAACCAACTAAGTGTACACGTTTAGGTACGGTTACTCAAACCTACAAAAATACATTTCATTTGGTATGACAAGCTAAGTTTCGATCTAACGGTTGAAACATATTAACTTGGTTAAATCAAGTTTTTCATCTAACGATAAATATTGAATGCTTTGTTACCAAGGTAACTTAGATTGCAAACCCTGATTTGAAAACTATATAAGGGGAACACTAGGAATTGGAAGAACTAATCCCCACACCTCCTGTGTGATACTAGTTGGTTTTGATAGAGTCGATTCTCCTTTAACCTTAGGTTTCTTCTAGAGACCCTGTAGGTTAACGACTTAAAGACTTCATTGGGATTGTGAAGCCAGAAAAAACTACTTTTCTTGTAGTTGAGCGATCTAATCTTGCCATTTTCCATCGTACGATTTCAATTGAATAATTAGCTTGAGATTATATCTCCGATAAGGAAAGATAAAAAGAAATCACAAACATCTTCATCTCATCGTTTGTGATTCTGCAATCTTGTTTCGCTACCATAAGATTAAGATTATTGTGAGATGATTGATAATTCTAGGATGTTCTTCGGGAAGATAAGTCCGAGTTATCGATTAGTTCCTATTCACCTTGATTTTTATCAAAATACGGAACAAACTCATAGGTTTATTTATGGGCGGCAGATTTATCTATTATCGTAGAATTTTCTGTGTGATACAAATTTGTTTATTAAAGTATTCGACTTTGGGTCGTAGCAACTCTTGGTTATGGGTGAGATCAGCTAAGGAAATCAAGTGCGTAGTATCCTATTGGGATCAGAGATGTAAGGATCACAACTGTACCTTGAATCAGTGTGATATTTATTAGGGTTAAACTACAGTCCAGGAGGAAGTTAGTTTGTAGTAGGCTAGTGTCTGTAGCGGATTAATACAATATGGTGTTCAATCTGGACTAGGTCCCAGGGTTTTTTTTCATTTGGGATTTCCTCATTAACAAAACTTCAGGTGTTTGTGTTATTTCTCTTTCGCATTATATTTTGTTATATAATTGAAATATCACAGGTTGTGTGTTGTATCGATCAATTGTGAAATCCAACCTTTGGTTGTTGATTGAAAATTGATTGATCCTTGGATATTGGTATTTGATACCATCCAAGTTTATATCTCTTGTATTTGATAAAGACTCACATATTTCAATTTGTTTGAGTATAGGTCAAATCGAGAAATAGAGATATTAACTCTGGATATACTTTTTATTACGATTGAGTCTGACTGTCTAGCTAATTCTCTTAAAAGTATATTAGATTTTGTCCATACAGATTGCTAATCGAAATATAGGGTGAGGTTGTTAGACCTCCGCTTTTTCATACATCCCCGCGAGACACTGCTGGTCCTGATGCCATGATACTTATGAACCAGAACAACCATAATTCCAGCATGTCATCGCGAGATGCAACTGATTGTGATGCCATGATTCCTAGTATACAACGTCAACGAGATGATGCTGATTATGTAAGCTATGTAGATGCGTAAATACGTTCCCGGCGGACTTATGACCCAGAGCAAAAAATTGCATATCTCCTGTAAGAACAACTTACCATATTTGGGATCAAGGACTGATTCCTAGTACATCATCGTAAGATACACTGGTCATGACTGCTCTAGGCTGTGAATCGACTTACTGAGGTTTCTGAATAACTCCTAGGACAACCCCGCGAGATACGACATTTATTCTACCTCTTAGCCCTTTTGACAGACTTCTAGAACATCCTTTCGAGATACATTGGTCTTGTTGGCTCATCATATGGACAAACTATTGATTCCTAGCACATCTCTGCAAGATACGCTAGTAAAATACAAGTGAGCCAAAGTCTCGCATTAATCGGGCTTACAAAGCCTTTTCTCGCTCTTCAGGCCGTATCCCAGCTGACTACAGAGAGATTCAGATCTGTTAAGAAAATCTTCTGAGAGATTTTGAGCTGTCCGCAAATCTCTCTACAAAATCACGGAGAGATTTTGAGCTGTCCGCCAATCTCTCTGCAAAATCAATGAGAGATTTTGAGCTGTCCGCCAATCTATCTACAAAATCACGGAGAGATTTTGAGTCATCCTCAAAATCTCAGACAGATTCACATGATAGGCGCACGCCTTACCTAGTGCTCAAGCCTATTTCCCAGTCTCTCAAATACACTCACGGCTAGTAAATTGAGCCTAAACTATACATGTCTATCCAAAACGTGGATAAGCTCTTTTGAGCTCCGCATGCTCAACAAAGGGAACCACAAGCAATAATATGGTCTCCACATGACATATGTGACCAGACATAAGGAAAGGGACCTCAACCTCAGCTCCTCTTGCATTCTACACATGATTCCTAAGATATTCCATGTCTTTTCACATGACTCATACTAGTCATTCTCACAAATAAGAGAATATATCTCTATCTTGGCCGACTCGGCTCTCAACATATCATCACAAAGGATGACTTAGCTTCACACAAATGGGGGGGGGGGGGAGGGGATAAAAATTAGGGTTTTGGTATGGCAGTCTACGACACGTGTGAGAAATACCCGACTTATTTATCACCACAGAAGATAGTAAAGGTGGTCAAATAAGGAGATAAACTCAACCTAGTTTATCTCTATCTATTCCTGAAGAGATGGGAGAAGTTCTCCGCATGACACGACAATCAATCCCTATCTTCACCGACCCGAGATTAGAGAATTCATCTATAAATAGCTCATCTATTTCTCCAATCTAAGACAAATCTTTCTCATAAGAGCAATAACTTGTTCTATGATCTCTCTCTTGATCTTCTTCACTCCCTAAGACCAGACCTAAATCTCTTCCCAATAACTGAATCATCCTTTGGACGACCACTGTGCGTGGTTTAGGCGAAGACATTTCGTGCTCAACCTCTTGTACCACACTTTCAGAAACCCTAGACTCTCACTTCTAACCTCTCTCAGATTTTAGGTAAATACATTTTGGCGGCCACAGTGGGAGGTTTTCCACTCAGTTACATATATCAATCATAGTCTCCTAGGAAGGAAGAAGATTCTACCAATCCAAACACAAAAAATGTTCCATTTATCCAGTCTCTGTAAATCCCTTACATGCTTAGCCGAGCGAGTTATCCCCACCAGCACTTTCTCTCTCTTTCAAGTTTGACCTTAGAGAATTGGTAAGTGTATCCCATATCACATGGATCTCTTCCTGCATTAAAAAATGCCTTAGTAACCTATTTTTATAAAAATCTACTTTTAATCCTTGAAAACCTTGGATAAGGACCAAGGAGATTCCCGAAGACTCAACATAATCTTGTAAAATCCTAGATCGACATCCAGACTTATCTGAAAATGCCTTTAGAGTTACCAGTATGGATAGATCCAACAAATGTAGATCGAGTACATGTTTCCTAAAGAAGGAATATTAAAACTGCTGAGAATAACACTACGGGATATTGCATGCAATTGACCTAATCGGAGAAGATAAAGCTCATTACGAATGCGATCGAGCAAATGATCAACCATCCAGCCGATATTATAATTCTCAAAGACCTCAAGGACCAGATGACGCTCTAAACTTGGATATTCTGACGAATAGTTTCTCCAAAATTCGTTTTAGGTCAAGGGACCTCAACCTGATCACAGGGTACTCGTGAAGTTTACTTCACTTTACTATTTTACTTATAACTCTTTCATTCTGTATCAGATTGGCCTAGTTCTTTTCTGTCAGATTTGTCTTTTTTTCATTTACAGGATAAACTTAGAGAAAACTTAGAAAGGTTACAACAAATTCGTGACCTAGACAAAAGATTTGCAGAGCCACATAAGGTCATAAATCGCCAGCCGAGATGTATCTTGTCGTTTTCGTGTTTCAGAGGATCATGACCAGAACGCGATAAAGTATAAGATGAGACTAACTTCCAAGACATTACTCGGCCAAAGATCATACTTATTTGAATATTCAAAGCCGTCGGTCGATATCCTATCCCAACACCCATCCCGTCAAAAATAAAATGAGTCACAACAATTGTACGACTAAGTATCGATGAGCCTCCATCTCGGCTACATCAACGATTATCCAGTATCATTTTATGATGGGACCTCAGTTTACCCAAGAAGGAGAAGGAGAATATCTTCGCCCCTGAACCTACCAAATAAAAAAAAAATCTGAAGTGCCAACAATTCAAGGATCCGATACCATAGCTTCAGGATACAAGTTACTCATTTGGGCGCATACTAGTAGTTCCCTCGGTCAAAGTCTATTCGGTCGAGAAAATACGATTGATAGGTGTTGATGGTGGTTTTTAGACAAAGGGCAAAATCATAAAACCCCGAATAACCTAATGTCACCGGTGACACATTTATTAGAACATTTAATGCATGTAGTCAGTAATTAATAGGGGGTATTTTTTCAAATTAGGGTTACAACGAGCAAAACCCTAATTCCCCTCTGTACCAATGGCAAATCATGCCAGCCACGCCTAGCCCAAGCTAGCCGCACATCCGTGCCAATGGAAAATCATGCCAGCCACACCAAACGCGCCAAAGCATGCCATGCTAGCCGCACCTCCGTGCCAATGGAAAATCATGCCAGCCACACCTAGTTCAAGCTAGCCGCGCCATGCCAAACACACTCTACCTTGGACCTAGCTATGCTCGTCACACCAAACGCGCTAAAGCATGCCAACCATCCTAGCCGCACCTCCGTCCCAATGGAAAATCATGCTAGACACACCTAGCCCAAGCTAGCCGCACCTCCGTGCTAATGGAAAATCATGCCAGCCACACCTAGCCCAAGCTAGCCGCACCTCCGTGCCAATGGTACATCATGCCAGCCACACAAAACGCGCCAAAGCATGCGAACCATGCTAGCCGCACCTCCGTGCCAATGGCAAATCCTGCCAGCCACACCTAGCTCAAGCTAGCCGCTCCATGCCAAACACACTCTTCCTTCGCCCTAGCTACGCTAGTCACACCCAAACGCGCCGAAGAATGCCAACCACGCTAGACTCACCTCCGTGCCAATGGAAAATCATTCCAGCCACACCTATCTCAATCTAGCCGCGCCATGCCAAACACACTCTGCCTTGGCCATAGCTACGCTGGTCACGCCACGCCAAGACAAACACCCTTACCTTGGCCCTAGCCATGCCATGACAAAGTAGCGCCCGCACCTAGGCTTGCAAACCATGCAACCTAGGCCAAATTGGTCACGCATGCCATTGTCACATGCCAACACGCTCGCTGGTAGCTTTTCTTATCAGGTCGTGGCCCTAATGGCCGAGCGTGCCATTGGCACATTCCAACACGCTCTCTGGTAGCTTTTTTTACCAGGTCGTGGCCCTAATGGCCGAGCATACCATTGGCACATGCCAACACGCTCTCTGGTAGCTTTTATTACCAATCCGTGGCCCTAATGGCCGAGCATGCCATTGGCACATGACAACACGCTCGCTGGTAGCTTTTCTTACCAAGCCGTGGACCTAATGGCCAAGCATGCCATTGGCACATGCCAACACGCATCGCTGGTTGCTTTTCTTACCAAGCTGTGGCCCTAATGTCCAAGCATGCCATTGGCACATGCCAACACGCATCGCTGGTAGCTTTTCTTACCAAGCCATGGCCCTAATGGCCAAGCATGCCATTGGCACATGCAAACACGCATCGCTGGTAGCTTTTCTTACCAGGTCGTGGCCCTAATGTCCGAGCATGCCATTGGCACATGCCAACACGCTCGCTGGTAGATTTTCTTACCAAGCCGTGGTCCTAATGGCCACGCATGCCATTGGAACATGCCAAAACCCACGCTGGTAGCCTAACTTGCAAACCATGCAACCTACCACCAAGGCATTCCACACATGTCATTGGCACATGCCACACACGCCACTAGAAGCTCTGGCACTGCCACTTGCACTCAATGTACAACCCACCACCAAGGAATTCCATACATGCCATTGGCACATGCCACACACGCTACTAGCATCTCTGGCACTGCCACTTGCAATCGAGGTTCAACCCGGAACAAAGGCATTCCCCACATTCCATTAGCACATGCCACACGCGCCCCTAGCAGCACCAGTTGCACTCAAGGTGCAACCAACACTCGAGACATCAACACAAACTAGGGGATGCTTTCCAGGGTCTTGGTTTGGCGGTCACAGCATGCAGCGTACACTATGCTCACTTTAAGAAAGCGCGAATAAGGAATAAAGCGGTCAAATAAATGAGGAAATAATGGTGAAAACGTTTTCACCCATAAACACCAATGCGGTTACCACCTCCTCCCATTATTTAACCCTTTACTCTCTTACTTCATGAGGCCATGGTACGTTTCAATCTTGACTTGTATAAATAGGTCTTACCTATTTCCACTAGATAACAAGTCTCGGTCAGGAGAAAAATACAACACTCTCAGAAAAGGCAACTTTGCAAGCTCTCCAAAAAGCTTTCATCTCTTGCAAGTTTCCTAAGATTTCACTTTCTGATACAAGTCGAGACACTACTCTCCTAGAATTATTCTGGTCTCAATACCTTCTTTGCTTCCCACCCCAAATCAACCCTTCTCATCCACTTTCTGACCGAAGAAAGTCTGGAAAGACCATTTCTTGGTTTAGGCCGGGCTTGTACAGATTGATCTCTCGAATCTATAAAGTTCTCACGTACATCACATTTTTTTAGGGTTTAAACCAGTTTCTCACTCACCTACCGAATTTACCAAAATCGGCGGAACGATTTTTACCCATAAACAATTGACGACCATAGAGGGAGGATTATTCTTTCAATTACATATCAGCTTTCAGAAATCGATCTCATACTTCGATCCAGGCATCAGGACGGCAGAAGCAAGCAATCTATTTGGGGATCTACGACTCGACTACCAGACAGCCTGGTTACCAGTCGTGAAACTACATGAAACGGCTGGGGACTTCACAAGAACCGAAAGACAGCCTGGTTACCAGTCGTGAAGCTACATGAAACGGCTGGGGTCTTCACAGAAATTGAAAGCAAACGGTCCAGTCATTAAGTAACTTAAAACGACTGAGGACTTTCCACAATCACAGTGGTGCTTTACGCGAAATCCGATCTTACACATGAGGATCCCTTATCATCAGGAGATCCAAGAAACCGAGTAAGTCTTGCCTAGACAGAATATATATGGTTTACCATTTTAACTTTTCACAGGAATGATAAAACCAATAGCCATGTTATGTCCTGTCCCACGTCATCTACCAACACACAATGTTCAAGATTCCAAATCTTCCCTGGGATGTTCGTATCACTTGCGATCATAACCAAAAAGCGGCATCATCCCTAAAAATAAATAAAAAGGAACCACATTTTCACCTTTTCATATCTTCCATATCCAAAAACGGTTCATTCCGAATAATAACCCAAAACCCTCATAGGTAACACTTGCCTATCAACCCAGAAACCAAAAAAAAAAAAAACTTTTCTATCGACCCAGAAATCCAGAAAATCAAAACCATAAGCCAGGTGTTTCATTTGCCTTTTAAATTTATTTATTTTTTCAGAAGATAGAAGTGCAAAGGAAGCCATTCAACAGTGGTTTACTTTTCTCGGAGAAGTCGTCATTCGTCATTTGGAGGACCGCCTGTTTCAGCTCTAACTATTTTTTGCATCACCATGCATACCGACTTTGCATCATAACGGTTACTAGTTACTATTCATGAAGTATCTGACGCTACTACAGTAATATTCGAAGATTGGAAATATATCCCTACAGATTTATGGAAGGCATACCTATGGCTAAGGTTTGCACCAACAAAAAAAGAGGAGAACAAACTGAAGGAGGAACACTGGAGTGCATAGCCAGGATATGCTCGCCCACATTGTTGGTACCACGCTACCGCTAACACCAGCATTCCATGATCTACCCTGCACGCCTTCCAAGTATCATTTCCACCATCCCATGGAAAGAAGCCTCCCGCGTTATCATCACAGCTTGATAGCCAAAGTTATAGCACCAATAATTCGCGTCCAAGACAACACCAGAAGCGCTTTCTAGACGCGCTTACCGGACACACATTCCATATGCACATGTCAGACACACATGCAGTATGCATATGCTGGCTACATTACCACACCCTGGTCAGCACCAACAGATAGTGTATCTCCAGTGCTAGCTTCTATGCTCAATGGATAACACCGGAAACTTGCATCTTTCCAGCTCCGACACCTTACATCTTTCCAGCGCCGACACCTTACATCTTTCCAGCGCTGACAGCTTGCATCTTTTCCAGCAAAATAACCTGCATCCTTTCTAACGCCGCCAGCATGCATCTTTTCCAACACTGACAACTTGCGTCCTCCCGACGTCATGCTTGCGCTTCCAGCTTGCATCTTAACAACAACTTGCATCTACCCATTTCTGGAAACTTGGGTCCTTCTAGCGTTGCACTTGAACGCCCTGTGGGGAATCATCAGTCTGATTTCTTCACACGTAAAGATCAGGAATAACTTCTCCAAAATCGAAGCAAATCATCGAGCCCCCTGGGTTCACTTAGACTCTTATCCTGTCAAGCGATGCATGATT
Source organism: Papaver bracteatum (assembly GCA_023529315.1). Taxonomy (NCBI): domain Eukaryota; kingdom Viridiplantae; phylum Streptophyta; class Magnoliopsida; order Ranunculales; family Papaveraceae; genus Papaver; species Papaver bracteatum. Next base: position 9,933 of record JAJJWX010002218.1, on the reverse strand, counting down.
TCTGGGGACTTCGCCCAAAAATATGTGCAGTCTATGATGAAACATTTAAGTGAGATTCTATGTTTCCCGAAGGCACAACGTCAAGACATATCTTCAGCCCTCAACCGCACTGCATTAAGGAAACATCTATTTCCAACCAGAAACGCCGCTCCCAAACCAAAGCACGGTTGATAAAGAAACCCGGGATTCCTAACCATTGTTCACTTGAAGGGTGTCTGGTTTGACAACACACTGATTAATGCAGACGCTCCGCTTCAGCTTTCTCTCCATAAGCTGCTTCAGGATCCGAAGCCGAAACTTTAGCGTTTAGCTTCCTAAGTTTCAACATCCTCTCCAAGAGCCGAAGCTACTTCAACGCCGCTTCTTCCTGCAAAGAGCCGTATCACCACGCTCCCATGTCAAGGATCATGGTCACATCCAGCCAATTCTTTTACTTCCACGGAAGCCCATATAATCTCAGATAACCTACTTTGTTACCACAACAGTGTAGTCTCTTCTGATCACATATCCTACCAAGAACTGTTGCCGCTCATTCGTCGATACCAACCAGAGCTTCACCACATCAGCAATTACTACAAAGAAGGAAACATGTAAACCATACTGGAGGACTGAGGATATGAAAGGAATCCCTTCGCCTCCAAAGCTCAGAAGACACAGTCAACCAAAAATACGTACTCACAACAAGGTCATCTACTCTTCAAGGGTACATCGCAAGAATATCATCATCTCTCTGTCTAGAAGACGTTTTCAACGCTTTACGGGGTCATGGAGGGTCCCAAGCATGCACTATCAGAATATTTCATTAAGTAATTTCTGAGCATCCCACTATCACATCCATAAAAGTAAGATAAGATCATGTCGAATCATGTGAAAGAGGAATTCAAGGAGATGTAATGAGAGTAGGTTGCGCAGGGGGGCAACCTCCGACGAAGCAGTTTATACTATTCTCGATTCGGGTTCCACCATCTGAGGCTCATTTGGGATTTCTTCCACTTCCACTGCATTGGAAATAAATACTTCATAACCTGGAAGTGCAAGTTGTTCATCGTCAACAACTCCAGGGTTGCTCGTACTAGTGGACCCATGATTCCCAACTTCGTTGTTAAGCACCTAATACGAAGATTACATGGGATTAGGATGGATCAAGCGTGAAAAATCAGTACGATCATAAAATTAAGAAAGTAAGTGAACTAACATCATTCAAGTTCCTTATTATGCTTTTACACCATGTGCAAGAAGTACCGAAGTCATGAAACACGTTTCCCAAACAAATCCAGCTGAGGGAAATTTTCACTGCCATGTGTTCAATTACGAACTGGGAGAAATTGGTGTGGAATATAATATTGGTTTATTCTCTTCTCATGGAAGTTACCTTCAACATGTCACAATTTCATGGAAATCGGATGAACCAGCAAGGAGAGGTGACCAAAATATTAGACAACACGCAACCTGGAAAAGTTCTGAAAACCTCCTGGAAGTTTACTGTTTCGCGTTTTTCATCCCCTAAACATGCTTAAAATTCAAAAAGCTTCTTTGATAAAGCTTGGAAATTTCCTGGGTTTGAAGATACATATGCGGAAATCGAAAATCCGACTCCAAACGAGGATTCTACAACAACTTTAGTGAAGGGCGCCGGTTTCGGCGTGTCAAACCCTAAACCGCAAGCGTCTCCCTTGCAAGAGATTCCCAACCAGCGTCATCTTCCCAACCGGAACCATATTCACAATAAATGCAAGCTTCCAAATCCTGTCCATCTTCCCAATCCTGGCCAGCTTCCCAATATGTGCAAGCTTCCCAATCCTGGACAGCCTCCCAACATGTAAGCTTCCCGATCCTGGTCAGTCAACACAACTTGCACCAGCTTCCCATCTTAAGATGACCCCGCCAAGCTAGCATGCAACTTGCGCCAACTACCAAGCTCACGCCCAGCTTCCCAGTTTCCCAAGTCGCACCAGATAGCATGATCCGCTTCCCCACCTTACGCCGGTCCCACCAGCTAGCACGCTCAGTTTCCCAACTCGCGTCAACTTCTCAAATCCGCCCAGCTTCCTGTCTCTCAATGATGTTGACTTCCCAATTGTGCAAGCCTCCCGATTTTTGAAAAACTGCCAGAGGCTAGGATTCCAAATCCTATCAATAAAAAGGTCAGACAAGCCTCCTCAATTCTCTTTACGATTTACTGCTGATAGTTTGTCACCATCTTATGCATACCCCGCAACAAAGATCCTGTTCCGAGCTAAGCAGGGGACTTAATGTTGATGGTGGTTTTTAGACAAAGGGTAAAATTGTAAAACCCTGAATAACCAAATGTCACCGGTGACACATTTATTAGAACATTTAATGCATGTAGTCGGTAATTAATAGGGGGTATTCTTTCAAATTAGGGTTACAACGAGCAAAACCCTAATTCCCCTCCGTGCCAATGGCAAATCATGCCAGCCACACCTAGACCAAGCTAGCCGCACCTCCGTGCCAATGGCAAATCATGCCAGCCACACCAAACGCGCCAAAGCATGCCATGCTAGCCGCACCTCCGTGCCAATGGAAAATCATGCCAGCCACACCTAGCTCAAGCTAGCCGCGCCATGCCAAACACACTCTGCCTTGGACCTAGCTACGCTAGTCACCCCAAACGTGCTAAAGCATGCCAACCATGCTAGATGCACCTCCGTGCCAATGGAAAATCATGCCAGCCACACCTAGCCCAAGCTAGCCGCACCTCCATGCCAATGAAAAATTATGCCAGCCACACCTAGACCAAGCTAGCCGCACCTTCGTGCCAATGGAAAATCATGCCAGCCACACCAAATGCGCCAAAGCATGCAAACCATGCTAGCCGCACCTCCGTGCCAATGGCAAATCCTTCCAGCCACACCTAGCTCAAGCTAGCCGCGCCATGCCAAACACATTCTGCCTTGGCCCTAGCTATGATAGTCACACCCAAACGCGCCAAAGAATGCCAACCATGCTAGCCTCAACTCTGTGCCAATGGAAAATCATGCCAGCTACACCTAGCTCAAGCTAGCCGAGCCATGCCAAACACAATCTGCCTTGGCCCAAGCTACGCTGGTCACGCCAAGCCAAGCCAAACACCCTTACCTTGGCCCTAGCCACGCCATTCCAAAGTAGCGCCCGCACCTAGGCTTGCAAACCATGCAACCCAGGCCAAATTGGTCACGCATGCCATTGGTACATGCCAACACGCTCGCTGGTATCTTTTCTTACCAGGCCGTGGCCCTAATGGACGAGTATTCCATTGGAACATGCCAACACGCTTGCTGGTAGCTTTTCTTACCAGGCCGTGGCCCTAATGGACGAGTATGCCATTGGCACATGCCAACACGCTCGCATGTAGCTTTTCTTACCAAGACGTGTCCCTAATGGCCGAGCATGCCATTGGCACATGTCAACACGCTCGCTGGTAGATTTTCTTACTAAGCCGTGGCCCTAATGTCCGAGCATGCCATTGACACATGCCAACACGCTCACTGGTAGATTTTCTTACCAAGCCGTGGCCCTAATGACCAAGCATTCCATTGGCACATGCCAACACGCATCGTTGGTAGCTTTTTTTACCAAGCTGTGGCCCTAATGGTCAAGCATGCCATAGGCACATGCCAACACGCATCGCTGGTATCTTTTCTTACCAAGACGTGGCCCTAATGGCCAAGCATGCCACTGGCACATGCCAACACGCATCGCTGGTAGCTTTTCTTACCAGGACGTGGCCCTAATAGCCGAGCATGCCATTGGCACATGCCAACACGCTCGCTTGTAGATTTTTTTACCAAGCCGTGGTCCTAATGGCCACGCATGCCATTGACACATGCCAAAACCCACGCTGGTAGCCTAACTTTCAAACCGTGCAACCTACCACCAAGGAATTCCACACATTCCATTGGCACATTCCACACACGCCACTAGCAGCTCTGGCACTTCCACTTTCACTCAACGTACAACCCACCACCAAGGAATTCCATACATGCCATTGACACATGCCACACACATGCCACTAGAAGCTCTGGCACTGCCACTTGCACTCGAGGTGAAACCCGCAACAAAGGAATTCTTCACATGCCATTAGCACATGCCACACACGCCCCTAGCAGTGCCACTTCCACTCAAGGTGCAACCAACACTCGAGATATCAACACAAACTTGGGGATGCTTTCCAGGGTCTTGGTTTGGCGGTCACAGCATTCATCGTACACTACGCTCACTTTAAGAAAGCGTGAATAAGGAATAAAACGGTCAAATAAATGATGAAATAATGGTGAAAACGTTTTCAACCATAAACACCAATGAGGTTACCACCTCCTCCCATTATTTCACCCTTTAATCTCTTCCTTCATGAGGCCAGGGTACGTTTCAATCTCGACTTGTATAAATAGGTCTTACCTATTTCCACCAGACAACAAGTCTCGGTCAGGAGAAAAATACAACACTCTCAGAAAATGAAACTTTGCAAGCTCTCCAAAAAGCTTTCATCTCTTGCAAGCTTCCTAAGATATCACTTTCTGATACAAGTCGAGACACTACTCTCCCAGAATTATTTTGGTCTCAACACCTTTCTTTGCTTCCCTCACCAAATCAACCCTTCTCCTCCACTTTGTGACCGAAGCAAGTATGGAACGGCCATTTATTGGTTTAGGCTGGGCTTGTACAGATTGATCTCTCGAATCTATAAAGTGCTCACGTACAGCACATTTTTTTAGGGTTTAAACCAATTTCTCACTCACCTACCGAATTTACCAAAATCGGCAAAAATAATTTTTACCCATAAACAACAGGTTATTCCATGATTCATGCTCATACGCGATGAGAAAATGACAAGATATGACAATCACATATAATTTCCTCATGTCAATAAATGATTCCTCCACGTGAAGAATTACCTAGTGGATTCCTATAACTCTACCATTAATAAAGTAAACAAAAATCGACTGCCTAGTTATACCTGAGTGTATCCATGACCCTGCTAGTATGCATATACTACTCTCAAGTTCGGTTGAGCATCCTCCCAAAATAAGAATAAATCTCAATGGATAATTTTGCTACATAAGTTCAGATGAATACCTGTCAAGAAACCTAGTAGAGTCGGGACAACATCTTGTCCACAAAGACACATGCGGCAATATCTTGACATGACTCTCCACAGATGTCTCCAACCTATAGAGTATCACTTGCCCGCTTTGAAGACTCAGTCTCGTACACTATAAGGGTCTTATTTCATTTTTCAAGTGCCCCGAGTAAATTGGAATACCTAGTCTTATATCAAACTGGGGACTAATGAAGAATCGTGCGTCACACACCTTCACAGAAATAGGAGGTGGCTTGGACATCCATTTTTCAGATAACATATTTAGAATCGATCAGCGCAAGAGTCTCAAAATATCGGGACACATCGAGTCCATTCAACCCCTCAAACCTACATCACAACATATTATTACTTGGGGACTATGATATTAGAGTTCATCCTTCGAAATCATGAAAGGGAATCATATGTGGCTCGAGAAACCTCACATATCTCTTCAGTCTCATAGAATTCTCCTTCTTCAGTATCTTCTCTATATTCAACAATTGCAATTGTGTCTTGGATCCTAGCTGAAGATATGACGGTTCAAATATGGATGGTTTCGTCCCTATAAGATGTTTTAGGGTTTTATTCGCGTGCAACATTCCTATATCAAGTATAAGTAGCAGTCAAATTATACCTCAACAATGAACCATGCAGGAGACAAACTAGGGTTCGCAATTGGTTTGAATAGGAGTATACAGTTTCCACTATACCCGGACACGACTCATACTTTAGTCACATAACTCGACGAACTGGCACAAATAGGTATAAAATTTGAGAACACGTCATTGATAAAAATATCCATCCATATCTCTCCTAACATGTGTTAAAAGGGAATGATATTTCAAAATACGGTCCGAGAGATGCCATCAAAATACTTGAAGGAATTACCGCTAAATATTTGAATTCCCAGGTTTAACTTCACATGGATTTATCACAAGAAAAACAAGCTTCAAATCCTAATTTAACTATAATATATGGAAGGAAAGTCTTTTCTGTTCGATAGTTGAGGTCAAACACTGAAATCATACGCCAAATGAAGTTTCTACAGCCTCTAGAGTGAAGGCCGCGCAAGGGAGGAACTTCTATTACGAATTTAACTTAGGGTTTTCACCTACTCGCATACCCGAGAAGAGCAATCTAGGGGTTGCATCAAGTTCAAAATCATGAGGGTCCCATTCCTTTACCAGATGCATATGGGTAAGGTTGAGAGAGAGGAAATATCAACCTTGAAGAAAATCATCCGACAGAGCCCCCTAGAGTAAATATCTTTCTCCATGTTATGCTGCTTCACTTTTGCCTCTCCATCTCAAGACATTTTCTTAGCATTTTCCATCTCTTCATCTACCATATGTACCTCCAGATTAAGAACCTATCTGAACTCAACTCACCCCGACGTACCCTGAGAGAATTGAGTCATTCTCGAAACTACCTCATATTAAAGCGAAGATTCTCACGACGGTCATAAAGATTTACAATATCTTAGGAAGCAAGGATGTTCAGAGTTATCATTTTCATGATGCTAAAATTTCCAACAAGTATCTCATCCGAAGTTATAGAAGACATGAATCACCCCAGGCCGGTCACTTGTCTCTCTGTACCATAATTCTCTTTCTGAAGGTCCTATAAAATTGTCGAAGCCTGCTCATCCCCACTTTACCAAGGTCGAACTCGTTCTTGCCATGAAGAGTATGTTACAAATGAGAGAGGAATTATAAGAAGCAAACTAAGGGAGCAACAACACACTACTAGGAGTTTCTCTATATGAGAACCGGCCTTCCCACCTAAAACCTTGTCCTCATACAATCCCGTCAAGTTTTGTCTCACCCAATCCCTTGAAGCCTTTTCCTCTCCTAATCTATTCAAACCTAACCTCATGCCTAGAGTCCTATTGTCATTAATAAATCTATATAATATTTCATGGGGTACTCACGGATTTGTTTGAGTCCACACTTTCACAAGTGGTCAAGCAAAATACGTTTTCTGGAAACCAAAGAGTAAAAACGAATAATCAATAAAACGGACATGTCTCTATCCTAAGAATACGAAATTTACGACCTAAACCAAGGTAAGGAAGGGTAGTGAATTCATAATACTCTAAGGGGTTGTGCTTGAAGCAAGAGAACGTTTTAAGAATCCAACTGAAATAAGAATTCCTTTGGAAATTCAGATTGATGAACATTTTAGCGCGAAGACTTGAAAACTGATGACAATTCATAAGGAATTTATAGGTACTTTCTGAAGCAAATATGTTCTTCTATGTCTTCACAACAACATACCAAAAGGGCGCTTCAAACAGACAAATGAGCTAGGAGATGTGGTCCCAATACCAAAGTAAGTGCAATCTGAAAAACTCTTGAAATTTTACATGGGATTACTGAAGTCAAAAGTATACACAGATTTGATCGTCCAAAAAAACTCGGAATCAAGTCATTCTTTTTGAGTTAGAAAGCCTATCTTATTTTGTTTCAAATTTGGGGCTTGGGACTCAAATCGGAGTCCGTATAAAGATTTTACATCCATCCTCTCTAAGTGTCTCAAATATGAAGTTTTAGGGCGCACACCTAAACGAAGAGAAACCTTGCAATTACAACTATTTATGTTGATTCGATGGTCGAAGAAGTATGTATAGGATTAAAGAGAGATAAAGTTGAAGACTTACCGACGATTCCTCAATGAAGAAAGAACGATGGGTATCTATATCAGCAAACACAAGATCATTAACTATTAGCTTTTATATTATCAATTTGAAGATTAATATCGTTTTGAAAGATGAACAAAGTTATCATATAAGCAAGAGGAATATGTTCAGCACATTCATGCCACGATTATAATTCATAGGTAAAGAATTAAAATTCAAACATTAAGTATACTAAAACGGTTTCATTCAATACCAGTTATACTTCAAACAGAAATAAGAATTCTGCTCAAACAAGGAATTTCAGTGCAAGTGGAATTCGTGGGAGGAGGTGGAACGGTTTCGATACATTACCACAAGTAAAAATACTTCTATTTTCAATTTTATTTCAAAAATGGAAGCCTTGAAGCAAAAGGTAAAGTAGTTAGAACTAAAAGAGGAAATTAGAGGAATTTGGGTCGAATAAGGAAACCAAGGTCTTTTCTCCTTCCAAAACTCCTCCAAGTCGTGTCCAAGATCTTTTCATGTGTGAGGATACTCTCCTAGGCCATTGGAACGTCATTTCTTCTCTCGAAATTTTTTCAGAGGGATCAAAGTCGAAGGGAATTAGGGTTTTGATTTAAAAAAACCCTAATTTCATGAATTTGGTGAAAAAGGGATTTATTCAAGAAGAGAGGGGACCGAGCCTCTCCCATTATCTTGGACGGTTCTATAAGCCTCTACCAATACATTTTTAGCTCATTGATCATCAACAAAAACTAGCTCATAAGGGATTTTGACCAAAATACCCTTGTATTGTAGTTTTGAGTACTTTTAAATAATGAAGCCTTAATGCATCTAGAGACCGACCAAGCTCTCATCTACTTATTCCAAAGGCCTCATGCACCTGAATATTGAGTTCTATAAGTGTTCTAAGAAGAACAAGATTGAAACAGAATCTGGAAAAGCAATATTTCAGAGAAAATAAAGGGAATCTGGCTCAAAATAGGGAATTCGAGTTCATGATTTCCAAAACCAAGACCAGAAACGCACCAATCTCTATTTAAAGACGTGAATATGCCTATTGAATCTCCATGTCTCTATCATTCCAAAGAAAAATTAAGCTCACAGTGGTTTTTGATGAAAATACCCTTAGTTTCAAAAGTATGTATTTTCTCTAATAAAGAGGAGTCTGATTGGTACAAGGAATTAAACAAGGTCTCATCACACAAGGTGCCAAGATAACAAGATATATGCACACCTTCCAAGCCTCATCAATCCTATCTAGAGTGTCTGAAGGAGTTAGATGCGGAAAAAAATATTAGGATTTAGGTACAGTACAAGCCTGAATTCGGAATTTACATGGGATAGAGACTCCGTAACTTCAAAAGTAAGTGCCTATATTTTCTCACGGACCTTTACCAACATCAAGGCCAGCCAGAAACCATTCAAGAAATTCTCTCTTCCCCACATGCTCGCCTATTCAGAAACTCAAGGATGCACAAAGAGAGAAAGTTAAGGTTTTGGCCGAGTAAACCCTTATTAACAAATTTCGTTCTTTCAAGACGGATTTTTGTCGTCTCATCAGGACTTCATTATCATGTCATTACTGACCAACACAAAGTCCCAGGAAATTACAAGATCCAGAATCGATTCCAAGATCAGAGTCATAACAATCAAATACTAAACGTCAATTCGAGGACTCAACAAGTCTAGAAGACTGGGTGGATTTTAATTTCGCGCCTGAATGATTCGTCACCATCTATATACTCATCATAGAACAATCAAGGTTCTACTTTGAGTAGGGGACTTAATGTAGATGGTGAAATTTGGATAAGGGGAAAAAGCATCATTTCGAGACTATATACAAAACTCAACTCTTATGGGAGAGATTAAGCCCTTGGTCTTCAAGGCACCAATAGCCACGATTTCTAGTATATGTCCCCACGAGACACTGCTGGTAGTGATGTCGTGATTCCTAGCGCACATCCTCAATGAGATACTGATGGTCACTGTAGTTGCAGAATAATCTACAACTACACCCTCAATAGAATTAGTAAAAACTCAAGAAGTTCTTGATGGTGGATGATAACTTTCTTATTAATTCTCTTAGTTGATTACATAGAATTATCAAAATGGAACTAGAATAGTTACAACTTTTTCTATCCTCTTTCCTAAGATAATTTCTTACACTCATTAAAAGAACCTCTCGAATTTTACATTTGAACTCCTATTTATA
>JAJJWX010002217.1:0-48656 GCA_023529315.1 Papaver bracteatum | reverse complement strand
GCATTTTAACCCCAACATCAAACACTGATAGATATGACTCATTTTAAAACAATACAAAGATGAGCAGAATAATATAAAAAGTGAAAATTCTTATACAAACGAAAACTACCAAATGCGAATAGGAATACGAATATCAACTTGAACTAACATCCTAATTAACTCATTTAAAACAACTTATACTTGAAGCAATTTGAGCACCGAAAGAACTCTCTCTGCAGGCAGCTTCTAAGTTAAAGAAGAATTTGAGCAACAAAAATTCACTGACCCCCAACTCCTTGATGTCGAAAGCAACATGGAATCATAGACAAAAATGATCCCATTACACACTAGTGGTAGATAATGGTGTATATGAGAAATATAACATAATGGTGCATCCAGTATGTTACCAGTATAACATAAATGTTTGAGGGTGACAAAAACACCTTTTAACTTTTCAGTTATTGATCGTGTCTTCACTAGACACTAATAAGATCATAACGAATTTGTAATGAGTCAAGCCGAGATTGGCTTCCATAATCTAAATTTGTGGATCAAACATGAAAGTTACAATGGACAGTGAATCAACAACAAAAAAACAGAGAAAACAAATTTAGTTGGAAATTCAGTTGATTCCAAAACACGACATAACACAACTCAGAGGCAACATAGTTTGATAGCGCCTTCGTAAATAGAGTACATTTTGGTTGCAAACAATTTGGACAGTTCTCTAGCTGAAGTTCTCAAACTCTTTGAATATACACAAAAATTATGAAGAAAAAAAATTCTTAAGTAACACCCTTAAATGGACAATTCAAGACTTTAGGGAGACACATTCCTTGGAAACTGAAAATATAAGTTCTGAAAAGTCATTATTGTATCTCGGATAATCTCACACTAAGCTAAGGACACCAAAAGGGCGGGTTTTCATGTTTGTTCATAGTACTGACCATATATTACATCATACAAACACAACAATTACTATACCATTTCACATGAGAAAATAAAAATCAAAACTTTTCAACTCATCAGACAAATGAACACTTTCTACACACTCTTTTCAATTAATACAACAGTTGAGGAGCTAGATTCCCAACAAAGTTCAAATAAAGATAAAACCCATCATCTAATTATTACTCCCTCCGTCCCTATTATATGGGAGGAATATTGGATTTTTCTAGTCCCATTATATAAGCGAATTCTAATTCCAAAATACTTTTTGACATATATACTCTTATTTATGTTGTATGGGAAATTGTATTGAGAATAAGACAAAAGTATAAACAAGAAAAAATATGAAAATTTATAAAAACCATGCATTTTCTTAATCTAAGAGATTTCATCTTCTCCGCCTATATATTAGGGACGGAGGGAGTAAGAGGAAAGGTCAGAAGGTTAAGTGTGTTACTGATTTGGAGACCCAAGTCATTGAGAGATGAAATTAGGAATAAAATATTAAATTAATTACACAACGCATTAAGAGAGAAAGAGGAATACCCTTCACTGTCAGACCACACATTCGACATATGAAAACCCCATTCCCGAATCCTCGATTAATACCAAAACCAACCATTTTCTCTTCCTCTCCCTCAAGGGTTTATTAGACACATGACCCATATTCCATTTATAACACATTAATTTAGTGGTGGTGGTATTGTAGATAACAGTAGTGGCGGTCGTGTTGAAGAAGATGGTTAGGATCAGAGGTATCCTCCGCCGTAACTAGAGTGTGACTGTGGTGTTGGTTTTTTACAAGTACCGTAATCTTACTGAACCCTCACGCCCTTATAAGAGGGGAACACGAGACGGCCCATGAGACGAGGCACGACATCAGCCCCACAGGGTTTCTCCCAGAGTAACAGCCCAAAGCAGATGTGCAGCATGTGCTTGGAGTTGCTCTCGGTACTCCCTCCAAGTTGTTTAAGGAAATTGCAATATTTATATCACATGGACAAGAAAAAAGATTTGTGTCACATGTACAAAAAAAAAAAGATAACTTGATTGTTACTAGGCGACTGGCATATACTTGTAAGCGATATCAAAATTTGTACATTATTCAATAGAAAACGAAATAAAAAGTACTTTAGTTACAAGTTTTACAGAAAAAGATAAACCTTTTTTTTTTAGAGAGAAAAATTTATAATAGTAATTACAAGGAAAATTTAGACATTAACCTGACATATAGTTTCTGTATTGAATTTCAATTATCTTTATTATGCCAAGAGGAAAAGTTACTGTTCCGGGAGATCACACAAGAGAGTGTGGTAGTAGCTTTTCAATACCCAAAGGAAATGTGAGCAACTATAGTGACATAGAAACGGTATACAAACTCTATGGCCTCCATTTATCCCATCCAACCCTAGTGTTTTCGGCACAAGATGATTTCCTATAATTCATAGGTTAGAAAATAGGATTTTAGGTCGTGCAACTCTTATCATACCATAACTACCATTTTGTTGTTTTTGGAGCAGCATTAAATACGATCATTCTACTCATTTTTCATCCACCTGTTGGAATTTGGAAACAAAATAATATATTAACAAGCATAATATTCACAGGAGCCAATTCAATAGTTAAATTTGGTATGCTTATTAAACATGAGTGTTTGGTGTGACGTTACCGTAACGGCTGAGACATATTCATTATCTAGCTGGCGGCTAGGATGTACTCTCCTCCATTGAGTTTCGCGAAAGATCTACATACCAACGGTTTATATATAGTAATAAAAATTTCACGATTTTATCTCAAGAAAAACACTGCAACTAAAAATTGTCTCTCGCTTGAAAAACAAGATTATTGATGTAAATATTTGAGAGTAAAAAGGATCATTTGGAGTATTTGAATTTTTTTAAAATCACAAATCATTAACCACACCATCAAGTTTGAAACCTAGAGACGAAATTGAGAGGTAGAGATCTGATTTTGAATTTATTGAGTTTTACACTTTCAAACCTTCCATCGACCTCTTCACCCGAGTTCAGTTCAATAAAGTTTGGTGTTTGTAAGGTTAAATTACTTCTACCCCAAACATGAATATGATGGTGATTTTGTCGAAGATCGATCCGCTATATTAATCTCCAGAAGAACAGAGTAGGGGGGTACCTGCAAAAAACCCTCCGATGCTAAAGTCAGTTTAGGATTTTTCACAGGAGTTTTTGTGGAAAAGATTGCATACCTTTTTGGTTGTAAAACTGTCCATTTATATGTTACAGATTTTCTGTTTTAGATGCAGGCATGAATTGCAGTAACTGGCCATGCATGCATGTTGTAGTAACTTCCCCTGTCATAATTCCTCTACATGCATTTGTGATAAATTCCCTGCATGACACCCTGGCGTAAATTCCCTGCATGCCTCCCTGGCATAAATTGAATTACTTGCCCTGCATGCCCTTTGGAATACTCTAGAAGCTTTCATTAGGGTTATGGAACAATGTACATGCCAATCCCAAGAGGAATGATTCACCTAAGCCCACAGTGGGGCGTAGAAATCCATTAGGCAAACAGAATGGGGCGAAATGATCCGAGGGCCACGGAATTAAACTACATCATGCTACACAGAAACAGGTCCAACGATTAATCGCCTCCGATTAGTCGCCGATTAATCTCCTTAGACGATTAATCGCTGATTAACCACCAATGATCACCATCAGGATAGCCACCGGGAACCTGCTGATGTTGTTTCGTTGATGTTTCCGGTCGGTATGACGTCATGATGACGCCCGTGAAGGAATATTCTGTCGTCGTTTGGAATATGCTGACGCCATTAGTGACGGCGTTAAAGTTAACCGAAGATGCCGACACCGTTAACGTTTAACGGAATATGCTTAGTATATGCCGACGCCATTAGCGACGATGTTAGTTCTTAACGAAATTTGCTGACTGTTCACCAGACCGACGAGTCACCTGCCACGTCATCACCTTTGATGATGTGGCACCAATTTAGATGATGTGTCGACTGCCATGTCATCAACCCTGCTGACATGACACCTATTTCGCTGACGTGTCACCTGCCATGTCATCGACCCTGCTGACGTGGCACCTGATTCGCTGTCGTGGCAAGTGCTGACGCGGTACCCATACTGACGTGGAATTCACGATGACGTGGCGGCACTGACGCTTCACCTGCTGACTTGGCAGTTTCCGATTGGCTGGAAATTGGTGACGTGGCGGTTCTTATGTGGAACCTTCTAGCCCAAGTTGAAGTTCTTGCTCATGGGCTTGTGCATTGAGTGTTTTCTAGTGAGGCCTAGCTTAGTTTGTTGTCCATGGGATTGCACATGGAGTCTTTACAAGGCCTAGTTAGGTATACTTGGCTAATCAAGGGAAACACCTTTGGCCCAATGAACCCTTCTTAGCTAATAGGAGGAGCTTCGTAAGCCTAAGTTTGCCTATTTTCTGTGTAAAATATTAAGGGTACAAACATTTGGCGTTTACAGATATTTGATAGTTAAGTCTCTGATATTTTTTTATAGGTATTTAAACGATAAACTCTAACTTTTATTTGGTTCAGTTTCTTTCAAATCTTTTTCATCTTCAATTACCAGTTGAAGACAGCTTCGAATTTTCTTTTTCCATTTTTGGGGAAATATTTTAATTTCCCTAAATTTTTGAAGCTGAATTTTATTTGCATGATCGGTTTATGGTTTTTTCTGAATTTTAATTATTTAATATTGTGAGGTAATTAATTTTGTTTAACTATTAATCTTATTGGTGGATGATGTAATAACTTAATATATGAGTTCGGAGGATCAACAATAAGAGAAAGGCAAGAGCTATGAATGTTGACTTGTTGAGTAACAAACGATTAACGAAGTAATGAAGTCCAGAAAAGATAAAATAGATTGACTTTAGGGGATTTAAAGTTTAGATAAGGTGTTTTTTATGGTAAGTTGTTGTGGAAAGTAATTAAGTTCATTTTTAATGGTTTAGTAACAAACATGTGCTAATTGCTGAAGTTGAAACCAGAAAACTTTATGTTGCTTTCAAAGAGAAATTTATTACTCAACCTAATCTTATTGAAGTTGAAGCACACATTAGGATTTGTACTGACCAGAAAGACACCAAATTCTCCTTTAGGTGCTTCAACTGCGGTATAGGTAGGAAATCTTCTAGAAAGAGTCGATGAACTCTTATTAGTTCCCCCGGTTGTCTCCGTTTCCCCCACAGTTGGTAAATTATAAACTAACCCACTTTATTTTTTCAGATCAGGATTTCTGTCCGAATTTTTGGAGTGGTATCCAAAAAACTTATTAGACGTCATTGGTGGAGGCAGAGACAGAAATCAAATGCTCTTTGAAATCTTGGGTCTCTGTAATATTGGGTTACATCCTCAGACTTTTGGATAAGGGAAGTTTTTGAATCATAAAGAAGTTTATTAAGCAAATTTGAGATCACAAAAAATATATTTAGGGTCAAGAATAGTCTACGAGCTGATTTAGAGCATAATAATAAATTTTCAAATCAAGGGAGGATCAAATGGATTATGATCCAAATTTTGATCATGAGTTATAAAGCAATTTCTAAGTCGTAAGACAACTTCAATATCATGCGGGGTGCAGGTTTTGATTCAGTTTGCACCATGGAAAACCTAGAAGTAATTCTAAAGACTGTTTGTTCTATATTATCAAAAAATAAAAACCCAGTTTGCATCAATAATATTTACTAGTTTTTCACAACGAAATATTTTCTTAAAATATTATGCAGCCAATAACGAAACCCACAATTTACCATATTAAGTATGAGAGAGTGGTAGTCCCTCTGTAGCCGTAAGTCCAACCATTCAATGGATCTTTTTGCTATAAAGATTCCAAGTGATTTCAACAGTTTATTCTCGTAATCAAGTGGATTCCTAGTAAATTAAATTTAATAAAAAAATCAATTTATAAAACATATTAATGTTAATTAGGTTTTATTTATTTTTGTGCCATGTTGTCTTCTTGGAGCCTCATACAATCTTCTAAGCACCAACATTAAATCTGAAACATGGTCTCAATGATAATTTGCGGGACGTATATGGTTGGAAATGAATGGTATATGATATAACTTCCAAGGAAATGGAAAGCATCATTGTTTTAGTGTAAAATATTTTTGTTCCTTAACTACTTGGTTTCTAGTCTTTAAAGGTTTTAGTCACTTAGCTATCAAGATGTATGGGCTAATTGGCCTACTATTTTACTTTGATCCTCATTAAGCTTTGTGGTATATTATTACCATAACATTGTCTTTTCTTATCCTCTTGTATCCTTTTTGGATGGTGCAAATTGTTAAAGCATTGCTCGGTTGAACCCACCAAGCGTTGGTATATGTCAAGGTTGGTTGTCATATTTTAGTATCAAAAATCATAAGTCACTTGATTATATTACTAGAGTCAACTTCATTAGGTTAGACTAGGAAGTCTAGAAATATTGAGACATACAAGTATTATCTGAAGACTTGTAGATTCCGAAGAGGTATTGACAATGACAATAACATCATACTTCCACTTGAGGTTTACATGACTTGTTTTTATTTCTAAATCTTTATATTTCAAGTCGAATCTGATTGAAAACATAACATGTGAAGTTATATATGTGAAACTCTAGTATAAAAGACTTGATCATCATATTGTGCTCTAGATGTCAAGGAACAATATATCATATCAATAATGATAAGTGATTTATATTGATATATTGAGTTACGAAGCATATGCTTATATTTTGGACTTCGTAATTGCGACATTGACATAATCTTTGTTACTCGCTACTAGATTGTGTAGTGACCATAAGTTTTATTTTACACCTATAAAACTATGTTTAGTTGCATAATTTTAAAGAAGTAGACGTATGAACTTATTGTTTCATAGTCGAAAGAAAATCAAAAGAATTATGGTCTCGTTTTCATTAAAGATCTCAAGTATGGACCGATCCTAACCCATTATAGAAAATCAAGGTAGAACCAATCCTATTTTATGTTGGGAGTAAAGGTAGAACCGATGCCTACCTATATTGGGAGTCAAGATAAAACCGATCCTAATTTTCTTTAGGTATCATGGTACAACTTGTCCCAATAGGCAAACCTGATTTCTATAAGTCACGTACACTTTCGGGTTTATGTGATTTGGAAATTAGGTTTACAAAATAGGAAAGTTCAAGATGTTGACATAATTAATTTGAACATGTGCTGAAATATCTTATTTCTTAATTGTTCAAAGATTTTTCTTGATACTCAAGGTGAGATCCCAAACCGAAAATAATAGAGAATCTTTTTGAGATTTTCGAAAATCAAAACTTATCTCTGGAAATATATATCATTTAATTACTAGCTAATATTGAGTTGTCCATTAAAATTTCAGTAATACAGTTGGATATTGGTTGGATTTCATAAAACCGAATTTAGGTGATTTATTACATATCTTTCGAATATCTTCGGTTATAGAAATTCCTTAGTGTCCAAACTACCTTGGTCTATATATAGAAAGGTCTGTTCTTCTTACAAACTTATCTTGAGCCAGGAAAACTCCATTTGTGTTGTTTCTGGTGTAGATGACTAATAGTATTCTTGTAATACTATATTAGGGAGGAGAGTAACCTAATTATAAGAAAAATCTATTATGTCCACTAGTTTAAAGAATTCTTTGGGATCAAAAAGCGATGTATAGTATCATTGGTGGAAACTAAAATCATACGATTATTTTGTTTTTCTATTATTGATCAACTTATTGTAGTTATTTCTTAATTTGCACCTCGTTTTGATTATTCTTAAGAGTCGTCCCTTTCTGACATAAGGTCACTCAAACTAGATCAAGAGTTTAACATTGACTTGTGATCATCCATTGTTGATGGACTCCTTTCTTTACGTGGTCGATCATAAGTCAAGAATCAAGTTTGTTATTATGCAGGTACATAAGACTTTTTAAGATTGAAGACAAAAATATTTTTCTTATTGGTTTTGCATCTTCGTGATTGGATTCGTGCGCAAACTTGATCGTATGGGATCCGACTAGATCTGGTTTATCTTTGATAGACTGATTATTGAGTGGTCGTATTTAGATCAACAAGCTATCATTTGGTGGTACTCTTTAATATCCGAATCTAGTAAATTATGTTTGACTTTATCTGGTTAACTTGAAAAAATAACATACGAAGTAAAGTTTGTTTACTTGTCTCTAATATCGGTGACTTAGCCATTATACCATGATCAAAGTATCAAGGAAAGATATACTATAATTTTTTTATACAACTTGAGTATATGGAGTTACAAAGTATAGTTTATCTATGGACGTCGTGAAAATAATACTAATTGGTATCTTGTAATTATTTAGTGTTGAACTACATCAAATATTGAAATGAAAAAAAAACACACACTACAAGAAAACTATGGTATTGCAACATGTTGTTTGTGTAGCAAGAGCCTTTGTTTCATGTGGCAAAAACCTTTTGCCACATAATTTTTTTTTTCCACACCCTGTGGAAAGAAGCTGTGTGACAAAAAGTTATTGCCACACCTTTAGTATCCTGCGGCAATAGCAAGGTTTTTTGACGCACTAACTAGTGTTGCAATAACACGAGGCAAAAAGCTATTTTTTAAATTTATTTATTTTTTATTTAATTTATTTATTATATTTAAAAATACTCGCAATTTAATTTTATTCCCAGTTTTCATTTTCAATTTTTTTTTTAAATTTAATTTATTTTCCAGTTTCCAGTTTTATTATATTTAAAGAAAGAATCATAAGCAAGAAAATCTAACTAAAATGGAATTCTCATTTGATGCATTAATTTTATTTTCATATAGAAATTTGAAATTACACAATATACATCAAATGCATAAATTACACATCGCTTGGAAATAATAATGTGATCGCATCATAGTTTACAGAAGAAGAATAAAAAAAAAGTAAAAAGGAAGAAAACATGAACTTTATCCCGATCAGCTTCTCTACTCCTGCAAAATCAATATTCAAGGAAGATAAGTATTTCATAATTCGGAATCGTTCTAAATATGTACATAATAATTGTACTTATATGGAAGATATAAAAATTACCTTTCAATGGAAATCTTCCCAACTTGATTAGCAGTATCCACTTAGGCCCTGTAAATCTATCAACTTTATAAACACTAGATCAAGTTAAAAAAAAAGGTAACAATATCAATCCAAAGAAATAAAGGATTTTTTTTAAAAAGTTAAAAACCCCTAAACGTAAATTAGATCTCAATTAAACAACCACTTAAATACGTAAAACTGTTGCAGAGAGGGTGGATTCTTACACTAACAGTCATCAATCCTTAAGAAAGTTGGATAATCACAACATTTTCCCCCTGTTTTTTCCAAATCAAGCAAAACTTCCATTAACCGGAACTGGTCGACATCATGATTGAATAACCCAAGCTCTGAAGCAATAACAAAATCAAACGAACTATTTTGACAATTTGATTACCATGGATTTTTTGTTTTAGATCTGAAAGGTTATATCCGTGAGAAAGATGGAGACTCTGGGAGAGAGAACATGAAACTGAAAGGTTAAAGAGAGAAAAGTATGAGAAACGGAATATGTACTTGAGTTGGACTTTGACTCCCGAAAATTTATCAATACTATATATTCGTTTCTTTTATTTTTTTATAAGGAATATAAAATACATTAATAAGGATTTTTCCACACCTAGTACGTGTACTGCTGCAACAAACCATCTTTTTGCCTCACCCTTGAGATTCATGCGGCAAAAGCCAACTCTTTTGCCTCATCACTGGGTTCCGTATGGCTAAAAATTGTTTTTTGCCACAACATGATCTAAGTGCGGCAATACAAGCATTTTGCTACATACACTCAAATAGGTGGTGTGGCTATATATTGTTTTTCTTGTAGTGACAGCTTATAAATATTAGGTTAAATTTAATGGTAGAAGTATTAAAGAGATAGTCTATTAATTCGTACGCCATATCCTATTATTCTCCAGCAAATCAGTCGACGTCAAACAGATGCTAGAAATTCTCTCTGGTAAGGAAAAATCTAGACACACTTTGGATGTCGAACAAAAACAAAAAGAAATAATGTTACGTTTAAACTCTAAACCATAAGTAAGTTCATCCATACTCTACACTAAATGACTTATTAATCAATGCAAAATACATTGATTCGGATAAGAATCTTGATGAATTTTTATTGACAGTTTATCAAACACATGATTAGTGAGTTGAAATTTTGTTTTTCCAAACAGACCGACGACTTAAGTAACCAAGGATTCACACCAACCAATATAATAATTTTTTTAATCTTTATAAAAAGTTGTTTGGCTTATGGACGAAGGAGGTGAAAATGATGATAAGATTACTGCAAGTTTAGGTGACAACATTCTTACAATTAATAACTATTAAATTACTTACTATAAATTGTTAACCGGTTTAATAATTATATCCAGATAAATGAATCTAACTAGAACTTATGTGCTCAAAAAGAAACAAACACATTATTATCTTTTTCGGATTTTCATATTCTGTTTTTTTTTTACTTGGAAAAGAAATTTCATTTATAAAAGTTTCAAGATACATTATTATCCTCTGTTGAAGCTTGTAATCAACTTGGAAAATTGGAAGATACTAAACATCTAAAAATACTAGTACTAACAATATATGCTTCTTTAGCAAGAAGTTGTGATGAATTATTAGTTTCTCTTGGAACATGGCTACTAAGAGCTAAAAGTAGAAGGTGAAACTAAAATCAGTTGACTCACATTTATGTTCCTCGTGCTTTAATTTTATTTTGCATAGAAGTTACTCTCCTTAAAACTGATGTGAACACATCTCCCCCTAGTAAGATGCTACACTTTGTATCTATCTTTCAAAATATGTTAGTAAGTAAATACTAATTAAGATATGTTAATTCTTCTGGGAAAGATACTTGCTTTTGGGTTTATACATAAGTGGTCTCTGCTGAAAACCAATGATTACATGCTTACGATTAACAGACTAGTTGATTGAATGCATTTTTATAGTTTAAGTTATCTAATTTGGTTGATAAACTCTATAAAGTGCGGATGAAGTTATGAACGACCTAGTAAGATTCTACATTTTGCATCCATATTAGTTTGTGTTATGTGGTTATTATGTCTTTATTCGGTTAAACTTTAGACTTTCGTGGGGTATTCATATACGTAACGCAGCATTGAGAAGCCTTGACCAGACTGTTAGGTTACTTCTTACGCAACCGTATTTGGATTTCAATTATGTTCCTATAACTGGAACATATATTATTTAATTCGTTTTGGAAATAGTTATTTGATGTATGACATTTTAATTCTCTCAGTAACAGCTTCAACTCCGATCAACGATATATACTCTGTACTTGATACAACGAGGATATTGTTGTTCGGGAATGTTTTCCGTGAAATAGAGGTACTAGTTTTGCATTAGAGAGTTTCTGTTCATTTATGACAGCCAATTTCTCTTCTGAATATGTGTTTTCTCTTTCATTTTCAACACATTGCTTTTTAGAATCATATATATATATATATCCATTTTCAGTGGATTGCTTCGTGAAGAACATTACCCAGTACATCATGAAGGAATCGATCATCCATGCTACTCATCCAGAAAAATGTAGGTACACTAGTCATTTTATATTCTAGTATCATGTAAATATGTGGTTTTCTGTTAGATATTTTTATTAGTCTACATAGTAGCTTAGACTCACATTGTCCTC
Source organism: Papaver bracteatum (assembly GCA_023529315.1). Taxonomy (NCBI): domain Eukaryota; kingdom Viridiplantae; phylum Streptophyta; class Magnoliopsida; order Ranunculales; family Papaveraceae; genus Papaver; species Papaver bracteatum. The sequence goes on along the minus strand of JAJJWX010002217.1, from coordinate 37,005 downwards.
CTCGTGATTTCACTTTATTTCATGAAATAACTATTCCATGATAATTTTGCATTAGTTGGGTCGTGATTATTTATGGTTGTAGTCAGTCTTAATCTGGTGCTAAGTTAGAGCTTAGTATATATATCATAGTGTCCAAATAATATAGAGAACATCCGACTGACTTATAAAAAAATATATAGAGTTTTGAAATCTCATAGAACCTTTCAAGCAGGTAGTACCATCATATTTTCATGTATTGTCAAGTGTTTATTAATAAAAAAATCTTTTTGTTGAATAAACAGGATGCTCAACCTCGTGATGTTATTTGACTTTGGGAATCCATGCTTGAGAAACCAAACTCTTATCATGCACAACCTTCTGTAGGCATTGTTGGCAAGTCCCCAGGTAAATCCTCTATTTTGAAAATAGTAAAACGTGATCGATTGAGTTGAAGAATGTAAAAATGCGCTAAGAAAATAATAAACATGGAGGCACAGATATCAAAAATATGTATGTAACTGTATATGCGAAGGGTGGATGTTAGTGTGTATGTATGTGGGGCGTGCACATGCAAGGTTTGATGCCGTGATGCGAGGGGGTTAGAACGGTAATGAAATATCTCTTGAAAGTTTTTCATAGTACCTTAATATAGTTTTTTGTGCCTGCTTGACAAAAACAAATCAAATATGTTACCTACATCTTTTGGTGACAAGCAACAACTTTAATGGTTTTTTAGTGCATGTAAAGGAATTCAGCAGGTAGAATGTTGAAAATTTCTTTATCTAAAGTTCTGAGTTATAGAGTCATCTGTAGGATTTAATAAGCCTCTTAAGCCACTTAAACCTTTTCATTTTCATGTCTTTTCTTAAACTCCCATCATATTCCTACAACACATTATGTTTTCCAAATTGTAACACTGTGCAATCTTACGTCTTCCAAATCCTAAGTTAGTAATGAACTAAGATTAAATATTTTGGAAGCATGGTTTCTTAGTTGTATAGCTAGATCAAGATTATCTATTAAATGTTTTATTCTAATGTGAATCACACGTACAAATCATGTACATTTTTCAATAGCCCATGGTCTTCTCATTATAAGAGTATCCATAAGTGTTATCGTACGTACATCAATCCTTCCGCTCATTATTTAGAGTAAACATCATATTTTGTGAGAGAGATAACAGCAACATCAAATCAGATAGTTCTTGTTAATATGATACTCAAGGTTAATTTGAAATTATGGTATTTGAATAACTTAAACTAATATAACAAGAAACGTATTATTTACTTCAAGCATTCCCACCACCGAATCTCTCAGTGTTCACTTCCACGCCTTCTCGAACTCATGTGACAATAAGATATTTCTCAATCTCCATCCCCGTCTCCCTCGTGCAATGTTTATCAAAAACCTTTTCCACAAATTCTTTGCCATATTTAAGGCACTTCCATTTTCTAATCAAATTACAAACACCCAACTCCTTTGAAGGATATATCAAGAGACCCAATCACCCTACAGTAAATTAAAAGATAAATAGTATATAAAATACATTAAGATTAAAGAATAACATAAGGAAAAATACAATATAATTCCCTTTTGATTATCTTACAAAAAAAAAAAATGGTTCCCTTGATTTGTATTAGATTACTTAATTGAGTGAAGCAGGTGCATAGCAACTTCCGAAAGTAAAAATATGGTAGAATTATCAAAAAATAAAAACTTAATGTAAAACACAAAAAGGAATAACGTTAAATACATACAAGGAAATTAATCTTAAAATCATTCTGCGGAATATACCAATAACTAAAAAAAGAGTAGGGAGTTGATGCTCGCTAATGGAATGGCTTGCATGTGAGGGGATGCAAGTGCTAGACTAATTTATTCATATTTGGTTAATTGGTTAAGGAGTCTATATATATATATTAAACCAAAATACCAGGGATATGAAGGGAGTGCCACTCAGGTGGAATATACGAAATAGGAAAATAAAAAATAGATATTGTACAAAAGCAAAATCTAAAAGGTTGATAACAAAAACCCAATGCATCCGGTTTAATACACAAATATTTTTTGTTTACCATTTATGAGTTATTTTAAACTGGTAAACTAGAAAGCAAATTATTTAAAAGAGTTATCTTATCTACTCTTGATATTAATAGGATTTTCCATCCTACACGTTTTTTATATTAGATAGTGATGGTAGGATGGTGGCAGTAATGTTGTTTGTCATGTTACCGTTGATTAGTAGTGGTGTTATTGGTTGGTGGTGGATAGTAACACCTTTAGGGTTTTTGTGTTACTTTTGTTATTTAGGGTTTTTTGTGGATGGATAGTGACACCTTTAGGGTTATAACTCACGGCTTGTTAGAATCTATTTATAAATTTTTTTTCTACTGGCCCACCTTTTTATATTTGACGCGTAAAAACTGACCAACGTAATAACAAGATAAAAAATGTTGTAACGGCCAAGCGAAAAAAAAACTAACAATATCACTCATGTCATCAACTCCATAAGTAAGGCTTTGATTGGAAATTTGGAATTAATTTTTAAACCTGAAATAAGCTCGAAACACAAAAAACTAATCCTAAGAACTTCAAATTGCACCACATCCGTATCTAGAAAAAATATTGAAGTATTGTCTGCAAATTGAACGTGGCTCACAACAATACCTTCATTATTATAGTCACCTGAAAACCTCTTAGAAGATCTTAGGGTTGAGGTCTTTCTTATGAAACTAAGTTAAATCTTCACCCGAGAACTAAAATGAAAAAAGGAGGCGAAGGATTACCTTGTCAAATACTTCCTTCCAGACTCCTAGTTATAAACATATAAAACACCACACATGTACAATGAAATACTAAATTCATATCCTCTATCTAACACCTTAATTAATTTTATTCATAGACTTATTATCTAAGGAAACTTTGGTTAGACTACTTGCAATGTGTTTGGTTAGAGGGAATGGAATCACTTTCCTAGAAATACAATTTCATTCCCATGTGATAAATACGAATATAGGGAATATGACTTCACAAAAAGTAATAGCATGTTTGGATATACAATGAGAAGCAATTTTTCGACTTAGGTTGAGAGCATACTTTGAAATTAAGTTATAGAAGCAAAAAAGTTCTAGAAGCAAAATCGTGCTTAACAAATATGTACTGTCTAGCATGCCAGTTATTACTATGGGTTGTTTTGTGCTACCTAAAAAGATCACAAAGATAATAAACGACATCCAACGTGACTTCTGGTGGGGGAAACAATTTAACTCTAAAGGTATCTATATTAGGTCTTTCGATTTTCTTTGCAAACCTGTAAATCAGGGAGGGCTAGGCTTCAAATAAGCTAACAAGATGAACCAAGTAATGATAAGAAGAATTTCTTGGAGATTGGTAAGTCATCCTGATGACTTATTGGCTCAAATATTAAAAGTGAAATATATACTTCAAAAAAACAGGAGCACTCCACTCTAAGAAGAAATCACAAGCTTCTTGGGTGTGAAAATGCATACTCCATGGAATAAAACATATCAAAAAATATAGCATATGGGAGGTTGGGGATGGTACATCCATAAATATATGGGAATATAAATGGATACATAATAGGGAAGAGATTATTACAAACTCAGTCCCCAATGGTACCCAAATATAACACTTGTATCACAGTTAATTAACAATGATACAAAGAAGTGGAATATCACACTGTTAAACTCTATGTTTGACACAACACTTGTTACATAAATCTTGAATATTAGGATTTACTCAACTGAGGATGGTAATCTGAAACAAGATAAAATTAGATGGCTGCTCACCACTAATGGAGAATTCACTGTGAAATCTCTATATGCCAAGCTTCAAAACTTGTTTGACACAACTTCAAAGGAAATAAGAAAAATTTGGAAACAATTGTGGAACATGAACACATCACAGAGAATTAAACTTTTTATATGGAAGTTCTTACAAGATACTTTACCAACAAAACAAAAACTAAGGTTTCAAAATGAGGAGAGGAAATGTGTTTTTTGTCAGCACATTTCATCTAGTTTTTGAGTGTGATTATGCAAAATCTGTTTGGAAGCTTCAGCCAATGCCTTCTCAGGGAGTAATCTCTAACCATGCACTAACATTTTTTCTTAGACGTGTACAATGAATGGATAAAAGGAGACCTGAACTCCATATCCATGGCTTTAGCAACCACCAAATGCTGGTTCATTTGGAAAGAATGGTTCCTTAGAGTGTTAGAAAACAAAAGAAGAACACCGAAAAAATTAGCTCTTGACATTATGCGACATTATGAATATTGGTATCCTTCTATTATTTCTTCTGCTTTAGTGCATAGTAACAACAGACCACATTATCAACCATATTGGACCTTCCCAACAAAAAACTCTTATAAACAGAATTGTGATGCTTCATGGAAATCGTCTAACACTAATGCAGGCTGTGGTTTTATTTTGCGCAACTGGACATGTACTTTCAAGGCAGTAGGAATGGAAAGTTGTAGGACTGAATCTGAAAAGAAGTGGAAGCTGTAGCTTTGCTACAGACAACACAATGGGCCACTACAAACAAACTGCAGAATCTAGCAATTGAATAATATAATCAAAATACCATCAAGTACTTACAAGGCACACATACCTCAATCAAATGGAAATGCATAGCAATCCTGGATGAAGTTAAGAAGCTGGCGGAAAATATGATATTGTTTGAGGGCTTTCATTTTGTGGATAGAAGAGATAACAAAGCAGCAGACCTGCTAGCTAAAGAAGGAAGAAAATCACCTCAACAACTTACTATTTTTACTGAAGTTCCTTTGTTTTTAATTCCAACAATAGCTTTTGACACTGTCAAAGCTCAAGAGATCTGTAATATGAACTCCAATTATGTTTCATTTGCTGAAGAGACTAATCATACAGATTCAGTCATCGGACGGACAACTCATCATGAGCTGATTCCAAATGAGTCTGAATCTACAGATTAGTTGCTTCTCAGTAATATATCTGGTCATTTTCAAAAAAAAAATTAACCTATTATACAGTAAAAGATTTTTGAGTCAGACTCTTGAAATCAATTTTTGTTTCCTATCTCCAATCCAAATAATAATAAAAGAAATTCAAACAATGAAAATAATACGATTTTTGGGAATATGATTCCCTTTCCACCATCCAAACACACCATGGTCTTAACAGTTTGAGGCACCCCATCTAATGAAAACTCTTTTACCAGCTGCCAATAACACTCTTTTTACCCCTTTTGTAATTTTTTATGAAGTTCTAATTTCTTTTTATTAAAGTTCAAACCCTATCTGTTGTATTTTAAACTTGTAGGATCAAAATATCGCCACAACAACATTCCCGCGATACTCACAACGACAGTTCTGCGAGTTACTTAAAAACACACCACGAGCATCATAGAATAATCAAAAGAATGACGATGTAGCGGATGATGATAACTAAAACACGAAGAAAGCGTGATGATGCTGCGAAGATTATAATAGCCGCGAGAACATCGCGAGTCAGATCCGGAATTAAAGGACAGCTTAGTTGTCATCCACTATGTAACTACCCTATATAAAGAGAATCAATAGGTTCAGAAGGGAGAGATCAATTTTGGAGTCAGGAGAGAGTTTTGAGGAGAGAGAAAATTCTTGTGAGCGGTTGTATTCTTGGTTTCTTCTATTTCTTGTAACATTTCTGGGATTTAATCAATAAAGTGTTATTCTTAATCTTCAAATATGTGTTGATAATTGTGGATTCTAGTAAGGGGTGTAGTGTAGGTTTTCCTGCAACTACATTTTGGCGCCCGAAACAGGGATGAATTGATGATTATTTGAAGAAAAAGATAAAAATTGACATTGTGATTGTGATTGGAAGGAATTTGGAACAATTAGTGAAAGATCTTACGCAATATCCAACAGTTTACTAAGATTAATGGCTAGAAGAAGAAGAAATATATCAGAACCACCAACAATCGTAAGGAGGAGTAAAAGACTTGAAGGAGGAGAAACAAATAAAATGGGAGAATCTTCAAGAATAAGAACAAGAAGAAATAAAACAAGGAATGATGGATAAAATCATATTCGACAGCCAAATCAGCAAACACCAACACAAGATAGAGATGTGGATTATGATAGAGTAAGCGTGCATACTTGGCGATCAGAATCAATAGAAGAACCTGAAAATCGACAATTAAGAGATGAAAGACAAGAGGGAAGAAACCAAGAAGTAAATGGAGGATTAATACATGGAGATGATGAAAATGGAACAGTAGAGGTTTTAAGACAAAGAATACAAGAGGAAAGGAGATTAGAGGCGGAAGAACGTGCAAATTTGGCAAGGCAAAACCATGAATTGAGAATGGAAAACATGAGGTTACAAAATAGAAGGTCAAGAAGCATAATGAGACCAAGTTCGATAACAATCAGAAGTGAGATAAGAAGAAGATCACCTATAACAAATATTGAAAAAGAAAATTATGATCCAAATAGAGGACGTCGCGAAAGGAGAGAAATAAGGGAAGATCATTACATACCACAAGGTGAAATTCAACAAAATGAAAAAAATAACAGAAGGCAGGAGAATGAACAGCGTCAGGAAAAAAATAACCAAGATGGAGAAGAAGATCAATAGGAACGAAGGAGGATATTGCATGGAATAGAAACTCTAAGAAATCAGAAAATAATTGAAAGAGAAATTGAGAGACATTATGCTGAAAAAGCACGCTTATCTTGCGAAAGGGAAAGATTGAGAGCAGAGGTAGAAGAGCAAGAATTCCAAGAGGCAATTCGCCAGAATAATCATGACAATCGAGAAATAAGACGTGAACAGAATCGCAATAATGGTAATATTAATGAAGAATACGATAGGGTGCAAAGAAGAGCAGAAGAAAATCGCAGAAGAGAAAATGAGAGATATAATGGTATGCGTATTCGCGAAAGAAATATAAGAGAAGATAGCGGAGAAAGACAAGAAGAAAATAATGGAGACGGAAATCAAAATCTCGCAACACAGGATAAGCAAGAACGTAGGAGAAGGGAACGCAGGATATGTTGAAAAGACCAATGGAGCAAAATTCAGTTGGGAATGAACAAGTTTTATGAGAATTATCAGAAATGAGGGGAATGTTAAATGATAAAAGAGAAGGAGGTAGGAGACAACTTGATGAGGCCATTGAAGAAGCAGAAAAAACTACATTTACTCAAGTAGTAAAATTATGAGGAATACCCCCAAAATCCAATTTACCAGCATTAACCAGTATTTTTGATGGAACTACATGTGCCATTCAACATATCAAAGCCTATGTTAGGTGTATGCTACAATGGGAGAACCATGATGTTGTGTTATGCAAATACTTTGCGTCAATCTTAACTGGCGAGGCGCTAAAATGGTTTGAGGGTTTACCCAAGAATACTATAACTTCTTTCACTCATTTACAAACCACATTTTTGGGAGCATACATAAGTAACAATTCTGCGCGTCCAGGAATTGAAGATGTGTTTGGGTTAAAACAAAGGATTGGAGAGAGTCTAAGGACTTAACATTAAGGTGGAAAACAATATGCAGTGAAATGGCTGGTAGAGTGGATGAGAGATACCTCATTTTATCTTTCATTAATGCTATGTTCGCAACCAATCTACTATATGTTCAAGTTTTCGAGTCAAAAATACCATCACAATGACCGAATGAGTTAAGTAGAACTACAAGAAGAATACATTGCTTTGGAGGAGAAATAAAAATGAGATGGAATCATATCCAATCGCAAACACCAAATTCAATAGCGGAAACGGAAATTTACTTCCTAAAATGATTAATAATGTGGCGAGCACCTCGCAGTCACAACAAGAGAAAGTGGTGATTGATAACCAGCAGTTAGTAGCCATGGGAAGTCGAGATCAAGAAGAGTATGAAAGGGAAAAGCAAATATTCTAGTGCCAAAATGTAGTTGCAGGAATTCCCACAACACATTTTGATCGCAAGAACATTTAGGCCTGTCATATTATCGTGTGACAAATATTATACAGAGAAAATAAAGCATGAGAAAAAGTTAAGATGAGATGAATGGGTTTTTACATGAAAGTGTAAAGACGTCCTGTTATTTCATCGCAAGACGGCAATGTAATAAGGCTTTGTTCTCGCAAGGGAGCTTAGACTTGTCATATTGTCGCAGAGAAATTGACAAAATGCAGATAAGACAAGATCAATGGGTCAATACATGTAAGTGTAAAGACGTCCTGCGATTTTGTCGCAGAAACAAAACAAAAAAAGTGGCTAAATAAGACCTTGAACTAGGAAGGCAAAATAAGACCGCAAGATATCATAAGATTATACAGACATGACCTACGATATTTATGCCGAAGTTGAGGCAAAGGTTACAAATAGATTTTATTCAACATTATTCTGCTCAATTTTTCATATTGCAGATGAATAACAGAGGCAAGTATGGAAATGAACAGGATGATAATATTATTATTCATATTTATATGGAAGATTTACGTAGATGGATAAAAATTAATAATCATGTTGATTAACCATATTGCAAAAAAGAATTGTTTTATAATTTATACAGATAGAAGCAAAAGAAATGTATACATCAAGGAACCTTGCAGTAATATCACAAGAAGAAGGATATAAATGTACAAATATTACAAGGTGATTAAAAAGAGGAAACAAAACTAGTTAGATCCATCATCATCCTCGCCAGATTTTTCTTCTTCTTTATCCGCTTGTCATCTTCGGGTCAGATCCTTCATCTCCCGCCGATTCTTGACTTCATTGTCGAGGGTAATAAGATTTGTAGTATTCTATGGAACTTCTTCCGCGAGTAAAGGATACAAAGAGTGAGGAATATTATGATCATCGCAGACCTTCTTGGCAGAATCATTGCGAACACCAACAAGGAAATTACTAAAATTGATAGCAGTAATCTTTAATTGGGTCTTCAATTTTGAATATTTCTCATTGCGGCAAGAAGAGTCTTTGCGAGTTGATTCTTATCGGCTTCAAGTTCTCCAATTCTTTCAAAGTGTATCTCTTCTCGGCTCTCCGCGAGTATATAACAACAAATTGAAAATTTCGTAAAGATAAGAAAATTAATGACAAGAAATTAATGAGGAAGAACAATTAGCAACCTTATGTTTCAGAAATCATGTCTTTAATTAAGGACGCTTGTTCAACATGAAGACTAACATCTACACCTAAGTTAGTTCTGGGGTTGTCAAGAATCTTCGCAGCCCAGGCGAATTCATCATCATTATTAATAAGAAGATGGGAACGGATTTGTTTTTCTCTTTCAACGAGAACCTTTTTATCGTAGATAAGTCTATCTCTTTCAATTTGGACTTCAAGAAGGGTTTTATGAAAATCCGCTAAAGTTTGAGCTCCTTTCCTAGAGATGCGATCTTTTTCATTTATAAGATCACTTTTTTGGGCTTTTAGAATCTTGGTTTCTTCTTTAGAGTTAAGATATTGACGCTTGGATGTATTGGCCGCTCTCAAACTAGATATGTGATCAATTGCTAAAAGATGAAATTTGGATCTAAGATCATCTACAGAAAGGGATTTAATCTGTTCATGTGAATAGTTGTTTAAGGATTCATTAAGGCGATTGAGAAGAGTATCATCGTCTATTGGATTTGGAAAAGAACTAAGGAATACAGCTTCGTCAGAAAGACCGTAAACATCTGCGTAGAAGAAAAATAAGAAAAATGCAAAGGAATACAAGGTTAAAGAAAAAGAGAAAGATTTCTTACCATAAAGTTGATCGTTCGCAGCTTGGAGGCTTGCTACCTTATCTCGCGAGGAAGAAAGTTCAGTTTCCAACCGTTTGATCTTTTCTTGAAGGTCATCATACCCAGATTCTAGTTGCCCGTGAAGACTAGCGGACTCAGATTCCAACTCCATATTCTTCTTGTGAAAAGATGCGCGCCTCTTCTCCAAGTCTGCATCAACAGCAAAGGAAGCTCTTCCAGTCTGCGAGGGGAAAATGTAAATTAAAACTTGGCCAGGAAATGAATAGATAAATACCAGAATACCAAGAGAATTTAAGAGACTGGGATTTATTGATCTTGAGATTCCTTGGAGAGAATGATTATCAACCAATATGGGAGCATTGCAGATCTTGGCAAGAGCCTGGGATACCCCATTAAGAGCTTTATTTCCATAATCATTTACGATACCATGTGTAATATCGCCAAAAATATTAGATAGCTAGGCCATGGAAGATTCAGATTGGGACGATTCCATTGCGGAAGGGATATCAGCATCAAAATCATCATCATCATCATTATCAGTATCATCATGAGAATTTTCTTCATTAGATTGGAATGGTGAAGGGGAAGTAGTTTGGATCTTTCTTTTCTTCGAGAGAGACCAATGGGTTTTTCCTTGCGAGGAGCACCAGATTTCTCCTTGTGAGGAGTGTTAGATTTCTCATTGCGAGAAGAATCTTTGGTTTTCCCTTTGGTCCTCGCAACCACAACAGGTTCTCTTTCTTCAATATCCTGCGAACAAAGATAAATATAAGAAATAGATGCAACAATATATTGTTAAGAATCATAAAGGAATATTTCTTACTTCATCTGTGAGAGATTTAAGAGAGCTAAAAGGTCTTTGGCTTCCCAAATTTCTAGTAGTTAATTTTCATCCTGTTAATCTGGAAAAATTGGAGTAGTCAGCGAGAGTAAAAACATGAGGAAGATAATAATGATAATTATGAAAAAATTTGAGGGAACATACCTCTTTATTCCTTTCTTGACAGGAAATAAAGACCACGGATGATATTCTGCGAGATTCGCAGGCAATGCATGAGGACCGGAGATGTATGGACCCTCTAGACATAATGGAAAAATGAACCATTTGTCACCACTGGAGTGGCGAGGGCCTTGATTATTACCCATATGACAATCAATATCTAACATAAGAACTTTATCTTCAGCGATGTCATCCTTCTTTTGTAAGCGGACACCCCAACAAGTATTGTCCTTCTTCATAGGGATTATATCGTAATTTGCGAAGAAGTTCTCTACAGTATACTTCGAAGGAACAATTGGAACATCTTTGAATTTAGGATTCTTCACAGTATCAAGGTAGCGATATTCTTTACCAGCACCGCGAGTAAAATACTCAAGAATTAAGCGAATGCAGTCCCCACTCAACTGATATACCTCCCGCGAGAACTTCGCGTGAGAGAGTATCTTATAGAATGAAGGAAGTTCAGGGTCATAGAGAGGAATGGGAAGACTAGCTTCAAGTTGGCCTAGTGAGACTATGATCTTCTCATGGTTACATGGAAGATCAGAAAATAATGGAACAAAAAGTTCAGACTTAGGGTTTTGATTGGGAATGGTGGATAAAGTAAAACCTTTGTCTTGAAGTTCTTTTTGAATCTTCTCGAAAGCAATCATATATTTGCGACCGGATGCAACCATTTTTAGTATGGGAATGAAGATTGAAAGAGTAAAAGATCGAAAGAAAAATTATAACAGTAGCAGATCCATAATTTACGGAAGAATAGTGAATTTGCAGAGAAATTACGGAGAGAAGGAAGAAATAAGTAAAAAGAAGAAAAGAGAAGAGTGAAGAAGATATAATATAGAAGGTAAAAAAATCTCGAGAAGATAAGTGCAATTAATACAAGGAAGAGACGTAAACGGTTGGAATGCAGCGGTTGAAAGGGACATGCCAGAAGTTGAATGGATAAAAAGATACGTGTAACAAACTTGGTGAGAGATGTAGATACGTGTCAGAGTGAAAGAACGTGAAGAGATAGATAGTTGCGGCATTCCAAAAGATTTTAGTTTCTCATGACCTTTTCCCTTCGCAGAAAAGACATGAGAAGAGGCAAGATGTAGGATCAAAATATCGCCACAACAACATTCCCCACATACTCACACAACAACAGTTCAAGGAGTTACTTCACAACATACCGCTGACGTCACAAAATAATTGAAAGAATGATTTAGCGGATGATGATAAATAAAACACGAAAGAAAGCGTGATGATCTTTGAAGATAACAAACACCGCGAGGGTTAACATTATAATAGCCGAGGGAACATCATGAAAGATCAGAAATTAAAAGGACAGCTTAGTCTCATCCACTATGTAACTACCCTATATAAAGAGAATCAATAGGTTCTGAAGGGAGAGATCAATTTTGGAGTCGGGAGAGAGTTTGAGGAGATAGAAAAATTCTTGTGAGCGATTTGTATTCTTGGTTTCTTCCATTTCTTGTAACATTTCTGAGAATTAATCAATAAAGTGTTATTCTTAATCTTCAAATATGTGTTGATAATTGTGGATTCTGGTAAGGGGTGTAGTGTAGGTTTTCCAGCAACTACAAAACCAATCCCCAGATCCCTCAACATTAACCGTTCCCATTGTTTCTCTCACAATCAAATTTGAAAAAAGGGAATAATATTCAATTTAAATCTAGTACATGAGATGGTAGTGTAGTCTTACCAAGTCCCCTTATGGATTTCTCAGAACATCTGCTACAGGTCGTCAAATCTTACCTTGTATTGTAATTTGTTTGTTTGTTTTTAATTTAGTTTTTTTATTTCTCTATGTGTGGTTGTGACAGTGGCATACCAGTTTTTTTTTGGCTATTCATGTCTTTGAACCCATTCTTGTGGGAAGACAACATTATCTTTAATACATTGCTTGTTAGCAGCTATGGCGAGAGAGTAATGAAATCTTGGTTTAAAATTAGGAACTAATAAATGGCAGTGATCACAACAAAGCGGCCATAGTTTATATATACTATGAGTTCTTAGGTGAGATGGTATGTATGATGTGTTAACTTTTAGCTGACCTGATATCTCTACATTGAGAATTCTGATTGGTCCAGCCTTACCACTGTTTGAAGAAATGTGGAGTCCGACCTATTGTTGTTAAATGGGGGACTCTTATATGTTGGCCTTGTAGCTAGAACTGGCGAAGTCAGTCTTGCTCTAGACTTCCACAGGGAGATGATTAAACTAGATTGTAGTTATAATGTGGTTGCTCATAATTCTTTAATTTATGGATTTATGTTAATATGGTTAGATTAGCACTAAGACTCATCAGCTGATCTAATCACATACAATTCTCTTTTTCATGGGAAGGGAGAATGAAAGCTGGGAAAGGACTAGACTGTTTCCTGGTAAGTTTTCATCCTTGTCCTAGGTGGATCCAATGGATATGACACACCGAGGGTTACCTTCTGATTTGGTAGGGATTATCAATGAAGATAAATCCCAGAACATGATATTTTTTTAATGCATGTAACATCTGCTTGGTAACTTTGTGTGTGTAGAATTTGATTGCTTATGTTGTAATCTGATAAAGGAGAACATGAAACTTGCAGTAGTCATCTTATTATAAAGTTTGTGATGTTTCTAAACCTATATGGTTCAAGTTAGGGATACCCTGTCCTAAGTATTAATTATCGGTTTACTACGCCCTGGTTTGGATAGATTGGGTTAAGATAGGTTTATGTGCTAACATGGTTCACTCAGTTTGTGCGTTGACATGATTTGTGGATATAGAAAATTAGATTTAAGGAAGTCTCTTTCTTTTGAACAGGTGCTTATGGACTGGGTGGGTATTGTTTATTGAGCATTTTGATAGGTTGTTGTCTATTAGGTCAAGTTGGTTACGGGGATCTGTTTGTTTTCTAGAACTCTAAAAATGGATTATGATCCTAACGTGGTTAGGTAAGTTCCTATGGGATGAACAAACTTAGAGTTTGTTCATTTTGATCCCACTATGAGATGAACAAACCAAGAAAATGGATGTTCGAATGAACAGATCTGTTCATTTGAACACTGAGACACTCCAGTAGGCGTGCGTCTGGTGAAATGGCGCGCGCCATGTCAAATAACTCGGGCGACATCAGAGCTGACGCCAGAGTTTTCCCCCATAACGCGCGTTAGTGAACCTTTTTCCCGCGATTTGTCTGATGTCGCCGAGTTCATAGTGAGAACGCCCCCATGTTTCCCCATCCTGCTTCCATTCCCATATAAATTCGTTTTGTCTTAACACTTTTACTCACACCTTCCTCAACCTTACATAATTTCCATACCGTTTCCCCAACCGTGTCTAATTTTTCTTTTTATTTTCAAACAAAACTACTCATATCAATTCATTTTCACAAATATGTCATCGTCACAACAACAAACACCACAACAAATACCACGATAATCACAGCAAAAGAGCACAAGAATTCGTGGTCCGAAGTATACAATGGATGAAGACGAGTCACTTTGCAGAAATTATGTATTATATACAGTAGGTAATATTAATGGTTGCAGTCAAGAAAAACACTCTTTTTACGGAAAAATTTTAACAAATTTTTGCAAGGAAACCGGTAAAAAACATGATCGTGATGGGGATGGGTTATGTCATCGTTTTTGCACAATTGCATCAGCCATTAGTGAATATGTATCTATTATCACTCAAATGTGGAATAACAGAAGAAGTGGTGAAGGCGAACCAGATGTGGAACGAAGATGTCGGGAAGAGTGGAAAAGATCCCACAAAGATTCAAGCTTCTAGTATGAAAGTTGTTTCACCATTTAGAGGGTGCTTAACAAGTTTAACCCATACTTGCTGGAAGGTCATCAAGTGCCTGAAAGATCACCACATGGTCCAATCTCGCAGATTTTCAAATGGAGGGCCTGCACCTCGCCTGATGGAACTCCAAGTAGTCGGGTTCAACCCAATAGTAATCTAGATGTTAACACCAAGCGCAAGAGAATAAGAGGATGTGGTGTGAAATCGCAAAAAGCGACGAGAGACGCACCAACGTAAAGCGAAGAAGGTTAAAACGAGTTCAACTATGTTGATCACAAGCAAATAGAGATGCAGATGGAGGCAGATAGAGTGAGGGACTGTGCCATTGCTTTAGAAAATCAACGGAAAAGTCGTCTTTCACGATAACAACACTACAGGGATTATAAGCTAAACAAGTTACTCATCATGGACACCGGAAAAATGAATGAACGACAATATGCTACATGGAATACGCAAATGGATCAAGTCCAGGCCGAACAAGTCCAGGCCGATAAAGATCGGGCCGATTCAGTTGTGAATGTTGCAGACGAAGGTGATGCCTCGGAAGAAAATGAAGAGGAATTCAATCTTGATAATGTATGAATTAAAATTACTTTTATAATTTAGTCTTGCTAATAACATGTTAGTTTAGTTTAATTAAAATTACTTTTATAATTGCATCAATTTTAAATCTTAATAACTACTTTTAAATTGAAAAACTTATTAATCATCTCCCTCTCACTTTCAAATTGAAAAACTTATTAATCATCTCCCTCTCCCTCTTCCTCTCCCCTTGCCTCGCCCTCTCGCATCGTCTTCTGCACCTTTTAAAGCCCAAAGGTGCTTTGTTAAATCTTGTCTTAGTTGTGCATAGACTCCCCGATTTTGGAGTCTGTCAGTGACAAGTCTATATTCCCTTTCCGGACGACCATGCTCCACCACAAGATTCGGCCTCGAATCTTCATCTTCAAAACTAGTCCAGGTTGGGTCACACCTGGTTTTTTCAATGACCATGTTATGCAGAATAATACAACTCAAAGATAATTTTGTTCATTTCTTGGATATCAAAAAGCGTGGCCCAACTATGATGGCAAACTTCCTTTTCAATATGCCAAAAAACGCGTTCAACATCCTTTATACATGCCATTTGTTGTGTGTTAAAGCACTCATATCCTTCGAAGTCGTCGGACCATGGCCTACCTGTTTATAAGCTTGAACCATAGATGACCATTCGGATAGATTCATCTGTTAGATAATAACCCCGATTGTAGTTATTACCGTTATGGTGAAATTACGATCACGCGATCCCATTTTTAAGATCTTCAAACAATGGTGACTTATATAAAAAAACGTTGAGATCGTTATTTGAACCCTGGGAGTCAAAATAAGCATGCCAAAACCAACAATCGTAGCTAGCTGAAGCTTCTAAAATTACAGTTGGTTTTGGATAATGACCCTTATATTGTCCTGCCCATTCTACCGGACACGCATGCCATGTCCAGTGCATGCAGTCAAGACTACCAAGCATTCCTGGAAAACACCTCTCGGTGTTTTCTGCAGTTATTCTTTGAATATCTTCTTGAGTAGGCTTTCTTAAAAAGGTTGGACCAAAATGCTCGACTATTGTTTCGTAAAACAGTTTGAGATACCTAAAGGCAGTTGTTTTCCCCATACGAATGTAATCGTCCGTGGAATCCGCTGGTACCCCGTAACATAGTATACGGAGGGCCATTGTGACCTTTTGTTCGGAACTAAAGCCTCGTACATGTCGTGCATCATACTGATAATTAAACAAAGGTTGTACCTGACAAAGCTCGACAATAATCCTTTGCGTCAAGTTGTGGCCCATGCGGAATCGGACAATGAAAATCCATGTCGAATAGGACACAATCATGATTAAAATAATCATGCATCAGCTTTTCGTGGTAAAAATGTCGATTCCGCCATGTCCATCTTCTAGTTGCAACTTCATTTGGCTCTAAAGGATTTGGTATGATCCCGGTTTGTAATTGCAGTATCAAATTTCGTCTTTTTCTATCTTGATTTGCATCTTCATCCATTTGGTTCAAAAACTCTATACACATTTCTTCATCTTCTTCATACAACATGTCATCCATCTCCATATCCTCCTCAGAAGAATCAGAATTCATGATTGGAAATTGAGAGTAATCGAATTAAAAAAAGATTGATCGGATGAAAGATTGTTGTGTATTTGTGAGATCAAATTCGAGCTTATTTATAGAAGTGGGAAGTAGCTGGCTTCCGATAGCCGTTGCAAACTGTAGTTGTGTTGGCGATTTTGTGCCAAATGCTGGCGTTCAGTGAGATGTCGCCCGCGCTATCATGCTCAATGACAGCGTTTGTATGGAGACTTCCCGCGTCATCACACCTGTCGCACGTTTACTATGCGGTCTCCCAATGGTTTTCCATAGTGGAGAATCGTATTTGACCATCCACGTGGCTCAACAAACTTTGGTTTTTGGCCATTGCCAAAGGCACTGCTCTTAGTTTCACGACTATGATTAGAGGTTTTTGTATGCATATAAAGTGATTTTTTTGTTTCATTTATATGGATGCTGAACCAAAGTCCGAGCAAAAAAACAAAAACAAATGCTGCACCGTGGTTGCCTGGGTACAGAACCAGAATCCTAGGATTCAAGCATCAAGTATGTACTTCTCTTACATTCTATTCAATCAATACGACATAAAGTACTTGTCAAAAGCAGAAATCTAAATTCGAGAAAAATTCTTCATTGGAAATTTCACTTTGTTCCTGCGGCTGCACAGCTGCAACCTCTGAATTTGTCACTAATGTGTCATTTGTACCCTGTTGATAATGATCTTGAGCAAATATCATCAGCTGCCACTAGTTCTTCCATGAGTGTGTCGGCCAATAAATCCAAGCCTTCTTATCGGGTTTAATTGATGCATATATAGGTTGTTGTTTGATTTGTCTTTTCTCTTTGGCAAAACGATTATTAACATTGTCGGGACTCATTTGAATTGCAGAACAACGGCGTTACACCCAAGAAACTTTCAGACAGAACATAGTATGAAGGAGCATCAGAATAAATGATGGCGACTTGGTGAGCATTTGAGTGGAACCTTGAGCAACTTTTCATTCCTCTGCAGCAATTTTTCAACTCTCCTCAGAGCTACGATCTGAACCATTGGACTGTTACTTTTATTTACACTACTTATTATGGGGCTGTTCACTGAGAAAGGGATTTCAACTTGATGATGAAATGCAACTGCCAATTGCAGTCTCAAAGTGATCACCTGTTTGTATTGTGGATTTTGTAAACAACTTAAATCCCAAGCATTTTCGTATTAAACGTAGGTTTCTGTCATGTGTGAAATGTTTGATTGTTGCATTCCTTCCGGTCCAAGAGGTATACCAAGGTTTAAGCCTCCATTAGAAGAAGTTGACCTCTAGTTAGTTAGATGTTCAGGACTTCCTGAACAAAACAAGTCGTTGTAGTATAGTGTAAAGTATTCCCGCCTGTCACGCTGGTGACCCGGGTTCGATCCCCGGTAACGGCGTTTTTTATTTTGCTTGCTTTTTGGAAACCAGTGTATATACACAAGCAAGTTTTAGTCCCATATCGACCAAAACCCAGTAAGTGTAGCTGAATATATGCATTTAGGATTTGCAAACATGTCGTGACTTGACCGTTCCAAGTTGGGAGTTGGTTTAAATTGTCCGGGCGTAGGCCTGGATGGTGTGATCACTGCAGCGGAGGGTACCGCGTTAGGCTGGCTTCACAGAGCAGCGATTACCTCCCTCTCCCGGCAGTGGAAGGATAACAAGTCCTTTTTTTGGAGCCTACCACTGGCTTGTTCCCAGGGTTAGGCAATGGCCTCTGTTTCCTCGTGATTTTTATGTGGGTCAGATGATTAGTCTGACCAGTATAGATGTAGAATGTCAGCATATGTCTTGCTGCATATCTTTTGCTGCATATATCTCTGATATCGCATTCAAATTATCTACATGTCCTCTTGTTTTCTACTTTTCTTTTTTTAAATTCTTTGGGAGATTTACATAAGATATGTCCTAATAATAAAGATAGATAAATGTAGTGGAGGTTCTCAAAAAATTTAACAGCCATTCCTTGAACTTGATACAGATTTTAAATCGGATTCTGGTAGTTGTTTTAGATGGTTGTATATTATAGTGTCATTGTAGAGGATTCTCTATCGAGTGCTGAAATATATGCATGAAAAGACTAGAACCCAAACTACTGCATTTCTGCTCAGTATCCTAAGAAGTAATTAAATATATACAGAAACATGGACACTAGATGCCTGTATGCAAGTCACAAGCCAAACCCCCTCCATGTTGCTGCATTGTTCTTTTCTAATTGTATTTGGTATAAGCTGCTGCCAATTCAAAACTGGGCTGGTGATTCCCCGACTCACTTTTACAACTTACTTTTTTGTTGGACTTCTTCAGGCCTCCATTACAGCAGAAGGTTGGTTTGGCTGTGGTTAATGAATTAGTTGGAATGAATAGTGTAATTGGGGTGTGTCTAACCCTCTGAACTGAAATCACGTCTTAATGTGAATGCAAATGGAGATTGGCGATTAATATATCTTACTGATCTGTTTACAGTGTCCAGTTTAACTTATCTAACCAACCGCACCTTTTTTTTAAGAACTAAATTAGGTGAAGATAATTCAGCGTTAAGTTTAGGCTAAATTATATGATTTTTAAGTTTCCCGTAATCAGTCTAGAGTTCAGTACATCTAAGCTCCTAAACTCATTCCGATGCGGAAATGTGTACATCGGAAAGGTTCTGGATTTTATGCATGTCCAATTTCATAAAAAGCTTACATTGTTCGCATCTCTCTCTCTCTCTCTGTTTTTTTTTGTTTAATGACATACAACTTCTTTTCTTTTGGCAGCTAAAGCAGCGAGCATCCGAATCTCGGGCCAAATATTTTAAGACAATGCCTTCAAAGGAGACAAAGAGGGTTTGGAGGAAGGCGAGGATAGTTGCGAGGGTAGTGTGTAACCTGTTACCAGAACTGTGCGTCGGATGTGGTTTTCAGTTGCCAAGACATCTGTCGTAGATGGCTACATGGCAAATTTGAAGATAGGGCTGAACTTGTGAGCAATGTAAGTGTCCAGCTTGTACCAACAAGAGAGCTTACCCCTCGAACTTCGTGGAGGTTCTCTCTCTCACTTACTGAAAATTGGTCCAGTCTTTTATGGTGAACACTGAGTCAATGCCCGATATCAACTTCATCATTTACTTATTGTTGTCGAGTCTCTTGAGCGTAGGATTAGGTTATCTGATGCATATATAGGTTTTGTTGCTGTTTGATTGGTCTTTTCTCTTTGGCAAAACGAGTCTTAACATTATCAAGATTCATTTGAGTTGCAGAACGACGGCGTTATACCCAAGAAACTTTTGGACAGAAGGTAGTATGAAGAAGGAGCATCTGAATAAATGATGGTGAGCAGTTGGAGTGGAACCCTGAGTAACTTTCCAATCCTGTGGAGCAATTTTTCAGCCCTCCGTAGAGTTATGATCTGAACCGTCAGCCTGTTACTTAAAAGGAATGCATATGGGAATCCAACTTGACGTTGTCACATATGGGATGGTGAAATAGAACTGCAGTCTAAAAGTGATCACCTCTTTGATTTCTGGATTTTGTAAACAACTTAAATCCCAAGAAGAAAACCTGCAATTTTGCAGTGGCGTCTTTTCAATTGTAAATGCGAAATCTGAAATGTTTGATTGTTGCATTTTTCGTTTCATTTTCGTCCATTTCTACTTGGTCCAAGAGGTATCCCACAAAAAACCTATTAGAAGAATTACTACTAATTAATTAAATCAGGAATTTATGAACAAATAAAGTCGTCGTAGTATGGTGGTAAGTAATCCCGCCTGTCACGCGGGTGGCCTGGGTTCGATACGGCGTTTTTTAAGCTGTAGATAAGCAGATTTTTAGTCCCACAACGACCAAAACCAAGTAAGGGCAGCTGAATATACCTTTAGGATTTCCGTGTAAGCCGTGACTTGCCCGTTCCAAGTTGGGAGTTGGTTTGCATTGTCCGGGCGTAGGCCTGGATGGTGTGATCACTGCAGCGGAGGGTACCGCGTTAGGCTGGCTTCACGGAGCAACGATTACCTCCCTCTCCCGGCAGTGGAAGGATAACAAGTCCTTTTTTTTTTCCCTTTTTTGCTGCTGTTTTTTACAGTTTCGGTGCCGTAGTTGAACCATGAGACAACGCAGTCTTTTGGAGTGTGCCATGTTTTTGGCGTACTCAGTAGCGTGCGGTGGTTAATAAGGCTACAGCGTTCATGGAGAAATGGTGTCCAAATCAATCCATGATATCTTCTATGATATTTTGGCTGCTGAAAATTTCAAAGGAAGACTTTTCTATGATCCTTATCAATTACGAAATCAATCCATTACTCTGCAATTTCTCTCATTTAAACTTCAAATTTTATACACTGAGAAATGGGGCAACAACAATCAAAAGAGGAGTTACTTTATCAGCAAGTCCTATATATGAGGCAGCATTGAGAGGCCTTGACCAGACGGTTAAGTTACTCCTTATTCATGGTCTGCATGGAGGTATGTATCAACAACTTTATGAAGAAAGGAATTCTATGTTAACTAGATAGTAACCCGTGCTTCGCACCGGGAATATAGTCTGATTTGCGTGCGGTCAAGAGTTAGTTCACTGTTTAAGACAATGAGCCGATGCTAAGCTTTCATAACTCTTAATTGATGTATACATACACAGAAATTTCTTAATAGTTAGCATGAAATACACTTTTCCAATTTTCATAGGGTCGATGATCAACACAGTTTCTTCTTACTCTTGTATAACTGCAATTGCATTGTGGTGTGGAAATACAAATACCCTTCTGGCCTGCAGAACTTTTATTAACTACTAGTAATACCCCATGTGCGATGCACATGCTTGAATTTGAATCTTTTAATAACACCAAATTTGATAATAATGAATTTTTTTTAATATTCTTATTTGTACTTATTATGTAGATAATTCAAAGAGCTTTCCAATATACTAATTTTACAAAAATCCGATATGTATTTTTAAATATATCTAAGTTTTAATTTTTTTTGATCTATTTTTAAAACAATGACATTCATGTGAATATACAAACATTGATTAAAGACTTATTTAATGGGGGTATTATTGTCATGTGAAAAGGCTTCACCAAACAATTACATATTTTCTTTATATTAGCAAGATACATAAGTAAGCATTACCGGTATAAAACAATCAGTTGTCTTAACTTTAACTTAAGCCATCCTCTGCGCTATCAGGAGGTGGGCTATCATTTATGCTGTATGGAGTTTGATCCATTCACAATGATGTTGGCATGTCACATTTTCCAAACATTCTTGACCTCTAAATAATGAATTTCCAAGGAAATGAGTGGTACTCTTGTTTCATAACCCAAGGACAACTGAAATAAAAGACCCAGTTTTAATTACCATGTTTGATTTATTTCGTTGTTAGCGGCAGTTAGGGCATACTTTCTTGTAGGTGAAATTGTTGGCGCATTGCGGAAATGTGATGGGTTTATGAAAATGGTTTAGGAAATGAATTTAGGAAAAGTGAGGCTTATATTAATTTGGAAATAAAAATATTACAAGGGAAATTGGTATAGCAACTTTGGCTTACACTCTCTATTTTACAAGAGACTCTTTGGCTCTCACTCTTTACTAACTCACTTCACTCTTGTTATTTGCTAGCTCACTTGGTTTTTGGATGCTTGAGTTTTGGATGCTTCAAAAAAGAACCCAACGTTGCCTATTTATAGGCACTCCATGACTACTCTAGTTAACTCTAGGACACTCTATGACCGACCAACTAAAAAACTAAAGAAATCTCTAGAATTGTTGACCATCTATGGAAGAATCTAGAGATTTATTTCTCTAGAAAATGCACGACTAGTTAAGGAAAGATCTAGAGAAAATTTCTCTAGATGATTGCCGAAAATGCTAGAGACGTACTCTAGCTTCCTCTCCTTTTTCGTTTTGGGCCTGATTAATATTGGGCTTTTCTTCTTTAAGACTTATACTTCTAGGATCACAAATTAACTTATATGTTTAACACCCCCTCTTAATTTGTGATATTAAGACGGTCTCTAAAATGATTGAACTTATCCACCGTACGCCAGAAGATGTCGGCATTTTGTTCTTGAGTCCTGACGTAATTGAGCTCAATTTCTTTGTTTTCCCGGCTCTGATGAAGTGGTGTCGTAGCTCTATGTGCTTCGTCCTTCCGTGAAAGACTGGATTTTTTGTCATTGCAATTGTAGACATATTGTCACAGTAGATAGTCGTCGGTTTCTTTTGCTTTTGTTGTAGGTCGGTCATTATTCTTCTCAACCATACTGCTTCACATGCTGCACTTGTTGATGCTATGTACTCGCTTGATCCTTGCATTCTGCTGCACCGTGCTTTGCTTTTTTTAGAACTCAAGATAAGTTTTGTTCCCATCTAAAACATAGCATGATGTGCTTTTTCGGTCTTCAATAGAACTTGCCCAATCGCTATCTGTGAAGCCAATTAGATCATTATCTTTTTCTCTTGTATACTTTATGCCAAAATTCTTTGTTCCCTTGATATACCGAAGAATTCTCTTTGCGGAAGCATAGTGTAACTTGCTTGGATCGCTCATAAACCGAGAAACAATGCTGGTTGCGTTGACGATGTATGGCCTTGTATTTGTTAAGTAGATCAGTGAGCCGACTAGACTTCTGAATAAGGTTGGATCTACTTTAGTTGCTCCATCATTTTTTTCTAATTTTTCATTGGCACCCATTGGAGTTGCAATTGGTTTGCAATCCATCATGTTGAACTTTTTCAGTATGTCTTCTGCATATTTTTCTTGGGAAATGAATATTTCTTCTGGAAATTATTTTACTTGAATCCCAAGAAAATATCGCATAAGTCCTAAGTCTGTCATCTCATATTATTTCATCATTTCTTTCTTAAATTTTTCTGCCATCTCTTGTTTTGTGCTGGCATAAATTAAATCATCAACATAGAGACAGACGATTAGGAAATCCGTACCTTGTTTTCCTATGTAGAGGGATGGCTCACTTCGACTTTTCTCAAATCCATTATCTCGTAAATACTTGTCGATTTTGTTGTTCCATGCACGTGGTGCTTGCTTTAGGCCATATAATGATTTGCGGAGACGATAGACCATTTTTTATTTTCCTTTTTGGACATATCCTTGAGGTTGTTCTACGTACACCTCTTCTTCAAGTTCTCCGTTTAGGAACAGCGACTTTACGTCTGATTGGTAGACCTTCATTTTCAGTTGATTTTCCAAGGCTAACACCATCCGGATTGTTTCCATGCGGCCAATCGGAGCAAATGTCTCGTTGTAGTCAATTTAAGTTCTTTGGAATATCCTTTTGCAATTAGTCTTGCCTTGTGCTTTTGAATTGACCCATCTTCATTATATTTTGTCTTTTAGACCCACTTCAGACCAATTATTTCTTTGTCAATTGGCTGATTAACAAGCTCCCATGTCTTATTTTTCTCGATTACTCGCATTTCTTCATCCATGGCATGTCTCCATTTTTCTTCTTTTTTGCCGCTTCCTCATATTTGTGAGGTTCTAGTGCTATAAATGCACAATTATATGTATTATAAATATCTACTAGGGAACGCACCCTTCTAGGTGTGGCACTTTCTTCTGATGAACTTGGGCTTTGTTGTGTTGGACTTGGAAATCTCGGGCTAGATGGTGGAGTACTTTCTAACTGACGTGGATGATCTGGCTCGTCTTCAATGATTAGTGGCAATTCGTAGTTGTCTGGTTCATCATTCCAATCCCATGATTTGAACTCATCAAAGATAACATCTCCTGAAATTACCAATTCCATTGTGTCTGGCTTTATAAGTCTATATTCTTTAGACTCTTCATTGTATCCGATATTAACTTTTCTCCTTTTTCATCGAACTTTTCTCTATGTTGGGATGGAATATGTGAGTATGCTACACAACCAAAAATTCTGAAAGAAGTTAATTCGGGCTTTTTCTTATGCCAAGCTTCATATGGAGCTTTGTTGAGAACTGCTTTGGTTGGTGAACGATTAAGTATGTAGACCGCCTTGTTGACTGCTTCTGCCCAGTAGCTGTTGGGTAGCTTCCTAGCTTTTAGCATACTGCGAGCCATTTCCACGATTGTACGATTTTCCTTTCTGCGACACCATTTTGTTGTGGAGTGTATCGGACGGTAAGCTCCTTCTTTATTCCATTTTCTTTGCAGTAGTTGATAAATTTATTTGAAGTAAATACTCCACCACGGTCTGTACGGAAAACCTTTAGTTGATGGCCACTTTGCTTTTCTGCCAACGCCTTGAACTCTAAGAATTTAGTGAATTCCTCGGACTTTTGCTCGAGAATATACACCGACATCATCCTGGTATAATCGTCCACGAATAAGAGAAAATATCCCATATTGTTGAGTGAGGTTGTTTTTGTCGGACCGCATATATCGGCATGCACCAATTCGAGGGGCCTTCTTGCTCTCCACAATTTTTGTGTGAACGGAAGTCTATGAAACTTCCCAAGAGTACAACCTTCACATACTTTATCTCCACCGCTGATATTAGGAAGACCAATTACCATGTTCTTTGATTTTTAGAACCTTCAAGGATCTGTAGTTGAGATGCCGTATCTCAAATGCCATAACTTGCATTCATCTATATGATCGGTATTTCATTTGCACAATTTCCAATTGATGGCATAGATAAGGGAAAGACAAAATTTTCTGTCATTTTTACCTTTGCCACTAATTGCTTATTAATTTTATCATAAATTGTGCATTCTCCGTCTTCAAAATGTAGTGAGTACCCTTTTCGTATGAGTTGTCCAACACTTAAGAAATTTTGAGCTAGCCAGGAACATAAAGAACATTAGATATGTATAGAGTTTTACCTGACCTTGTACGTACGGATATGACTCCTCTTCCTTCAACATTCTGATACTTTCCATCTCCGAGTTTGACTGGTGGAATCTCTTGCTCCTCCAACTTCACGAAATATTCTTTATTTCCTGTCATATGGCTACTGCATCCACCGCGACGACCATATACCTTGCGCTTCTTGTTGGGAGGTGAGGCAGGAATAAAATACTTGATTTTGAGAATCTTTTTTCTCGGAATAGTTGGCTTCATTATTTTTAAACCAACAGTCCTTTTCCATGTGATTTAATTTATCACACTTGGTGCACTTATATCTGCAATTTTCAGTTGGATGGCCAAACTTTTTGCAAACATTGCATCGGAGATTTGAGGAGTAATTTCTTCCGTACCTTTGGTTGTTGTTTTTATAACCTCCTTTTCCTCTTCCACGTCCGCGGTAGAAGTTTCTGGATCCTTGATTTGATGATGATCCCCCTCTGGAGCTTTCTTTACTGGCTTCCGTATTTTTCTTTTCACTGAAATTTATTTTTGATTGAAACGCCTGCTCCAATGATTGCTCCGCGAACCTATTTATTCTTTTTTCATACGCCTCTAGTGAACCCATTAATTCATGTACCGAGAGAGTCGATAACTTTTTGACTCTCAATGGCAGCGACAATATGATCGAACTTGAAAGGTAAGCTTCTTAAAATCTTTTCTACAACTCTTTTATTTTCTATGGTATCTCCAAAACTACTGATTTAATTTACTATTCCAGTAACTCTTGAAAAGAAGTTCTGGATAGTTTCATTTTATTTCATGAGTAAATTATCAAAATCTCTCCATAAATTTTGTAGTTTAATGGAGATTACCTTTTCTGATCCTTGGAATTCTACTTTGAGAATATTCCAGGCCTCCTTCAAAGTTTTTGCCACCGAAATTCGAGGAAAAATTGCTTTGGCCACTCCTTGTTGTAGAAATAGTAGTGCTTTAGCATCCTTCTTCTTATTTTCTTTATACTCCTTTTTCAAAGGCCAGTCCATGATGCCGTAATCTGCGCACTTCGGGTACCAAGTAACCATCTTCCACAAAATCCCATAGGTCTTGTGAAATGAATAATGTCTTTATTTGTAGACTCCAATAATCATAAATCTCACCATCAAAAATTGGAATTAGATTTTGGGCATAATTAAAACCTTGGTTAATTGCCATGGGTGGAGTTTTAAGAATATAGGATTAGGTTGGCTCTGATACCAAATTTGTTGGCGCAATGCGGAATTGTGATGGGTTTATGAAAATGGTTTAGGAAATGAATATAGGAAAAGAGGTTGGTTTAAGAAAAGTGAGGCTTATATTAATTTGGAAATGAAAATATTACAAGGAAAATTGGTGTAGCAACTTTGGCTTACACTCTATTTTACAAGAGACTCTTTGGCTCTCACTCTAACTTTAGCTCTCACTCTTTACTAACTCACTTCACTATTGTTATTTGCTAGCTCACTTGGTTTTTGGATGCTTGAGTTTTGGATGCTTCAAAAAAGAACCCAACGTTGCCTATTTATAGGCACTCCATGACTACTCTAGTTAACTCTAGAACACTCTATGACCGACCAACTAAAAAACTAAAGAAATCTCTAGAATTGTTGACCATCTATTGAAGAATCTAGAGATTTATTTCTCTAGAAAATGCATGACTAGTTAAGGAAAGATCTAGAGAAAATTTCTCTAGATGATTGCCGAAAATGCTAGAGACGTACTCTAGCTTCCTTCCTTTTTCTTTTTGGGCCTGATTAACATTGATTTGGGCTTTTCTTCTTTAAGCCTTATACTTCTAGGATCACAAATTAACTTATATGTTTAACACCCCCTCTTAATTTGTGATATTAAGACGGTCTCTAAAATGATTGAACTTATCCACCGTGACTGCTTTTGTGAAGATGTCGGCATTTTGTTCTTGAGTCATACAGAATTGGAGCTCAATTTCTTTATTTTCTACCAGCTCTCTGATGAATTGGTGTCGTAGCTCTATGTGCTTCGTCCGTCCGTGAAAGACTGGATTTTTTGTCATTGCAATTGTAGACATATTGTCACAGTAGATAGTTGTCGGTTGCTTTTTCTTTTGTTGTAGGTCGGTCATTATTCTTCTCAACCATACTACTTCACATGCTACACTTGTTGATGCTATGTACTCTTCTTCGGCTGAAGACAGTGCCACCGTGCTTTGCTTTTTAGAACTCCAAGATATAAGTTTTATTCCCATACAGAAAACATAGCATGATGTGCTTTTTCGGTCTTCAATAGAACTTGCCCAATCGCTATCTGTGAAGCCAATTAGATCATTATTTTTTTCTCTTGTATACTTTATGCCAAAATTCTTTGTTCCCTTGATATACCGAAGAATTCTCTTTGCAGCAGCATAGTGTAACTTGCTTGGCTCGCTCATAAACCGAGAAACAATGCTGGTTGCATTGCTGGTTGCATTGACGATGTCTGGCCTTGTATTTGTTAAGTAGATCAGTGAGCCTACTAGAATTCTGAATAAGGTTGGATCTACTTTAGTTGCTCCATTATTTTTTTCCAATTTTTCATTGGCACCCATTGGAGTTGCAATTGGTTTGCAATCCATCATGTTGAACTTTTTCAGTATGTCTTCTGCATATTTTCCTTGGGAAATGAATATTTCTTCCGGAGATTGTTTTACTTGAATCCCAAGAAAATATCGCATAAGTCCTAAGTCTGTCATCTCATATTCTTTCATCATTTCTTTCTTAAATTTTTCTGCCATCTCTTGTTTTGTTCTGGCATAAATTAAATCATCAACATAGAGACAGACGTTAGGAAATCCGTACCTTGTTTTCTTATGTAGAGGGATGGCTCACTTGGACTTTTCTCAAATCCATTATATCGGAAATACTGTTCGATTTTGCTGTTCCATGCATGTGGTGCTTGCTTTAGGACATATAGTGCTTTGCGGAGACGATAGACCATTTTTTATTTTCCTTTTTGGACATATCCTTGATGTTGTTCTACGTACACCTCTTCTTCAAGTTATCCGTTTAGGAACACCGACTTTACGTCTAATTGGTATACCTTCATTTTTAGTTGATTTGCCAAGGCTAACACCATCCGGATTGTTTCCATGCGAGTGACTGGAGCAAATGTCTCGTTGTAGTCAATTCCTGGTTGCTGGGAATATCCTTTTGCAACTAGCCTTGCCTTGTACTTTTGAATTGACCCATCTTTATTATATTTTGTCTTGTAGACCCACTTCAGACCAATTATTTCTTTGTCAATTGGCTGATTGACAAGCTCACATGTCTTATTTTTCTCGATTACTCGCATTTCTTCATCCATGGCATGTCTCCATTTTTCTTCTTTTGCCGCTTCCTCATATTTGTGAGGTTCTAGTACTATAAATGCACAATTAGATGTATTATAAATATCTACTGAGGGAATTTACCCTTCTAGGTGTGGCACTTGATTCTGATGAACTTGGGCTTTGTTGTGTTGGACTTGGAGATCTCGGGCAAGCTGGTGGAGTACTTTCTTCCTGACGTGGCTGATCTGGCTCGTCTTCAATGATTAGTGGAAACTCGTAGTTATCTGGTTCATCATTCCAATCCCATGATTTGAACTCATCAAAGATAACATCTCTTGAAGTTACCAGTTTCTTTGTGTCTGGCTTTATAAGTCTATATGCTTTAAGCTCTTCGATGTATCCGACGAATATTAACTTTTCTCCTTTTTCATCGAACTTTTCTCTATGTTGGGATGGAATATGTGAGTATGATACACAACCAAAAATTCTGAAAGAAGTTACCTCGGGCTTTTTCTTATGCCAAGCTTCATATGGAGTTTTGTTGAGAACTGCTTTGGTTGGTGAACGATTAAGTATGTAGACTGCCGTGTTGACTGCTTCTGCCCAGTAGCTGTTGGGTAGCTAGAGACGTACTCTAGAAAATGCACGACTAGATAAGGAAAGATCTAGAGAGAATTTCTCTAGATGATTGCCAAAAATGCTAGAGACGTACTCTAGCTTCCTTTACTTTTTCTTTTTGGGCCTGATTATTATTGATTTGGGGTTTTCTTCTTTAAGCCTTATACTTCTAGGATCACAAATTAACTTATATGTTTAACAGAAATATGGTGGCAGTTAGCATTCTGCAAGCATTTATAATGCAAAATAGAACCAAAAGAAAAATTAAACACAGGAAACTTGCACTTGTTGAATTGTTTAAACAATCAATTGGGAAACCAAAAGCAATTCCTCCAACAAAAGTGAAAGTTGGTAATTCCTTAATAGAATTGTCAACTTAGCTATACCATTTCTAAGCATAAATATAAGCAAAGAAAAGCACCCCCAGCTTCCCTACTATTGTCATGATTGATGTAAGAACCTCTCCACAGTAGGTCATGCATGCATTTTGCCTTCATAAATTTGAGCCAGGAATGTCCTTGTGAAGCCTTGATACCAACTTTCATCTGCTATTCTGAAACATCTCACAATGCAGCAAGTCCCATCCCTATATTATAAGCACTAACACCTTTAATTTACCATAAGTTCATAATTCGGATCAGAAAAGCCCTCATTCTTAATCATTGAATTTTTATCCTTATCAAACAGTGCTATATAAGACGTTGCCAAATACACCCAACAGTGTATCATATTTTTCAATTTTTGGCAATCTTACATGTTGATCGAGTACACGCATTGCAACCACAAGCCCCTGAAAGTAAAATGTCGTCAACATGTAAGGTTCAAAAAGTTAACTGCTTACAAAACCTTGTGCCTTAACATTTTTTTAGTTATGTTATTGACATACATCACTCAGGTGTATTCACTCATTTGTTTCACCTTTCAAAAATACTTTAGTCTTATGGCAAACCACTTATATTAATGTTCAACTACACAGTCATGCCTTGTTTGCAAATGTTTGTACAATAGCAACAGATCTTAAAGTGTCACTCATCTCTAAATAAGAAAACAAAAGGAGAGCAATAATTATGCAATTAATGATGATACCCTTTAGTACGAGGCGTTCATACCTTCTGGTGTCTATGATTCAAAATTTTATGTTTTTCCACCGCTGAATTGATATCTTGACCAGCACCAGCCTACCCATAAACAGAGAGATCGACATTACAAAAGATGTAAATTTTATGCCATGGATATCACACATAAACTTCTGTTAGTTATTAGAAATATATAATAACATTGGTATTACTTTTTTCACATTAACTGGATAATGATTAGTGGATGGTTGATTATGTAAATCTATTACGCCGTTGTTCTGAATCTTCACACTGCAAAAATAAAAAATGTAAAAAATCCTCTCATTCATTTCCCCAGTTTTACATCAAATTCAACATGTGTGTAACAATACAAAATCAATTGCAATATTATACCAAAAATCCGAAAAGAAAATCTAACAGACACAGTTGTTATGCAAACCTTAAGTCTATATGACTATACCGAAGTCCTTCTTTTGTAAGGTGAACATATCAAAGTTATTAAAATAAAATTTGTGAGAGAATTTTTATCTCTACAAATCTCAATTTCAGCTGTATTTGAAAGCAAAATTGGGAAAACTAAATGAGGGAATGATTACACATATGTACCTAAATCTTGGTATGCTTAGTTTACAGGTTGTAGATGACGATTTGTGAACCCAAAATCTGTTTTTACGTACAAAAGCATTTTAACAAACTCATAGGCTTACCTAAAAAAAAGTGAAGAAAAATCAGAATGATCAATGTAGAATCCGAAATTTGTGAACCCAAAATCTGTGAGATCAAAAACCAAACTTAATGAACTTAAGGATTTGATTCGTTCCCTGATTGTAGATGACGATTTACAGTACACACGTATGCACAAAGGTAATTCAAAGGCTTACCTCAAAAAACAGTGTAAAAAATTCAGAATCATCACATGCAGAATCCAAAATTGTTTAGCACAAATCTGTGAGAGATTAAAAACCAAACTTTATAACCATGATTTATACACATAAATGGTCCAGTAGTTCATAAGCAGCCACTATAATATGGTCATTGGAGAGCTGCCCAACCCGTAAACCAAGCATAAAAGAGACTCCTAGATCAAACCCCAAAATTTTCATGAATATTTACAGTGATTGCTTAATTGATTCTTCAAGCAGGATAATAATAGACACCAAATCATTCAGGTTCTAATCATACCAATAGCAACTACGGAAAATCAATTTTGAGAATAGGGATGCGAGATAACAATGATAGCAGTTTGGAAAGTCTGAGGTCGTTGTAGTTGTGTTGTTGGATATCGTTGGTTGCGTAGAGAAAGTGGGTTGAGTAGAAATGGGTTAAGTGGGAGGTGTAATAAGGTGTAAAAAATATTAAAGTTAACTGACTGGTGCAAGAATCAAGGAGAGAGCTCCATTTTGTAATATCCTCACCAAAATTGTCCACATCGGATTTTTGGGGGTCCAGAATGAATGAGGTTTGAGATTATTATCTTGTTAGATAGATAGATGCAACCCTGGGCCGACCGGAGACAATAGGGGGTGGGTTTGCGCCCTACCAATTTATTTTTTTCCGTCGGGACACACTCTCGGTAGCTTTATCATTTCTGTATTTTTTTTTCCTTTCTGTGCATGCTTGACAGAAAAAAAAAAACATAAATTTTCCTGTGCATTTTATGGTGACTAGCAACAACTTCAAAGATTTTTCATTGCATGCAAAGAGGTACATTGTAGACCATTTATTTTCCAAAATCCTGAGTAGTCGCTTCAACTCTTGGTGCGAGGCTTCAATAAGCCTCTTAAGCCATTCCATGCCTTTTCTCATTATAAGACTAGATACAATCTCCAGTTATCAAACAGGGTATATGGGGAGTGTTTGATACAAAGCTTCCTGAATATTGCAGGGTATACAATCTCCAGAACCAAATAGTCCCACTTCAGTTCCAGCTTATCTACCACCATTTACTTCAAAATATGAAGACATAGAATTGGCAATGACATTAAGTGCCTCTCTTCAGTACAATGTGAATCCAAATATCAGTTGGAGTTCGGTATTTGAAGCTGGGTCAAGTTCTAGCTATCAAGCAGAGACTACTAGCATTCCTTTTATTGTTTCAACAACCTTAGAAACTCAATTAACTCCAGCTATTCCAGAAGGCACGAAAAATTATAAAATGAATCATGCATCAATAGTTTTTGGTGAGCATTATGCACTAAACAATGCTAGACCTATTGACATGTCTACTGCAATAACCACTGACCGTAAACCAGCAAAAATCGGAGCAGCGGATGAGGATGTAGATGGCACTACCTCCTCATGTATAATATGTTACGACGCTCCACGCGAGGGAGCCTGTGTTCCTTGTGGTCCCATTGTTGGATGTGTGTCTTGTTTGAACGAAATCAAAACCAAGAATTAGGGTTTCCCTGTTTTCCGTTCCAAAATAGATGGGGTGATTAGGATCTATAATGTTTGAATAATAAGTATAAAGGAACATTATTGCCCCTCATTGTTCCTTCTTCTATGTAAGGGTAAAAACTAAGTCTTGGCGTGGCGCGTGAAGCTAAAAGAATTTCATTCTTCTCCTCATTTTATTCAGAGATTTTTTTTTCTTTTTGCAAAACAACTTTGGTCCTTTCCTGTTATAATCAAAATTTGCTTTATTTTTATTATTTTTGATGCAAAACGTCATTCATTAAGTAAGATTAATTTACATGACATATTGACAGATAATTGGTCTTCTCTGATAATGTGACTAAACTTATCCGGGATAAGACGAGTATAATCAAAAGAGGATCTGCCAATCCTAGCAGTCTTAGCTATATTATGAGCAACATTATTAGCTATTCTCTTTAACATGACTAAAAGAAAAGCAAGAAACGGTAGCTAGCAGGTGCCTTATTTTATCTATAATTCCTTGGTTCATCCGGTGAACTGAGGAGGTGGCCTGCTTAAGAGTTAATTACATTCAAACTGTCACTTTCAAGAGTAAACTTATGTAAACCACATTCTCTAGCCCCATATAGTATAGCTTCCTTCATGGCTAGACATTCATCATATTCATAATCTATTCCTCCATTGAAGAATCTCCCCCTGATGGCGCAGCTTTGCCCTGTTGAATCACGAATAATCAGACCAATACCAAATTCAGAAGTATGGTAATCAAAGGAAGCATCCATATTAATCTTATATTCATGAGGAGGAGGAGGAGACCAAGTTTGAATTTCTTCTGAGCTACCACAGAATTACTCACTAAGCATTGCTGAACCACATTTTTAATAGAGTAAATTGTAGTAAACAAATTATGATTCTTATTTTCAAATAGCTTTGAGTATATGTTCTTCCAGATGAACCAAGGTGTAATCATAAGGGATGAAATACAATGATTCCATTCCTCCTTAGAAGAGTTGGAAAGGTCCTGGAACCAATTAGCTATCCAGTCTGCAACCTCAATATTTTGATTTTACAAAGAAGCTATATTAACATTCATAGCGAGCCAAACAGATCTTTAGTAATCACATTGAAGTAACAGGTTGTTCAATGTTTCTTCAACATTAGAACGTCTAGGGCATATGGTGTCTATATTGTTATTATAGCTATGAAGTTTGGCTCTAGTTGGAACAATTTCTTTTAGACACTTCCAAATGAACAACTTAACTTTATGTGTAACATTAGATTTCCACATCTTCCGAAAGTTGACATTCATATTGACTGCAGACCTATGTTGTCTACCATTAGACAGAGTTGATAAAGCTTTATAGGTGGATTTAACAGAGAAGGCACCTGATATTTTTAGTTCACATATAAGTTTATCCTTACCAAATTGAATCAGAGGCATTTTCAGTATTAAGTGTGCTATGTCGGAAGGAAAAATATCATAGACTAGTTGAGTTTTTCACCTTCTTGGATGCTCCAACAATAAATCAGATACATAATTTATTCTAGTTGGTTCTCTAAAAGTGTCATTTGGTACTGGTGGGGTATCCAGGACTATAACCCATTTATCATACCAGACTAAAATGCTTTTTCCATCCCTGACATTCCATCTATGAAATTTCCTCACATAATGAAGTCCCACTTCTAATCCATGAAGAATTATAAGGAGATTCTTGTAAATGGAGTAAATTAACATATGGAGAGTATTTTTCCTTCACTAATTGAGCCCATGATTTGTCTTCCTCTGTACATAAATGCCAGGCTAACTTGATAACCAAAGTTAAATGGAATCTTTCAAGATTTTTGAACGCTAACCCCCTTTCATCCATGGGAGAACAAAGAGAACTCCATGTAATCATGTTTAAACCTTTGTTAGACCTATGGCCCCACCAAAATTTCCTTTGAGCTGAGTCTAATCTATCAATTAAGTTCTTAGGCAACCTAAAATTGCTCACGTAATGAGTAAGAATGGAATTAAGGATTGATTTAATTAGTGTTTATCTAGCAGCCTGATTAAGGGTTTTAGAGAACCATCCTTGAAATCTATTCTCATAAGAGTCTTGAATAGACCTGAATGAGATTGTTTTAGATCTTCCCAATAGAATAGGCAAACCCAAATATTTGTCATATGCATTAAGTTGTTTGACTCCAAGTTTGTTTCTAGTATCCATTTTAGCTTCATCTGATAAATCTCCAGTAACAAAAGTTTATGACTTTGAAAAGTTTATCAGTTGACCTGAGATTTGGCAAAAAAATTGCAAACAAGACTGTACTCTTGAAAAATAATATGCAATCATCCGCAAATAGAAGATGATTAAGACACAAAGAATTTTTAGCAACTTGTATACCACACAAGAGTTTGTTTGCTTCAGCATGCATCAAGGATCTAGCAAGATATTCCATAGAGATGATGAAGAGATAATGGGATAAGGTGTCCCCTTGTCAAAGTCCTCTAGTAGGAGTGTAAGGCTGACTCATGCTACCATTTAAACGAATCGAAATTGTAGTTGTCGAAATACACTGAAAAATAATAGCATGCCAGTCATCACAAAATCCCAACAAAAAAAGCATCTTATCAATAAATGACTAATCAACCATGTCGAAAGCTTTCGACATGTCTAACTCTAGCGCAACTAAACCTTGCTTCCTTTTTGACTTCTTCATGGAATGAATTAATTCATGTGCCATCACTATGTTGTCATTAATGTATATCTTTGGTACATATGTTTCTTGAGTTGGGGATATTATTTTCTCCATCAGAGGTTTCATTCTTGTAACTAGGATCTTCGAAATTATTTTATAAGTTATATTACAGACCAATTGGTCTATAATAATATGGAGTCAAAGGATGGAGAGTTTTAGAAATTAAACATGTAGCATTATGATTTATACCTTGCAGCATTTGCTTATTGATGAAGAATTGCTGCACCAGATGAACAACATCCTTACCAACAATTGACCAATTTGAAAGAAAGAAGCCAGTTGGGAACCCATCCGTACCTGGAGAATTACAATTAGGCATGCTTTTGATAACATTAAAAATTTCCTCCTCATAAGGGATTGAAACTAAATATGTATTTTCCTCTTGCGATATAATCAGGGAGATTATATCAAAAGAGTCATCTTTAAACTGCGTATTAGAAGACTGTGCAATAATGGAAAAATGTTTGGTAATAAGAGATTCTAAGTCCTTATGAGAGTAATGCCACTGACCCTGATCATCTGTTAGAGATGATATATGATTCTTAGACCTTCTTCGATTGGCTAAAGAATGGAAATAAGCTGTATTATTATCTGAATATTTAATCCAACGATCCCCTGAATTTTGATGCCAAAAATCTGCTTCCACTTTCCTCTAGTAATTCAAACCTTAAATAGTTAGATGAATTTTGTTAGAGACATGCATCATCACTATATGGTTGGTCTTGAAGGAACATCTAACGATTTTTTAGATAATTAACATGGATGCCTATTTTTCCAAAATGCTCTATGTTCCATCTTGAGAGTTTGCATCTAACATTAAAAAGTTTTTGAGATATGTCCTGCACATTTGAAGAAGAATCCCAATATATATAATTTGCAATGATCTCAGAGCAATTTTGATGACTTATCCAGTATCTATAAAACTTCCAAATATTCCTTGGCTTGATAGTTTCAGACTCTGTAGTAAGAAGAATGGGTCTATGATCTGATCCCAAGAAAGGAAGATGTAGAAATTTAGAATCCGGGAATTCTCTAATCCAATTAGATTTATGAAGGGCCATGTCTATTCTATCTCTTTTACATCCTTTGCAATTAATCTTATTTGTCCAAGTATGATGAGAACCAACATACCCCAGAACCATTAGACCAGCATCATTCAAAATATTACCAACCCAAGTATCTAAAGAACCAAAAGTACTTGAAGTGTCACCTTTTGAGATATGAATATTAAGATTGTTGGGGGAGGCTTACGAAATCCGAGCCGCTATGCGCAATACGAAACCTACACGAGCAATGAAACACAATGCGGAAAATACACAACTACGCAATATAGAAGCAAACACACACAGGAAATTACGTGGAAAAACCCCTCCAAGGTGAAGGGTAAAAAACCACGGGCAAATCTTCCACTATAACAATAATGGGTTACACACAATTCTCCCAATTTGGGGATA
>JAJJWX010002216.1:0-67660 GCA_023529315.1 Papaver bracteatum | reverse complement strand
GACAAGCCATGATACATTTTCTTTAATAATTTGTAAACTAGCTGCTTGATATATGCTAGGATTAGTCAAAGTTAACATGCCATGATACTTTTCTAAATTAGCTGCTTAGGATTAATCAAAATTTCTTTACTAATTAGTTGCTTGATTTATGCTAGGATTAGTCAAAGTTCAATCACCACTTAATGTAATTATTTTGGACGGATGTACATCTTTATTATTATATATAGATGTCCTGAATCCTTGAAGGGATTAAGGAAGCTTAAACCAAAACCTTTCACACTCCACCCCTGGTCTATTGATGAAAATTCTTCTGACCTTGTTGAATGGGGGCACCTACTGTACCAGCAACTGAAGAAAAGCTAAAGTGTCAAAAGTTGTGTGTCAGGTATACAATCTCTAAATGCTTAATCGTTTTGGTCATTGACGAAATTTTTGCTCCTATTGGAAAGCATGATAATATTTCGGTTTTGGAAAATGAAATCCAACCAAACAAAACGGAAAAAGGAGGTGATGAAGTGCGGATCGAATTTACGCTAGTAGGAAATCTATTCATTTCCCATGGACTTCTGGAGGCTGGGGCCCTGCTTGCCTAGCCAATAAACCCTACTGTATATATATATATACTACGCCAGTTAGATTCCATCCTCTTTTCAGAGTTTAACTAGATTTTATGCCCGTGCTACGCACCGGGGGACCCAAAAATCATATATTTTTATTTGGTGTGGCTCGGCTTCGACTCGCCTAGTCGGTTATCTCTTATTGTAAGTTCTACACGCCGATGCCCCTATGGGACTATAATGGTTGAATGGTATAATTTGTTTCATAGCGTAGTGTAAGCGAAACCAATTACTCTTTGATCTTAATTGAAAAAATTATCTGGTCCCAGTTGGGACGGCGATTTATTCTTTGACATAAAAAATACTAACGTTCAATTAAGAAGGCAAACATTATTATCTCCAAAAATAATAATATTTCCCCGCCCTTTTAAATCTCCAAAATTATCTACGATATGATCTGATTTAAATGCTTTCTTGATTTATTTTTCGATGTACCCACATAGAGTCGTTTGGACTATCATCATCCATGCATTTTGTTGTGAAAGCCGTTTGGAATGCATGTGCATGGAAAAAACAATTTTCTTACAGAGTTTGTAATAATTTGGTCCTTGTATATTTTTAGTTTGATTTGTATTCAGGTACTAGTTATACGCGTAGCAAAAAATACTTCATGCATAGAAGGCCTAAAAGAATCAGCACTAACCATGGGATCTTACTTGACCTAATTGATCTCAATTCTTAAGTTAACTAAAGTTTTAAAGAAAATAAGTAAAAACAAATGGTCGGTGTTAAATTAAGGAAGTTTTAAGATGCAACATACTGGACTAAAACTATACTTTAAATTAGCCTCAGCTCATATTCACCAGCTATTGTTATGTATCTCACCCATGGTAGAGTCTAGTATGCACTTTTCTCAATGATCTTTAAATATCGGACTTTGTAGAAACATATATTTGCACGCTTGATAGAAAAGTTCAATTGTATATAGCTTGACATTAGAAAATTGAGTTGCGTGAATCCTTTTCTTAATGAAGGAACAAAAACGTTGGCAGGGAAATGGTGCAATGGGGTAAAGCCAGAGGTATAAATCGCTTGGGGTGGAAAATTTAGGATAAGCCTACTACAGCAGTATAGGATTTTCAAAACATTGGGGTGGAAAATCTAACGCCCCTACTTAACGGTGTTACTTAATTATTTAGTGTAAACCCGGTGTAATTTTTTAATTAGGTGTAAATCAGCACATAAGTCTTGTACACCCATGTTTCTACTAACGGTTTTAGTATTAGGCCGTTAAAATCAGGGGGCTTGGACAAATAATGTTCTCTACTAAGGGGGTGTTTTTTAAACAAAAAACCTTCTACCAATAACGTTACGACACTTGTTTTCTCCAGAATTATTGTAGTTGAAAGCTTTTATCTAATTTAATTTGAGGTGGGAGTCACGCTCACCGTTCAACATGGGAGCTCATATGACTTAGCCTTTTAAAGGAGGGGAGACTTTACATAATTTTTATTTATTTTTTATTTGTGATCGATAAAGAGAATTTAATAGTTGTTCCAACGAGGAGGAGGATGAAAAGGGAAATGACAACATCGGAAAGCATACCACAGGAACTCATTGAGGATCACATACTCTCGAGGTTACCCGTCCAGTCCATATCAAGATTCAGGTGTGTTTGTAAGTATTGTGGAAATTACCGCAGCCAGTTAGATAACTATAGGAAAAACCGATTCCACTGCGACGCTATTCATATTTACCTAATATCGTTTCTTGACCTTAAGGGTCAAATTATTCCACGCCGAATTATGAGAAGTGCCATTGGGTGTCCATACACTCGGCAGAGTGTCCACACCAATCATCTATGAATAGTGTCGCAGTCCCACGGAAGTTCAGAACGTTGTCACACCACCGGGGATGCTGTGAATAGTGTCTGCACACCCACGGTAGGGGAAATATGTTGGCACACCACCGGGCAATATGAATAGTACGAAACACAACCGAAGGGCATAAGTGAAGAATCCGTCTGATACTGCTTCTAATCTATCCTGAATGGTATTTGGGTCTGCTTCTTGTGCCTAGTTCCTACGAGCTTCTTCTTCTTCTAATTTTGCGTCTTCCTCTCCATCAAGTTTGCTTCTTCCTCTCTATCAAGTTTGAGGTATGTTAGTCATCTTGTTCAAATCTGATAATATAAGTTACAATGTTACAATTTCAAAAATTAGGGCGTAAACGATAATATTTGGGGGATTTGAGATTTAAAGGAATACTGTTGATTCAGATAGTAATGTGAAGACACTATTTTCAAATTTCTCGTGAAGAATTGTGTTATTTTTTAAACTAGGAACGAAGAGCTAGCTGGTCTATGAATAGGGTTATATTCGGCCTAGCCAGTGCCGTTACAAAGAATGTAATGTTGTGTGCTGAAAAGTTGAGATTTTGACAATAAAGTAGCTAACTAGGTGCCCAGAGTCCAAATCTAACGAAACTGTGGTGAAAACCAAATATTCGGCCTTTGACTGCTCTCTATATAGATTTATTCTTCTTCCCTAATCCTAAGAACCCTCAGAGCTTGAGCCTCCATATTATAGAGAAAACCCCCTTGACGTAGATCTCGTTAATGATGGAACCACGTAAAAGATTGGTGTTCATATTTACTTTTATGCACTTTATTTGTGAATCTGTGATGGATGCTTTTCGTTCTTCATTCTTAGGTGTTAGATCTCACTGGGTGTGGTTGTTAGATTTTCTACAAATACAAATACCCATTCTCTTCTCTTTTGAAATAACTCGCCGTTACAGGAGTAGTACGGCAATGGCAACATTAACTGGCATACCACAAGATATCATTGAGGATCACATACTCTCAAGACTACCCGTCAAGTCCATATTAAGATTCAGGTGTGTGTGTAAGTACTGGTGTTATGATTTATTCGTAAACCCTCGTTTTATTAAAATTCATCTTCAACATGCTACTGTAATGAATAAGTTTAATCTCTTGGTTAACGAACAGAAACACGTTTCTCGCAATCCGGGAGCACCTTCCCTTTATTCCATTGACCATAACGTTTTATTATCATCATTGTCAATGTCTTCACAATTTAAAGGTGACATTGTGCATATTGATTATCCATATAGGTCTGACAGATGCAGTATTACGTTTCATGGTTCTTGTAATGGTTTGGTATGCATAGGACTATACAGTATTGATATTGGCATTTGGAACCCTTCTACAAAAGAATATAAACTAGTACCAGAAACTCCAGTTGAATTTCCATCCTTTGAAGCCGAACGGAAGAGCTATTGTTGTGCTTATGGGTTCGGTTATGATTGCAAAATTGATGATTATAAACTGTTAAGAATTGTGAATTTTTCTAACGAAAAAGGTTCTGAAACAGTGAATTGTACATTAAGATCAGAAGAAGTTTCTGAAGCTAGAGTTTATAGGTTAGGATCAAATTCATGGAGATGCCTTGGATTTATTCCGCGTGTTTATTCTAAGTGGGACCAAAGTGGCACTCTAGTGGATGGTTCTCTTCATTGGCTGGCAAGTACATACCATACTGAAACTGGAATTGAAACTAAAAGAGTTGCTTCTTTTGATATTTGTGCTGAGACATTTCGTAATACGTCACTACCTCACAACCATTCCATTAATAGCGGATCAAATTTATGTATGTGGGAAGGGAAATTATGTCTAGTCTCTGAGAATGTCGACGAAATTGCTTTCACCGTGTGGACGATGGAAGATTACACTTGGAGTAAGCAGTTGAACATCAATGAACCTATATTTGATGGTAGGATTTGTAGATGGCCGATTCAAGTTCTCCAGAATGGTGAAATCTTATTTACGAGTTATATAAGTGAGGAGCAGAAACATTGTTTGATTTCTTATGATCCAAAGCTTGAATGTGGGAGGGTTTTGAATATACCTGGTCTTGGAGACCTCCGTGGGATAGAACCTTATATTGGGACTTTGGTTTCCATTAGCTAGGATACTTTTGTTGGCAAGAACAAATAGGAAGAAGGCATTATTACACGTAGGCTAGCGGTATAATACATTTGGGGTAGATGTTAAAGAACTTATGAAATTACTTTTATATGCAAATGAACGTAAAAACATATGTTTCTGATACACTTATCTATATTATATATAACAGCACAGAGATGCATCGTTTAATCTTATCGTCATAAATTTCATAATTGTCAAAAATGTCAAATGTAAGTTTGTTGTTGCTATTTAGAGGGGCTAAACCTAACTCTTATGATCAAACATAAGCAAAATT
Source organism: Papaver bracteatum (assembly GCA_023529315.1). Taxonomy (NCBI): domain Eukaryota; kingdom Viridiplantae; phylum Streptophyta; class Magnoliopsida; order Ranunculales; family Papaveraceae; genus Papaver; species Papaver bracteatum. Next base: position 62,820 of record JAJJWX010002216.1, on the reverse strand, counting down.
TAGAACTGAAGTTTTGGCTGATGAATAGAATATGTATAGGCCGGAGTGAAATCATAGAAACATACAATACATTTCGTTTGTCTGTAATGTTATCTGTCACTTCAGTAGGTCGGGTTATTAATATTTTTTGTTTGTGATGCAAAAGTTACAGGGAACGAATATTAGAAACTGTACATATACAGAGAAGGCCTAAGCTCAAAGCTTACTAACCAAAGAAAAAAACATAACTAAAAGGAATGGTTAACTCACCCACGAAAAGATTGAACCTTTAATGGAACGGACCACTTGGTGAGCAGATTGAGACTTGTTGGAGTAAATTCTATTGTTACCCTCTTTCCAAACCTGCCATAACGTAGCATTAAGCATCAACTTCCAGATAACAGCACCAGCATCCTTGAATTTCACTTTACACCATTGCTCTACCAGTTGCGGAATGTTGTCAGGCATGATCCAGGTCCATCCATGAATTATTTCTTTTCATATTACAGCGTAAAACGACATTGCAGTAGATGACTTGTCGTCTCAATAACCAAATTGCAAAGACCACATAAGCCTAACATGACGATACCTCTTTGAGCTAGATTATCCTGTGTGCCAATTCCATTGAGAAATGTTTTCCAAAGGGAAAAAAAAAAAACAATTCTTGTTGGGATTTGCTAGTTCCAGATGAACTTACTAGGAAAAGATGGAGATAACTCAATCAGCACATTCTCCTTTTAAGAGCCATAACGAGCAATCTTTTGACTGTGAAACCCTTGGATGGAGAAGACTTCCATAATTAAACTTGCGAGTTTGCAACCACCTCCCCAAGCCACGAGTTTTCAATTCAGTTCTGGCCGTTCGTATAAAGTTGGACCTAGATCCATTCAGACTCGATAAACCCACTGCTAGCCCAGCCCGCCAGCCTATAACTATATAATTTCACTCGCTCACCTGTCAAGTTGATTTCAAGATAGGGTTTTGTTTTACAAGTCCGTTAGAGTACGTATTTCGTTCTCTGTAGAATTTCACTCGCTCACCTGTCAAGTTGATATCAAAATTCAAGTGAAACGCAATGGCAATATACCCAAGCATACCCCTAGAAATCGTTGAAGACAACATACTCACACGATTACCTGTCAAGTCGATATCGAAATTTAGGTGTGTCTGTAGGTACTGGTGCAATGAGTTATTCCAAAACCCTAGTTTTATAAGAAATCATGTTAACCATGCTAATCAAATCAATAAGTTTAATCTCCTTGTTAGTGAATATAAAATCTCTTGTGACAATCCGACAGAAACTGGCCTCTATTCCGTTGATCATAACGTTTTATCAGCATTGCCGGTATCTTCACAATTTATAGGTGATGCTGTGGTTATGGATTATCCGTTTAGGTCTGAAATATGCTTAACTAAAATTCATGGTTCTTGTAATGGTTTGATGTGCATAGAACCATTTCGTAGTGATATTTGTATTTGGAACCCTTGTACAAAAGAATATAAACAAGTGCCAAAAACCCCGGTTGAATTTCCTTCTGTGGCCAGTCAATTTTTTGACATCGCATATGGGTTCGGTTATGATTGCAAAATTGATGATTATAAGTTGTTAAAAATTGTGGATTTTTATGGAGAAAACGTTTCTGAAGTTAGAGTATATGTTGAATATTCAACACCAACTTAGTCAAGAGTTCACACCTATCTAGACTAACCTAGAAATATCTAGGATGTCTAGAGTCAATATTAGACAATTAACATGTGTAAAATGAGTGTTCTAGGGTTAGACAAATCAAACAAGAATACTAGATTGTCTAGTAGTTGGTTTGGTAAGCCTCCATAGGCATAGTTGTTAGCCTCCAAAGGCATAGTTGTTAGCCTCCATAAGCATAGTTGTTAGCCTCCAAAGGCATAGTTGTTAGCCTCCATAAACATAGTTGTCTTCTTCTCTTTTGTAGCCTATAAATAGGCATGTTGTATTCATTTGTAAGTAAGTAAGGTAGCAAGAATCAATCAATACAAAGTTGAAGTTACAAAGTCCTTGCTTCCACCCTTCACTACTAGAGCTCTAGGAGCTCTATACGAGCAACACCACGATGCTCGTATATCTCCGAAAAATATTATCAAGGTTTCTAAGTTCTTGATAAGAGTATAAATTTTAACTTGGTATCAGAGCAAGGTGAGAGGGAGAGAGGAGAGGAAGAGAAGTTATATGTTTTCCTAAAGAGTTTCTAAAGTTGCAATAAGAAGGAGAAAGAAAACTAAAAAAAAAAAAAATAGTTTCGCAATATTCTGATGGTTATTGTGACAAGTTTGAAGCTAGAAGTCAGGTGAAGGAGAAGTTTGATGTCGTTTGAATTCACGGTGAAAATCGAGATTAGGGCATGTTCTTGATGCCGAGAAAACATGGCAGTCGAGATACTAGTGCCGAAAAAAAAATGTTACCGATGTTTTTGATGAGAAGAATCAAAGATGGTCATAAAGTCCAAGCTTGAGCTGTTTAGGGTTTGTTTGTGACGGCGTCGCTGCTCCAAAGAAATCGAAAAAAAAAATGGTTTATGCTTAGCTGGTGAAGGCGTAAGGATTATTGCTATCTTGCAGCTCCGTCGCTTGTGGTTTTAAAGCCATGCTCGTGATCTTGAAGAAGAAGACAAAGAAGAAGTTGAAGGTGATTTAGATGGGCTGAAAGCCTCAAAGAAAATAGAGAAGATGCAGACAAGATGTTTGTTTAAATGCAAGGATGATCATGGAAACATAAGTGTGACAATAATTGTCACAGCGTTGCAAATCTGTTACGAATTCAGAAATGTGGCAAATCTGGATAGCGTGACAAAATTATAACAGCAATATAACAAGAATAAGAATAGTCAGAGCTTGTGGCAGAAGCTTGACGAAATGAAAGATTGTGAGAGAATCTGGATAACCAAAGAAGTGTTACAGTTTTCGAACAAAAGCGTGATGGAACAAAGATGAATAGAAGAAGAAACAACAAAAAATGTTGTGAAGAAAACGGAAGCAATCACCAAGTGGTGATGAGATAGAGAACAACAAAAGTGGGTGAAAATCCTATGAGTTGTCTAAAGAGTACAAGAAGTATTTTACTGAAACTTCCGAAGAGGACCGCAATGTCCCTAAACTACGATGGAACCCGTATGTTCTAAAACTACGAAGAGGACCGTAATGTCCTTAAACTTCCGAAGAGGACCATAATGTCCTTAAACTTCCGAAGAGGACCGAAAACGTCCTTAAACTATGAAGAGGACCGAAACATCCTTAAACTATGAAGGGGACCGAAACGTCTAAGATAAAGAGAAGTTGGAAAGTAGGTGTTGAGGGGAGTGTTGAATATTCAACACCAACTTAGTCAAGAGTTCACACCTATCTAGACTAACCTAGAAATATCTAGGATGTCTAGAGTCAATATTAGACAATTAACATGTGTAAAATGAGTGTTCTAGGGTTAGACAAATCAAACAAGAATACTAGATTGTCTAGTAGTTGGTTTGGTAAGCCTCCATAGGCATAGTTGTTAGCCTCCAAAGGCATAGTTGTTAGCCTCCATAAGCATAGTTGTTAGCCTCCAAAGGCATAGTTGTTAGCCTCCATAAGCATAGTTCTCTTCTTCTCTTTTGTAGCCTATAAATAGGCATGTTGTATTCATTTGTAAGTAAGTAAGGTAGCAAGAATCAATCAATACAAAGTTGAAGTTACAAAGTCCTTGCTTCCACCCTTCACTACTAGAGCTCTAGGAGCTCTATACGAGCAACACCACGATGCTCGTATATCTCCGAAAAATATTATCAAGGTTTCTAAGTTCTTGATAAGAGTATAAATTTTAACTGTATATACATTAGGATCGAATTCATGGAAAAACATTGGACTTATCTCTCATGTTTTCTCTAAGAGGAAAGAACGCGGTCTTTTTGTCGATGGTGCTCTTCATTGGCTTGCAAGATCAAATGATTCTGGATCTGAAACTCGAGTTGTTTCTTTTGATATTTGTGATGAGACATTCCGTAATACGCAATTACCTGATCACCGTTTCATTAGTGGCTTCTCGGATATGGGTATGTGGGAAGGGAAACTTTGTATAGTCCTTGGGCATGATGACAAGAATGCGCTCACAGTGTGGATGATGAAAGATTACACCTGGAGCAAGCATTTGAACATTACTAAACAAATAAATGGTACGCCGATTCAAATTTTCCAGAATGGCAAAATTCTATTTTACTGTCATCTATCGAAGGAGCGGAAAACTGGTTTTATTTCTTACGACCCTAAGGTTGGAATTGCCAGAGTTTTGAAGATAGGTGGTCTTACATACCCTCTTTACATAGAACCTTATATTGAGACTTTAGTTTCACTTAACTCCGGTACTTTTGTTGGGCAAAAATAAGTAGAATGGAGGAAGAGAGTGGTAAGCAGAAGAAACCTCTCAATATGCAATTTTCTTAATTTGAAATGTCGAATGTAATTTTGGTTTGCAATAAAAAAGCCGACAGATATTCATATTTTTTCGGTTGATCACAGTGTTTTATCATCAAAACTTTTGGGTAAGGCTGTTGGGATTTATTATCCATTTATGTCTGAGAAATGTGCAAGTAAACATATTGGTTCTCGTAATGGTTTGGTTTGCATTGAAACTATTATATCTTCAATATTATCTTGCGTCATCCTCAAAATTGTTCACCACCTAAAAGCACTTCATATCTTCACCTTGAGTTGGACGGTAATGACATCAGAATGGTTATAGAGGATGGTGCTGTTTAATCTTTTTAGTGTGTTTTTACTACTTGTATTTCGGTTTTGTCAAATGGTGAATCACGCAACACTCTTAAGCCTACTAGAGAAATGAGGTAAGCCAATTGAAATAAACCAACCAGCAAAAGTAATAACGCTGAAAAAACCAGTATACTAATTGCAGTAAAGAAGAGTTCTAATTTCCTAGTTCCAGACACTCTTTTAACTCTGGAAGAAAAAAAACCAGATGTTAGGAAGTCAGACAAGGCCCCTGGAGAACTGCCAGTCCAGCCCGCCAACCACCCTGCTGCCAGCCCAGGCCATCCCGTCAGCCCCGGTACTGTATATATATTACCCAACACTTGGAAAACCTAGGGTTTTTCTCTATCATAAATAACACACACCGAGGTTTTGAGTTACCAAGTCCATTTGAATATCCCATTCTGTTTTTAGAATTTGTAACAGGGAGAATGACAATATTGGAAAGCATGCCACAAGAAATCATTGAAGAGAACATTCTTACGCGGTTACCTGTCAAGTCCATATCAAGATTCAGGTGTGTTTGTAAGTATTGGTGCAACAGTTTATTCCAAAACCCTCGTTTTAATAAAACGCATCTTCAACAGGCTATTGCAATGAATAAGTTTAATCTCTTGGTTAACGAAAATAAAGACTTTTTTACAAAAACTAGCCTATATTCTATTGATCATAACATTTTATCAGCACTAGGCGATTCTACGGCGATTGATTATCCATTTAGGTTTGAGATATGCATGACTTTAATTGTTGGTTCTTGTCATGGTTTGGTGTGCATAAAACCATATGGTAATGATTTTTGCATTTGGAACCCTACTACCAAAGAAATTAACAAGTTCCAAAAACCCTAGTTGAATTTCCATTGGTAGCCACCAGATATAGTACTGCGTATGGATTTGGTTATGATTGCAAAATCGATGATTATAAGTTGTTAAGAATTGTAGATTTTGATTATGAAGAAGTTATTGAAGCTAGTATTTATACATTAGGATCAAATTCATGGAAAAACTTCGTATTTGTTCCGCATTTTTATTCTCGATGGAAAGAGCGCGGTCTTCTTGTTGATGGTGCTCTTCATTGGCTTGTAAGAGCATATCATTCTAAAGATACTAAAACTAAAACCGAAACTCGAGTTGGTTCTTTTGATATTTCTGATGAAACATTCCATAATACGCCGTTACCTGACACCTGTTTCCTTAACGGCGTAAGTTTGGGAATATGGCAAGGAAAACATCGTCTAGTACTCTTTGAGCACGTCCAGAATGGTTTCACCGTGTGGATGATGAAAGATTACACTTGGAGTAAGCATTTGAACATTACTGAACGAATAGATTGTATGACTTCTGGATATCCGATTCAGATTTTTCAGAATGGTGAAATTCTATTTAAGAGTTATCTACGGAAAGAGGAAAAAACTGGTTTGGTTTCTTATGACCCAAAGCTTAAAACTGCGACAGTGTTGGAGATAGGTGGTCTTACAGACCCCTGTCAGTTTGAGTCTTATATTGAGACTTTAGTTTCAGTTAACTCGGGTACTTTTGTTGGGCAAGAACAAGTAGAAAGGGGAAGAGAGTGGTAAGTTGTGAGTTGTAAGAATCACAATATATTCGATGGGATACCATGACATTTTTGGTCATTGTGGTGTGGAAGACACCTCTCTTTTTGCATTTTTTTTCTTTTAGTGGTTACATTTCTTTTATATGTGAATTAATGTGAAATCATTTGTTACTGAAACGACATCTAGATTCAAGAGCATCGATACGCATTGGTTGATCCACTCTTAAAATTTCATCATCGAATTTTTTGACGCCCAAAATGTCAAATGTAATTTCTTTTGCTATTGCTATTTGGAGGGGCCTAACCCTGACTTTTCTGATCAAAGATGAGCAATATTTGGAATTGAAGTTTTGATTGATGAATATCCTGCACATGAGTGAAATTGAACAAGAATGTTATTCATTTTCGGGTTCCTACAATGCACTAGTTGTTTCAGTGAACAAATCGGCAGTAAAAATGAAAGAAGAAAAAAAGTACATAAATAAATTTTGATTTTTTGTGGTTATAGAAGTGTTCGTATGCTTCTGTTCTACATTAAAATGTGATGAAACTGTTATAAATGCCTTAAAATAATCTCCATATACGCCCATGAATCGTGTGTGCTTGCTGCAAAAGTGCATATGCAAACAAATGCAACCAAAAACAAGTAGACATGCAACAACACTTGGCTTCCTTCTCATGGAATCAGCTGACATCTGTAAATTCCGAGTTTGGTAGGATGGTTTTCTAGAAAAGATACAGCTGCGATTCTCTACACTGAATATTATGCGCTTAAACAGACTCGAAGCTTTCGACCGTTTGACCGAAGACAATGGTGTCCTTTTCAATGGCTGTTTTAGTGAATGGTGACTGGGCAAAGGAAAGTCACTTTGGCATCACAAAGTTCTACTGCAAAAAAAGATTTCCTTTGTGTTTCACCAATTTTAACACGAAGGAGAGGAATAAGAGGAGCTATGTCAAGAATACCACAAGAACTCCTTGAGGAAAACATACTCTCAAGGCTTCCTGTCAAGTCCATATCAAGATTCAGGTGTGTTTGTAAGTACTGGTGCAATGTACTTTTCCAAAATCCCCATTTTATAAAAATGCAACTTCACCATGCTATTGCAATGAATAATTTTAGTCTCTTAGTTTGCAATCAAAATAGTGATCCTAGTAAACCTACAGATATTTACATTTGCTCCATTGATCACAATGTTTTATCATCAAAAAAAATTAATAAGGCCGTTGGGATTGATTATCCATTTATGTCTATGAAATGTGCAAGTCAAGTTATTGGTTCTTGTAATGGCTTGGTTTGCATTGAACTTTATGGGGAAATTTGCATTTGGAACCCATTTACAAACGAATACAAACAAGTGCCAGCAACCCCAATTCAGTCTCCTTCAGCCGTGGCAAGTTGTACACAGATTTTGTAGTGTAATGTGCCTTGATACCACTAAGAGAAGTGGAACAACCACTAAGAGAAGTGGAACAACCACTAAGAAGTGGAACTACCACTAAGAGAAGTGGATCTCCCATTATGTTGCTTGTGTGCTCTATGTCAACATATACACTACCTCATAGAACCTATATAAGGCCTTCTAGTTTCCATTGTATAAGCATCCCAAAATCAGTTCAAGTTCCTAAACAAAAGAGAGAAACATTAGTAGTGTATAGAGAGAGTAAGAGCAAGAACAAGGTATTGTTCTTGAGAGGAGTTTACACTCTTGTAATCTTGTTCATATCATAGTACAACGTTATCGTCGTCTTCCAAAGTGGATGTAGATCATCTTTATCGAACCACTATAAATCCTTGTGTTGTGTGTGTGCCTATTTTACAATTGTTTTCTTTTCTATTTCAATTCTCTATTGATTGTGCTTAGAAGAGCCATTGGTCATAACAAATTGGTATCAGAGCTCCGGTTAAAAACGATCTACGATGGCGGCAAAGTATGAGATTGAGAAATTTGATGGAAGAAATGATTTCAATATATGGAGGCTAAATATGAGGGCTGTTTTGGTGCAACAAGGTTTGGTGAAAACTTTGAAGGGGAAAACGGCTCTAGCAGAAACATTGAAGGAAGAAGAAAAAGAAGAACTCATGGAGAAAGCACATGGATTAATTCTATTGTGTTTGAGCAACGAGGTCTTGAGAGAAGTGGCAACGGAAACGACACCGGACGGGCTATGGAACAAGTTGGAGAAAAGGTATATGACTAAATCCGTAACTAATCGTTTATATCTTAAGAAGAAATTACATACTCTTAAAATGCATGAAGGAACGGCTATTATAAATCATATTGATGATTATAATAAAATTCTCTTGGATTTGGCAAATATTGATGTCAAAATTGAAGATGAAGACCAAGCTTTGGGTTTGCTTTGTTCCTTACCACCATCTTATAAAATTTTTGTTGATACCGTAATGTATGGAAAAAATACAATTTCCATGGAAGACGTTAAAGCGGCCTTGAACTCTAAGGAGTTAAAGAAGACGGTTATCGACGGTAAAGATAATTCGGGAGATGGGTTGTTTGTTAGAGGAAGAGGAAACCAAAAAGGTGGATTTGATAGGAGTAGATCAAAGTCAAGGTCTAAATCAAAATCCGGTAAATTCTATTGCTTTCATTGTAAGGAAAAGGGGCATTTCAAGAAGGATTGTCCAAAATTGAAGACTATCGAGAAGAATACCAACCAAGGCACTGCAGCAAATGTTGAAGAAGAAAGTGATGATGGAGCGGTTCTCACGGTTCATACCGAAAGCTCGGAGAACGGGTGGATTCTTGATTCGGGGTGTACCTTTCACATGTGTCCTCATAAAGAGTGGTTTACTACTTATCAAGCTAGAAAATGTGGTAAAGTTCTTATGGGAAACAATGTCACTTGTAAAGTGGTGGGTGTAGGTACAATTCAAATTAAGATGTATGACGGTATGGTGAGGACTTTAACTAAAGTTAGGCATGTTCCTAACACGAGAAGAAATCTTATTTCTTTGGGCACGCTTGATTAAATGGATGCAAGTATCAAGGTGAAGGTGGAGTTATTCGTGTCTCAAGAGGAAGTCTTACAATTATGAAGGCGAGAGAATTAATGGTCTTTATACGGCTGCAATGTACTACAGTGACGGGTGATGCAGCTGTATGTTCTTCAAGTTCTGATGATGATACTACCAAATTGTGTCATATTCGGCTAGGGCATATGAGCGAGAGGGGTTGGATATTTTGAGCAAGCAGGGATTGCTTTGTGGTCATAAAACAGGCAAGCTTGATTTCTGTGAACATTGTGTCTTTGGAAAGAAGTGTAGAGTCAAGTTTAATACAGCTATTCATAACACCAAAGGTATTCGGATTATATTCATTACGAACTTTGGGGTCCTTCTCCGGGTCGATTCACATGGTGGTGGTAGATATATGCTGGCGTTCATTGATGATTTCTCAAGGAAAGTATGGGTATTCATACTTAAACACAAAGATGAAACTTTTGTCAAGTTCAAGCAATGGAAGACTATGGTTGAGAAGCAAACCGAAGACAAATCAAGTGCTTGAGGACGGACAATGGTTTGGAATTTTGTGGGGGTGAGTTCAACGGGATTGCAAGGAGCAAGGGATTGTGAGACAACGATACGATCATAAAAACACCACAACAAAATGGTGTTGCGAAAGGTTGAACAGAACCATAATGGAGAAGGCACGGTGCATGCTCTCCAATGCCAAAGTTACCAAAGCGATTTTGGCGAAGCGAAAACACATCATCTTATTTAGTGAACAGATCTACATCGACCCCCATTGAGTGCAAGACTCCAAATGAAGTTTGGACAGGTTCGCATGCTAACTATGAAGACTTGAAGATATTCGGATGTCCAAATTATGCTCATGTGAATGAGGGGAAGCTAGAGCCTAGATCAAAGAAGTGTATATTTCTTGGGTATGCAAAGGGCGTGAAAGGATACAGGTTATGGTGTCCAGCAGAAAAATCAAACAATTTTCTTATCAGAAGAGATGTGAAATTTGATGAGCAATCGATGTTGAAGCCAAAGAATGAAGAACTAGATGGAGAAGCTGAGGGTGTTAGTGATAAGGTGGAGCTTGGTGACAAGGTGGAACTTGAGTGCAAGTTCAAGGAAGCAATAAAACTCTTGTTTCGATGATGATGATGATCAAGATATTGTGCAAGAACCTTCCCCGGGGAAGAAGAAGCACAAGGTCATCAGTACAATCTTGCAAGAGACAGAGAGAGGAGGGAAGTTAGAGCACCTCAAAGATACGGCCATGCTGATTTGGTTGCATATGCATTTGCGAGAGGTGAGAGCATAGATAGGGATGATCCAACAACCTATGAAGAAGAAATCGAAGTGAAGAATCAACAGAATGGGAGCATCCGCAATTGAAGAAATTGAGTCTCTTGACAAGAATGGCACTTGGGAGATTGTAGCAAGACCAAAAGGGCGGAAGATTGTTGGAAGCAAATGGGTCTTCAAGAGGAAACAAGGCACTTCAGATGGTGAAGGAACAAGGTACAAGGCAAGGCTTTTGGCAAAGGGGTTTACGCAAAGAGAAGGAATTGACTACAATGAGGTATTCTCTCATGTTGTTAAACATAGTTCAATTAGAACATTGCTTGCTATAATTGCTTTGAAAGATCTAGAATTAGAATAACTAGATGTTAAGACAAATTTTCCTTCACTAGATTTGGAAGAGCGTATTTATATGCAACAACCAAAGGGGTTTGAAGTTCCTGGCAAAGAAGACCATGTATGTTTGTTGAAGAAATCTTTGTATGGTTTGAAGCAATCTCCAAGGCAGTGGTATAAACGTTTTGACACGTTTATGGTGGCAATGGCTATGACAGGAGTAAGTATGATAGTTGTGTATATCACAGGAAACTCCAAGATGGTTCATTTGTGTATTTACTCTTGTATGTTGATGATATGTTGATTGCTTGCAAAGACATGTCAGACATACAGAAGCTGAAAGAGCAGTTGAGTAGTGAGTTTGAGATGAAGGATTTGGGCGCAGCAAAGAAGATATTGGGCATGGAGATTCATAGAAAACCGAAATACAAGGCAAGTTGCATTTGTCCCAGCAGGCTTACATCGAAGGTGTTGGAGCGGTTTGGTATGAAAGATGAAAAACCAAAGAAGTACTCCTTTGGCAGCTCATTTTAAACTTTCTAGAAAGCAATCACCTCAAACTGAAGATGAGGCAGAGTATATGTCTCGAGTTCCATATGCAAGCGCAGCTTGGTAGCATCATGTATGCTATGGTTTGTACAAGGCCGGATATCGCACAAGCCGTGGAGTGTGGTAAGACATACATGGGAAGTCCCGGAAGGCTCATTGGCAAGTCAGTAAATTGGATTCGAAGTATCTAGAGGAAGTACATATGTTGGTTTAGTGTTTAATAAACACTATGGTGATTCGACAAATGTTGTAGGTTATGTTGATTCTGATTATGCCGGAGTGATCTTGATAGAAGAAGGTCATTGACAAAGTTATACTTTTACATTGTGTGGTAGTACTATCGGTTGGAGGTCGGTTTTTCAAAGCACTGTTGCATTGTCTACAACTCGAGGCAGAGTACATGGCAGCCACTAAACGGTGAAGGAAGGTATATGGTTGATGGGTTTGGTTGGTGATTTAGGTTTCAAGAAAGAGAATGCAACTTTGTTACGTGGACAACAAAGTGCCATTCACTTGACCAAGAACCAGATGTATCATGAGAGAACGAAGCACATCGATGTCAGTATCATTTTATCAAGGATGCGATTGAAGAAGGTAGGATAGCGATGCTAAAGGTTCCTACGGCGGATAACCTATGACGAACATGTTAATGAAGCCGAGTATCAAGTTCAAGCACCGCTGACTTGGTTGGCGTCAACAGGTGTTGAGAGCCCCTGAGGGGCTGAGAGAAGACGATGATGATAAGTGGTGATGGTATTCAAGTCAAGGTGGAGATTTGTAGTGTAATGTGCCTTGATACCACTAAGAGAAGTGGAACAACCACTAAGAGAAGTGGAACAACCACTAAGAAGTGGAACAACCACTAAGAAGTGGAACTACCACTAAGAGAAGTGGAACAACCACTAAGAAGTGGAGCTCCCATTATGTTGCTTGTGTGCTCTATGTCAACATATACACTACCTCATAGAACCTATATAAGGCCTTCTAGTTTCCATTGTATAAGCATCCCAAAATCAGTTCAAGTTCCTAAACAAAAGAGAGAAACATTAGTAGTGTATAGAGAGAGGTAAGAGAAAGAACAAGGTCTTGTTCTTGAGAGGAGCCACCTTGTAATCTTGCTCATATCATAGTACAACGCTATCGTCGTCTTCCAAAGTGGATGTAGATCATCTTGATCGAACCACTATAAATCCTTGTGTTGTGTGTGTGCCTATTTTACATTTGTTTTCATTTCTATTTCAATTCTCTATTGATTGTGCTTAGAAGAGACATTGGTCTTAACAGATTTCATATGGGTTGGTTTCTAAGTTGTTTAAGGATTGGGGGTTTTGCAGATAATGAAGTTTCTGAAGCTAGAGTTTATACGTTACGGTCGAATTCATGGAAAAGCCTTGGATTTATTCAGTATGATTTTTCTTGGGATAGAAATCGCGCTCATCATGTTAATGGTGTTCTTCATTGGATTGCAGTTGCTCGTCCTACCGGATCCAAAGCCTCAGGCGTGACGGTTTTCTTTAATATCTGTAACGAGACGTTTCATGAAACGTCTTTACCTGACAACTGTTGGATTAACAATGGCATGTCAGAATTAGGTACATGGGAAGGAAAACTCTGCCTAGTTCTTAAGCATAAGAAGGATGATGATGTTGTGTGAACGATGAAGGATTACAAATGGAGCAAGCAAATGAACATCACTGAAGAGATAGCAGATATAATTTACGGAAGGCCGATTCAGGTTTTCCGGTGAAATCCCTTTTGAGAGTTATCTATGGAAAGAGCAGAAAGTTGGCTTGATGGCATATGACCCAAAACTCAAAAGAGCTAAAGTTCTAAAGATATCTAGTCTCCCAAAGCTCTGTGAAATAGAATCTTTTATTGGGACGTTGGTTTCATTAAAAAATGAAAAATTGATGTAATGCAAATGGAGTAAAGGAGGAGATGAGGCTGAAAAACCAAAAGCACATATTAATTGGCGTCTTCTAGTCAAAAAGAAAAACTGATGGAATGCAAATGGAGTAAAGGAGGAGTGAAAAAACCAGAAGCACATATAGTGGTCTGTTAGTCTAACTTTTTAGAATATGTTAAAACAGTTATTACTGCAAGTCTGCCTAGAAAGATTAAAAATGCGTAAACCATACTATCTGGAATTAGAAAACGAATTAATCATAAGATAAGGAAGAAATTAATGGAAGATACCAGATAGAAGGAGATCAATAATTCAGATAGAGAAGAACCAGATAGGAGGAGACACACAATAATTTTATCCATATGATATTAATAGAATCAGTATTTTTTTCTAACACCTTAATAGAACTTGTATATGGTAAAAAAAATAACAAAAACAATTAGTAAAGAATTTGGTGTTTACGAATTTCGTACTTGGGTCCCTTATATATGAACTACACCTCACAAATCACACAAATGGACGGAATCACTCTGTTGTTCACATTGGTGTAGGCGCCAACAATCCAACAGAATAGGGTAAAGGCTCCATAATGACTGAGACAATGCCGTAGAGAACGACAAGCATTATAAAGATGAAGCTAATACCCAAGAACACCCGATACAATCGGGTATATGGATGATATGGTTTGTTGTTGCCGGGAAGAATAATGCACGCAATTGCAGATGTAAGGAAAGAGATGCCGGATGATACCACCATGACTTTAGCAATCATCTTTGCGGAAGGTGTTGTCCCATGAAGAACAATTCCAGCTATTGTCACGGCACCTGAATAACTAAACAGTGTTGTGCCCATAGAAAACTCCCTTGCTAATGTTGCATCACTGCTATTGGTATCTTCATCTGTTTTTTTTTGTCTTGCGCTATCAATTGAATGATTAGTCGCCACTAACAAGGCCTTGAATATCAGTAACATAAAATAGTTAGAAGCTTATTGGTTACTCCAAGAAAATTCAAATGCGGCACTTAAATGAAACTACGTACAGTATATACAAAGCAGTAGCAGATGCTTAAGTTTTTTTTGAGAAGCAGATGCTTTAGTTTATATTATGGGTTAGGTTCTGAAAATGGGATATAAATAATATCCGAATATTTAAAATTCGTCTACCTCAAGTAGTTTGTTTTGGTCGCTGATCACTGCCTCAAGTAGTTGGATGATAGTGCTCGAACTGTTACTTCCTCCATCCTGAAGCAGTGGCATAGTGCTACAGGGATTTGTTACATGATCAGCTACACCTTCTGGTTTGGAATTCGCGTCAACACCTCCCTAGTATATATGGCAAATAAAGAGACAAAATAATCTTTAGACAGATGAAAGAACTTTTTTTTACTTCTGAAAGATAACATTGTATTAAAAGTGGAAAAACCATTTACAGGTCAAGAGGCCAGAGGGAACTATCACACAGACATTAGCATCTCCCAGTTACTAAAAATCAACCTTGAATCAACAAAACATATTGGGTTTTTCATTACCTGTACGATAATTTGAAGGACAGATTCTTGGGCATGTAAGAGAGTGGACATATTTTCTGCCATGCCCTAGTAGTGAGGAAAAAATCAGTAGTCAATGCAAATTCTGCTGCTAAAGCAACAAAAACAAAAACTCGTAATTAGCAGACCTCTTAATACGGGGAAATTTAATTGCTGAACTAAACTAAACTAAGTAACAAATAAAAAGTGGCTAAAAAAACTCAACTTTATATAATCTACGTGATCAAGCACTAAATATACATCTAGCCTTTTTAAGTTTTATATGTCCGATTCATCGTTAACAAATCATGTCCTGATGTCCAAGTCTAACACAAAATATCCTCTTTATGTGCATAGAAAGTCCAACACATTTGTAACCCAGGCCTAATAAAAATTAGACGACTCTCATGATAACCCTAAGAATAAGCTAATAGACAACTCTCATGATAACCCTTAAAAAAAAAAACCTAAGAATATGGCCCACACAAAAACCCTATCGACTGTAGGGACGAAATTCTCCACGATGACCTAGCTCCGACTCCGTTAGCGCCCGAATCCCCAATCAGCTCCAAATCCGCCACAGTATCATCCACGACCAATCTATCATTGATGATGAAATTTCTCTACCCACTCCCTCTACCAGAGAAATTTCTCTGATTCCGATGATGAAATCAAGAAGTGAACTAAAACAACAAGACAGACATCCAAGGAACGGCGATGAAAACAAAAAAAAAATACAAATCTAGGTAGAATGAAGTAGATGATAGACCAAATGAATTTAGACAATCATAAATAACGAAAGCTTGTTGTTTAATTCGGAAGGAGATCAAGAATTAGACGAGACAGTACTAGACTACTGCTAGTCCCTCTGGAAATAAACCAAAGCTTGAAATCATCACAATGTCACCATCAAAAACAGAGTAAATATTAGAAGATAATCCTTTCTTGTGGTTGCGAAGGAAGTTGGTAAGTTAGTAAAGTTATAAAATTCCATATAATCACTGAGAATAAATTTGGTGTCAACACATTCAACGTACTAACTTTATATGAATTATACTTACCGAATCGTAAATATTCAATTCCAGTGGCAGAAACTTGTGATATAATTAGGTCTTCGGTGCACGAACCTGAAAAAAAAAGAGATACAAGTTGAGACAATTGGAAATCTCTTTAGTATTTGTGCATGGTGATGGCGATTCAAGGATAAATGAAAATGAAAATCATTGCAGCCCTTATATATATCATAATGATCATTAACAACAAGTTTAAAGACCGGCACATACCTGCTGTTGAGCAATTAGTGTATTCAATCTTCTCAATTTCTTGGGACGAAAATCTTAAGCTTTCTTTTTCTACCTTTGGTTCTTATTTATAGGTTGTAGCAAAAACTCCATACCAAAGGCCAAAACATTAACCTAATAACCTTACTGGAAGGCCAGTATTGGAACAGAAGATACAATTGAATTAATGTCGACATTATTGCAAATTTCCATGGTTTTAACTATAGTTCACAATTTACCGATCAAGATTAAAAAAAAAAATGGAACTATAGTTCTCATTTTTGGTTATTATAATAATTCTCAGTTCCAGTTGGTCGATCTCTTCCATGAAGTAGAGTAGCGTGTAACTATAAATCAACTACTGTGAAGTGTGAATCTGGTTATTTGGGAAATTGAAAACACCTAACCATTTGTTATTGTTCCCGCACGTATTTATTGGCCTTATTAGCGGTCAGCACACGCGCAGGTTTCTGATAGCAACACTTGGTAAAATGGTACTAACTCTTAAAAATTAAATGCTCTTGAAACTGTGGCAAAATACAATCTCACTAACAGTCATGTGGCCCAGAAATTAATAACGGTTATAGCCGTTTGGCAGTTAGTGACCTAGTATAACTGCCCTAATGATTTAGGAGCCCAATGTCCGTTTGAAAATCCTGCACCAACAAATCTACAGAGTTACAAGAAAGCAACGATACAGTAGTCGAAAACAAACACGAGTCATGGAAAGTTATGTAGAGAGTCTGAATGAGACCGAGTCATATATCAGTCAGAGCAATAATAATAGTAAAAACAGACAACGTAAGACCCAAACAGATGTTTTTGGGTCATGGCGGCACTGACTAGAGGTGTAAAACGTGCCGGCCCGGCACAACCCGGCACACGAAATCGCGTGCTTCACGTGCCATGTGCCGTGCTGTGTTGTGCCAACGATTTAAACGTGATGTGTCGTGCTGTGCTTTACTAGTCAAAAGCTAGGCACAACACATTACGGGCATAACACCACTGAATAAACGTGATGTGTCGTCTTTAGCACACGTGTTATAAACAATTTGAAATCACTTAATGGTATACATTAAGTCGGACAATATTACGAGAATCTAAATAGACAACATATCATTTGAATTTTTTCAAGTAAAATCAACAAGTTTATTCAATAAAAAGAAGTAACCCATCAAATATAAAATTGGATCATTGTCATGTAAATTAATGTTTTAGTCAAATATAGGTAACGACATTATAACAACGATATTGGAATATATTTTCCAAATATTGAGGTATTATACGTGTTGTTATAAAAATAAGTCAGCATAAAATGTCAAAAACTAGCTAGAATAGTGACTCTTTTGTGAAATATACACAAAATGTGATGTATTATGCCTTGTTATATGGTGCACGTGTGCATGCTATGACGTGCTTTCTTAACGTGTTATGTTGTGTCGTGCCACGTGCTAATCCGTGCCCGCGTCTTTGTCTTTAAGACTCTTTGTGCCAATAGTCAAACTGGAAGACGTCCGATTTAACTAACGTGATGTGCCCGTCTTGGAAGCTAAGTCACGTGTTGAGTTGAAATTTGGCTCAATTTTAGCGTGTTAGGCTGAAAAATTTGTGCTCGTGCTGGCACAGCCCAGTTTACACCTCTAGCACTGACTAATTAAATATAACCGTTATTTGATAAGCATATTTAGACAATTTGTTAAACCCTACCGACATTGTATGGAATATGACAGACTCAGACACGTGTAGGCCAAAATAAGGTTTTGCATGCCTAGAAAGGAAAATGAGAGGAAGCTTCATCGTGAAGCCAATCCTTCCAAAGATTTAGCGCTTCTAACTGGATAAAATCAAAAGAAAAAACACCTCATCTGCTCATCGTATGGGATATTGAACAATTGACAGTTCTTAATTAGTTAATTCTATTTTGACTATCATGACTATTTCTTACGAGCCGGCTAAAACAGAAGATAAGACTAAATGTTGTCATAATTTTAAGTTCCAACCAGTTTGATTATTCTTCGAGAAAGAGTACAGTTAAATTGTTCCTTAATTATTATATTTACAGCAAGAGTTTATAATCATCTGATTCCTAACGGATACATGGATCTCTGCTATGGTATGAAGTTAGTTACTTATAGTAGAAGGAAAAACTATCAATAATTTCGTTTGAAACAGTCTGCATGGGTAGTAAGGTGATATACGTAACATAATCAACGGACCAAATCCGTTTGGCTAGATAATCATGTCTGTATGAAGTATGAATTAATAGTGTGCACATATTATAAAAAAAAAAAAAAATAGTGTGCACATAAAAACAGAGACATGAGTAATTATTTGACAACGCATTACAAAAAAAAGAAAAATTACTAGTTTTCTTTTTGCAAAAAGTGATAGCAACATATGGTTTAAAAAGAAACCGTCAATAAGGAGGCGGGAGTTGGAACCCTGTAATTATTGAAATCCATTTCAATTTAAGGAGTTTGGATGTAGTTTATGGACCACTAGTCCATGACATCAAAAAAAAAAAAACAAAAAAAAGGAGGGGAGGGAAATAAATTAATACAATCTGGAAACGAATAATCAACAAATTTGACTGTGGCTGCACGTAGTCACCTACAACCAGCAACTCTTAGTTGCAAGATAAAGATTCACCTAACTACCCCCCTCCATCTCGAAACTTTGATACCAACTATGAAGCCAAACTAAATCCATATATAGTTACTGTCTTTACGATGTCGCCATATAGCAGTGTGAATAAGCCAGTTAGTCGATTTACGCGTCGTTAACGTGTCTAATATATTTACTTAATTAAATTAATGGGAGGATTATCTACAATATCTGTTGCAAGAGGACTGAGAACGTCAGAGCAGCCTGATAAATACTTAAGCCTAGGAAAAACAATATGTAATTCACGTATTCAACAATACCTAGATTCTATAGATCAGTGAGTCACTTTAGAGCAGTTTCTATAGACTCAATAAAACAAAGATTTGTTCATTTTTCTCCTACGATGGACTCAACAAACATCAAAAACGGTGAACAAACCAACAAATTTGAGTGAGTTGGAAGAACAAGCACGTGCTTGAGGAAGGCCGGGCGATCGTACCAAAAATGCGCCATTGTACCAAAAACGCCCGTGGCTCTTCGTCACACGCCCGCGGTAGTACCAAAAACACAAAATACAATTTCTGATTACTTTACTGTTTTTTTATCCTATTTTATCTCACTCTATCCTATTTTATTTCAATTCATCCTATTTTATCTCTCATAAATATTATATTTACCTTTATCCTAGTTTAAAAAGAAATATTAGTTGGCCCTAAAAAACCAAATCTGTTCATTTTTCTCTAGTTTTCTATAATGGAAAGCGCAAATTGTTCATCCACATGGCCGGACAAAAAAACATATTTGTTGATTGGCATAGAAACTGTCCTTACATTCATAATATTTTACTTACTTATTTTTCAGATTTTTGTGAATAATTTAATTAGTTTGATTAAATTTTTGTAATCATTTTTTGTTGACTAAGTGTTAAAAAATACATATTGAGAAAAAATAAACAGCTTTATTATTCATCAAGAAAATGAAAAGCACCTGAAGAAAAAAATATAGAGAGAGAGGATCAGTTTTTGCTTATTTCTGGCAAGGAACACTTCAAGATTTTTTATTAGGGTGGTTCTAAATGAACCGAGCAAGTGAACAAATTATAAACGGTATAGATACGGTCCGGCTAGTATGGATCCCGTATCCATACTTTATATATGAATCCCCTCTTGCATGCATGACACGTTATCTAAAAAACAATTTTTTTCTTTAATGATTCAAATTAAAAGCAATTCTAAACATGGGAGGAAAAAAAGTGATGAGGTGTTATTGCATGGGAAGGGATCCATACACTAAGTATGGAAATGGGTTTCATATTAACCAAGTACGTATAGATACATGAATTGGGCTCAGCTCACCTGGGATTTGCAGGGGATGTTTTGTGGGACTTATGTGTGTCTACGCGGTTTCTAAAGAGACTAAATAGACTTTCGTTTGGATTTTTCGTTTTTATTATGTCACAGCCCACATTGTTGACCCTTTGACACCAAATGGCTCCCTTTGAATATTATGGGAATGTTATAAACATCCCTACTATTCATGGGTCATGCACAAATACCCTTATCCATATGTATATATACCTCTAGACTTTTAGAAGGAAATTAATTTTTTCCATAATTCCATAACTACCCTTAAAGACATTATTTCCTTTCTCATTTCAGATTCGAAAGTTATCTCTTAACTTTCGATCCCCGACTTTCACCCATCACCACCACTACCATCAGCAACGTTTCTCCGCCACCACTACCAGCACTACAACATCTCTGACACCAACATCACAACATGTCTCGACACCACCATCACCATCGCCACCGAAAGAGAGAAAGAGATATTTCGTCGGAAATCATTTTCAAATTCAAAAACAGTTTAGCATCATCATCTTCAACTTGGATTGTCGCTGATTTTAGATATCGGATTCAGTCTCAGTAGATCCAAATCAGTGATTACAGAAAAGTTTTGAAATAAAAATCATCAATAAATTTAGGGTTCGTTTACGATGTTTCAATTGACCCTAAAATCGATCGATCTGATGTTTCAATTCATTGTTTTTTAGCATGCTATCTCCATAGATGCCATCAGAGAAAACATATTTTTCGGGAATATGTTGTTGCCGTGGTTGATTTTCAAGAGTTTATGAACAAAATGAAGTGATAGAAGAGATTGATGTTCTGGTGGTGTTTATGAGATGAAGAGGAGAAATTATGAATCTGTGATGGAAATGGAAACCAGGGTTTGAGTTGTTGTTTGAGCTCATAGAAGAGATGGTTGCGGTTGTTGTTACAAATTATGAATATCTAGGGTTGAATTCTGATGTCGAGAAGAGAAATGAATTGAACATCAAAAATTGGAATTGGGGTGTTGTTTCAATGGATGTAATGGTGAAGCTGAAGGCTCGGAGTAGATGACAGTGGATTTTGACAGTCAGTGTCAGTAAAATTGGGAAGCTGAAGGTTGTTGATCGATTGAAGGGGGGATTGTTGTTTATTGTTATAGATGGATAGGTTGAAGGAGGAATTGGTGTTTTCTGTTATAGATGGTTCGATCTAGAATGCAACAGTGGAGGATCTAGTGGTACTAGTGGGATTGAAATGGTTTATGTGAGATTGCTGGTGGTATGAGTAGATGTTTGTGTGTTTTAGGTGGTTGTTGGTGGTGATGTAATTGGAGTCTGGTGGTGGAGACAACGGTGGTTAATGAAGACACAGATGATGTTGATGTTAATGTGTTTTCTTGAATTTGGTTTTGATTACATACAGAGTTCAAAGGTGTTGATCGATTCCAGAGATGAGAATGATATTTGGGACTAGGTTTCAAATAAAAATAGATGTTGTGTTGGCCTAAGAATGATTAAATATGAATACCTAGGTTTCAAATAAAATTTGCAGGTGTTGCCAGATTGATGTTTATGATCTATTGAATGCAATGAGATAGACGTATGCAATGAAATGATATTACATGTGCACTGAGAAGCTATGGTTTGTGTGTGGCGTTGCAGTCAACCTGAAGCGGAAATGGAGTAGATGAATGCTAGGGAACTGAAATGGGGACATGTTGGTTTGATGCTGAGAGGCTGAAGCTGTTGGTATATGCATAAATGTTCAGAAGAGATGTTGATAATAAAAGTGAAGGCATTGTGGTTGTTTTTATTCTTTTTTCTTGTGTGGGTGCAATTGATAATATTACAGCTGAGTTATGGGTTCAGTAACTAGAGTGATTTGCAGGAAATATGTTAGGATGTTGTGCGTCATAACAATGAGATGTAGTGGATTGTACATGTTTGCGGAATGAATGAGATGATTTCTAGGCAAGGCTGAATTGCAAGCTTCATGGGATTTTCTAAAACTTGAAATATTTGCAGCGATCAAAAAACCCTGGAAAACCTCATCAAGTTGCTTCCAACTTTGAAAACAACTCGACCAAGTTTCTTCCACTATTGGAGACAACTTTATCTAGTTTCTTCCTTTTTCTGGAAACAACTTAAGAAAGTTGCTTTCACTTTTGGAGGCAAGTTGAGCTAGTTGATTCCATATTGGATGCAACTTGAGCTAGTTGATTCCAGTTCGGAGGAAACTTGGTTATGTTTTTGGGTCCATTCATTCATATGAAATTATCTTAGAGTATTTGCGACGAATTAGTGGTGCGATGGTAACACATGGTTGTGTTGAGTTGTTGATGATGGTTGTGCGGCTGATGCTCATGCTTTAAAGTCAAGAGGATAGATGAATGCTTAGGAAGTTGAGCAGGAACTCGTTATGTATCCAGGCAGTAAAAGCAGAACAAGAAATTGTTACTTCTTATGTGTTGTTGATGGTGTTTGAGTAGGAGCATAGAAGTTACTGCAGCTATTGGCTCATGTTGCAAGTGTGCATAGATGGTTGTGGTCATGAAGTTGTTGCAGGTAGAGTTGCAGTAGCATAGATGGAGGATGTGGTGTTATCTGATGGTGGTTTTAATTTTTGGTTGAGCATTGATGGTGTGGCAAATATGTGAGTCTGCTTATTTGGTTCGCAATTGAAAATGTGTTAATGCAGTAAAGAGATATGAAGCAGGAGTTGCTGGTATCTGATTTTGATATGTTGTTTTTGTATAAACGAATCTGTGGTGCAATGGTAACACAACTGACTATACTTCAGAAGATGTGTGTTCAACTCACACGAGGTTCACTTATTTGTGTATGATTTTTATTTTTTGGAGACAACTTGTGATAGTTTCCTCCATATATGAAGACAACTTGTGCTAGTTTCCTTCATATATGGAGACAACTTGGGCTAGTTGCCTTCACTTTTGAAGACAACTTGAGATAGTTTCCTCAGATTCAAAGACAACTTGAGTTAGTTGGCTCCATTTTTTTTTTTTGCAACTTGATCATGTAGACTATTTATTGGAGACAACTTGAGCTAGTTTCCTCCGATATGGACACAACTTCAAAAAGTTGACTCCACATGGTGGTGGTGTCCGGTCGTTGGCGGTGGTTGGAGGCGGAGATGGTGGTTGGCGGCAGCGGTGGGTAGTGGTTGTTGGCGGCGGTGTGGAAAGTGGTGATGGTTAGCGGCGGCGATGGATGGCGGTGTTGGTGGACAGTGGTGTTGGTTTGCGGTGGTGGACAGTGGTGGTGGTTGGAGATGATGGTGGTTGGTGGTTGGCATTGGTGGTCGTCGATGGTGGTGGTGGTGGTCGTCGGTGGTAGTGGTGGTTGGCAGTGGTGGTTGGCAGTGGTGGTGGGCGGCGGTGGACAGTGGTGGTGGGCAGTAGAGTTTTTTTTTTTTTTTTTAATAGTGGTTTTGTATGTACACTATACAAAAGAGAGTATCTTAGTAATGCATTAATCTTAGGGGTATATTTTAAATTAGAGCATCTCCAATGGTAACTTGGTGTGCATGTTTTGTGGAAGTTGGTATTTCCTATGTAAAGACCAATTTTTCCTTAATTTGAGGAGATGAAAGAAAAACATCTCCAACCACAAATTGTGTTTCTTTAGTTTTGAACTTTTAAAACCATTGATCCAAATTATATATCTAATCATAACCATTAATAATGATGAGTAGGATGTTCACATCCTCTAAGAGAACCTCTAAAACTAGAGGATAGCTTTAAGGATGTCTACATAACTACCATACACATCATCTTTACATTCTCCTTTCACATTCCCATTGGAGATGATTTTTTTGTTAAATCCTTGAAAATCCTATGTGGCCTTATATTTAGGATGTTTTCAATGTCTCATTGGAGATGCTCTTAGAAAGAGTATTTTTCAATAGGTCCCATACTAAGGATATATAGATAATCTCCCTTGAACATTCAGTTTATTTTCTACCAAAGAGGCCAGAAAATCACAAATTGCAAGGACTTCCAAATAGGTTTTTTTGGATACTATAAATCTATAACTCGCCTTTGTGTATAAAGTGGAGCCAGTTTTGACTTTGGATCCTCCAAATGGACTAAAAAGGCTTTTAAGACTTCTATCAATGGGGTACGTTGACTCCGTCGGCCGCTCACTACTTTCACCATGATCAGCAGTAGCATTATTATTAGCTAGCTAAGTAAAGTAATTTGCAATGACATCTATCCATTTTCGGCTAATGTCTTTGATATTTTTGGCCACAGGGAAAAGAAATAATACCAGTGGGTTGGAAAAAGAAACGAAATGCGAGTACCTTTTTTATTAAAGCTGTCGTTCTTCTTCATCACTTGCTTCTCGATATCAAATGTCTTGGCAAAGAATCATCTCTACAGTGTCTACTTGAAGCTTTTTCTGGTCATCTTTGACACCCAAAGCAAAACCAACTTCATGAGCAACAATTCATCCACCAGCGTTTTTATGATTGTTGTTGCAGCACTTATTATTATGCAACTTCTGTATATAAGCAACTGGTTGAGATAACATTCGATCAAAGAAAGAAGAAATCTCGAGAGAAGAAACTTACTATTATGCAACTTCTGAATTAATCTGAGATAGATGCTTGGAAATAAAACTCACCAGTTATCACGTTGTACACTAAGGAATTTCTAGCATTCCTTAAGCTAACAGAAGGGTTCATGAAGGAATAAAGATAGGGAGGAAGTGATTCATGCAGTTAAGCTAGATATTTGCCTTTGGTGTTCTGAAACAGATATTTTTAATAACTGCACAATGAACCAAATTACGCATCACTGGGAAGACGTAATCTACATGTAATTGAGGTTTTTTTTAGTGCATTGGGAGGTCTTTAATCTGACCTGTTGTAACCACTGTAAATACCCTTGTAATTACCACTTTTTTCAATTTATAACCTTTTTTCCTCAAAAAAAAATGTCTAGCATTGATTAAAGTGAAAGAATTACGATACGGTCTATACCAATCCAGGGATGGTGTTATAAGCTTCTGCAAAAACAATTCGTGCATTGTGAACTTAGGAAAACATAAGGTCTATATCTACGGTTTAACAAAAACTCTTTCAATACCATTGCTTAATTTCCTTTTGAAACCTTGAAATGTTGTTGAACTCAAAAATCAAACAGAGCCCTTCAACTACTAAAAAATACTCTACATTATACGAAGATTTATGTTCACAAGGACAATGCTGCCTCTCGGAGCTTACCCAATCACTGGAAGGTGTCGATGCATTTTGGAAGTACAGTCACATTCATAAACCTAGTGATTTGACACCATGTGGTGCTTGACGGATGTAACTGAGCACTAGTTTCAAAATTAACATGCATTGTATTTCAAAATAAGTCCACCCACTGGGAAGGTACATGTTGGGTTACCAGGAATACCTAACCACTTTCAAATAGATGAAACCCAACTCCTTATCTCATGAATCACCTTGTCTAATTAATACTCCTGAAACATTTTCATGGACGAATGGCAATTATAGCAAGTCCTAAGATTCTTTGAAATCTTAATTTGAGCCTTATATTTACTACTTTCAAAACCTTATATATCATCTCAGATTCTGTCATACCATTATCCCATCTTCTTGGAGAAGAGTAGATCTGTAAATTAATGTTTGTAACAAGACATATTCTCCACTTTTATGATCAGACTGACATTTTTTGGTTGCTCACACCAATCTCAGGCTTCCCATGAATTCAACAAATATTATAATATTTGAAGATTTGGAATGTCTCTAAATGGAAAGCTTATGGCATTGCACGAGTATTATCCTCCTAATGCAGAGAGGGGCTGAGGTGGTGCATGCCAGCATGGTCTGCGACCGCGGGCACAGGCCTAGGTCGCACACCTTCTTCAAGCCTAACACCTTAAATAAGCCAATTAGTTTTGTGCCATACAAACAGAGCCCACATTTGCAAACAAAGCTAGCACTTGTGACCAAATATCAAGCCGATTGACAAATGATTAAATTATTACCTTTATAGTTACCATGGATATACACAATCGGCTGGGTTCATAATCAAAGGTTAACTGATTTTCACAAGTAATTTTTTGATGGGGGCGTTTTTTTAAGAAGGCAGCCGTCAAAGGTTAACTGATTGAAATCCTTGTGATTTTACCCCTCTTATTATCTATTTACTCTCTGTGTTTCTAAATGATAAGTTTGGTTTTTCTTTTTTGATATCACTATTTTGTCCATAGTAGATATCACTTCTCTCTTTTTTAACAAATTAAAGAGGGTTTATCCCATAAACCTTACGCTGACTGTTTCAGCGGTTAACCAAGTCAGCACAAATTAAATGTTTCCCTGGGTCTACATACTCTAAACTCAAAACCGATCATTTTTGTAATTTTTCATGTCCTTTTAAAACCAAAAGCAAGAGAGTTGGAGAAAAAGCGAAACTTAAGAGTACCTTATGCTTCAGATGTTCCCCCTCTTTCCCAGTTACGCAGCCATGGACATAAGCGAACTACGTACCTTCATAAGCGACACCCTTGAGCTTTCCGACCAAACTCTTATGTAAAACTTCGTCCTTGTTTTGCTTCTTCTCAGCATATCGGCTATTACCCCGAGAAGCAAATCTAAAGTTCTTAGAAGCTTTTTCAAAACATCTTTCACACCCCAAGCCATGCATGTGGCAATTCTACGGAGCAGTAGTTAACTTGTTTAGGATTCCTGTAGTATCGCTAGTCAGAATCCTTTCCCTAGTTAAAAGGTAGATAATCATGGTGTTGATCAGACAAAGAACATGGAATGAGAGAACTTCATATAACCAAAAAACCTAAACTTTGGTATTCTCAATTATTGGATGTTTGAAGTTGTACAGTATTTTGCTCTCCAACATGTATATTTATATAGACCCAAAAGACGTGCATAAACAAAATTTGAATACATATCCTATGAGAAACGACCAGCGTGGTTTGATTAGTCATTATTTATTTATTTTTGAGGTTACCTGCTTACCAGCATCATTGGCTAAAGAGTCGAATGATCTGGGTAGAAAATGACACATAATACTTTTTCATTTGGGATTTTACAAAAATGTTATAGTTTGAATAATTCAAGTGATAAATTGTGTTTAGTCAAGAGTCTCAATCATGAATGATATCTATGTCATTACTTTGTATTTTCGTCGCTACCACCCGCTACTAAAACTATTCCCATTTGCTTAGTGGTTGGAAGAACTACTCCATCATCATTTAGTTATGGTATTTTATTCTTTCGATTGGTCAAAGAAGAAATTTACTGAAGTGGCAGATACTGAAGGCAAACCTCAATCTCAGTGAATACAGCTAGCAAAAAAATAATCTCAACAACATCATTAAAACCTGTAGAAAGTCATCACATATATAGATCTGGCAGCCTTTCACCATAATTGCCGTAAGATCATGTATGTAGTATTGATTTTTTTTAAAGTTGATATTTCTAATGATGCTCGTAAAAGTTGTGTTGAATAATTAATTAGTAGTTGTAACATTAGTCATCAAGATTGACTAATGAATTAGTAGTAGTAGGTGGAAGTAGTTGTAGGGTGGCTATAGGGTGGCTTGTAGGATGGCTTGTTTTTCTTCCTCCCTTCCTTATTTTCTTCCTCTCTTTCTTATTTTCTTCCTCCCTTTCTTATTTTCTTTGTAGAAGACTTTCTCTTCTCTTGTAACACTATATATATCTCTTTTAGAGATTGATTTATAACATAACAATTATTTTTGAGTTGAACCTTAAGTTTAACATGGTATCAGAGCTCCATGGTGAGTTGAGTGCTTCTTAGTAATAGTGAGTGCTTTGTTACTTCGATTGATCCTTCTTCCGCTGGCTTAAGGTTCTTGTTTTTCTTTATATACTTATTGAAACAAGTATGTTGTACTACCGATTTTATGATAAACTTGTTATGTTTATGATTGTCCTTTTTAAATCCTACTTAAACTTGTTAATCAATTTATCTTGGACTAAGTAAGTTGTACTGTTGTTTTTGTTTCGTACAAACAGTTATCATCTTTGATCAAGATTTTTTTTTTATTGAGTTTGTTTTTCTTATAAGCAAACCCATGTTAAGTTTGTTTTCATATATTTGGTTGATTTGTCAAATTTAATTTCTCTCGTGCAAGAGAGAAAACTTGATTTGAATTTAAACTCTTACCGCTTTTACCGTTATAGGACTTGTTCCTCTTATTCAACTACTCATATAATTTTTAGCTGCTAGGTAGAATCTAGCCGGTTTGTTTTTCACCCCAGAAATGCTTGTGTACACAATCGGTTTCATTTGTACTTTTTTGGTCATTTAATAAATAAATAAAACGCTTTGCCAAGTTTTTCGCAAGTCGCGACAGACTGTATTCATACTTCATAATTTCTTCTTTAATCGTGATAATGTCTTCTGTTAGACGTTGTGTTTACTGTGGAAGCAATTCACACTTCGTGGACAAATGTTTCAAGAAAATTGGTTATCCCGATTGGTGGGACGCCTATAAAATACAAATAAAGATCGACCAAAAAGGGGTAGATACATGTACTTCAATGATGACTACGACGACCGATACTCATTCTTTCGTGGTGGAATCTCATTCTTTGGTGAACCCGAACCTCTTCCAGCAATCAAGTAAGGTTGACGTCGCTTTACTTGCTACTGATTCGGAAATGATCATGGTTGGATTCTCGACTGCGTGCTACGGGTCATATGACGTTCGATGCCTCTATTTTGAGAGATCTGTTGCTACTGCGTATACAACTATTTCCAATGACAATGGTGTACCGTATCCGGTTACACGGAGCTGGGAGAGTTGATTTAACACCTTCCTTGTCCTTGGAACACACATTATTGGTTCCTTCTTTCAAATAATCTCTTGTCTGCGGCACAAGTAACTGCACAGCTTAAATTGTTTAGTACTAATCTATCCCACTTTCTGTCTTCTTCAGGATATCGGCAATTCCGGAGATAATCGGGGCGAGGTACTAAGAGAGATGGTTTATATTACATCGACGATGTTTGTGAAGGGAGATCTCTTTCAGTTAAAAGGTCTTCTTGTGCATCTAAAAATCAGATCTTCTTTCGTGGCACCGCCGTTAGGACATGCTTCTTTTGGATATTTGGAGAACTTGTTTCGATTTGTTTAAGTCTTGCAAACCATCAGACTTTAAATGTGATACTTGCATTCTTGTGAAGAGTCATCGTACTACTTACCTGAGATAGTTTCAAGAGAAGATACGTCCCATTCGATTTGGTTCATTCTGATGTCCGGGGACCTTCTCGTATTACCAAGATTGGATTTCGGTGGTTTGTTATCTTTATTGATGATTGTACTCGTATGACTTGGCTTTATTTAATGAAGAATAAAAGTGATGTGGCTGATCGTTTCGCGCATTTCATAAAAATGATTCAGACACAATTTTCTCGCTAACTTAAAGGTCCTTCGTTCGATAATGGAGGTGAGTATGTTAATGAAGTATTACAAAGATACTTTGGAGAACATGGAATTATTCATGAAACTAGTTTCCCGTCTACGCCACAACAAAATGGTGTGGCGGAAAGAAAAAATCGCCAGTTACTTGAAATTACGAGGGCATGCTTGATTGGGTCAAATATGAAGCCAAAATTCTGGGAAGAAGCCATTACTAGTGCAGATATCTTCTTAATCGAGTACCAACAAGTGTTTTAAAATTTCAGACAATCGTTGGACAAATTGGCTTTTTTGTAACAATACCTTCTCATCTTAAGCTTCCTCCACGGGTATTCGGTTGTGATGTTTTTGTACATCTGCAGAAACATCTACGTACAAAGCTAGATCCTTGTCCTATCAAATGTGTTTTTATTGGTTATCATCCATTCCAGAAGGGTTATAGGTGTTATCATCCTCAAAGTCATAAATTTTATGTTCCTATGGATGTCACCTTTTCTGAGCACGAAATGTTTTACTCATCCGATGTATCTGATTCTCCTCTTCATGGAGAGAGTGTTATTGAAGAGTTGAATTGGATGGATTTGTTTCCGACTAATAGTGAAATTAATATGACAAAGAAATGAAACAAGCATAAGTACATCAAACTGTCAGTAGTTCAAGAATTGATGATATACAAGTCATGGAGCCGGTTCAAGAGTTCGATATTCCTGTTGTCGAAGAAATTGACACCCATGATCTTGAATCTCCATCTCTCTCTTCATCAATAGTACCTACATCTAATTGTCCTCCAGTCTTTCATGTCCCCAGGTAAGGATAGATTGTTCGATTAATACTAATGATACTTGTGAATTACCCGACACCGAAGTACCATTGCCACCAAGGAGTAATCGTGGAGTTCCACCATATCGTTTTTCACCTAAAGAAATAAGGAAGGTGAAATACCCTATTTCGAATTATGTGTCAACTCATAGATTATCAAAAGAGGGAAAAGCGTTTGTCAGTCAAATGGCAGATGTTACTATTCCCTGAACAGAGAATAAGCACTATCTAATCCGAAATGGGCTGGTCCTATGAAAGAGGAGATGGTGGCACATGAAGAAAATGGTACATGGGATATAGTCTCACTACCAGAAGGAAAGAAACCAGCTTGGTCACAGGTGGGTATATACTATCAAGCATAATCCAGATGTCTCTATTGACAGTATAAAAAGCAAGACTTGTGGCTAAATGGTTTACCCAGACTTATGGTATTGATTATCAGGAGACGTTTGCTCTCGCAAAAAATCAACACTATTCGAGTATTATTGTCTTTGGAAGCAAATCTAGGCTGGCCTCTACAACAATATGATGTAAAAAATGCTTTTTTACATGGTGATTTGGAAGAAGAAGTCTACATGACACTAACTCCAGGTTATAATGCTCCAAACAATGTTAATGTTGTGTGTAATTTAAAGAAGGCTTTATATGGTTGGAAACAATCTCCCAGAGCATGGTTTGGTAGATTTCGCATTGCAATGAAGAAGTTTGGGTATATACAAAGTAATGCTGATCATACCTTGTTCCTTAAAAGAGTAGGTGACAAGGTAACTGCTTTTATTATCTATGTAGATGATATGGTGGTAACAGGAAATGACCCTGAAGAGATGAGTAATCTGAAGAATTTCTTGTATTCTGAGTTTGATATGAAATATTTGGGTGGACTTAAGTAATTCTTGGGTATTGAAGTTAATCGATCCAGAAAGGGAATTTTCTTGTGTCAGCGAAAATATGTGATTGATTTGTTGAAGGAAACTGATATGACTGGTTGTACGCCAATCGGGTCTCCTATGGAACAAAATCATGGTCTTAAAGAATGTCCTGATCAAATACCAGCAGACAAAGGACAATACCAGAGGTTAGTTGGTCGCTTGATTTATATTTCTCATACAAGGCCAGATATTGCTTATGTTGTAAGTGTTGTAAGCAGATTTATGCATAATCCAGGTCAGCAACACATGGATGCAGTCACCAGGATACTAAGATATTTGAAGTCCGCACCAGGCAGAGGTTTGATGTTTTCAAAACATGGACATCTTGATGTATCAGGTTACACTGACTCAGATTGGGGAGGCAAAGGCGATAGGAGAAGATCGACATCTGCGTATGTTACCTTCGTCGGGGGTAACTTAGTAACTTGGAAGTCTAAGAAATAACAGGTTGTTTCCTTGTCAAGTTCTGAAGAAGAATATAGAGCAATGGTAAAAGGCATTTGTGAATTATTATGGTTGAAAAGGCTTATGGGAGAGCTTGGGTTCCCATCTGAAAAACCTATGAAGTTGTTTTGTGATAATCATCCAGCAATCAAAATTGCAGAGAATCGGTGCAACATGATCGAACGAAACACGTGGAAATTGATAGGAACTTCATTTATGAGAAACTTGAAGAAAAAATTATTGAAGTACCATATGTCCGAACAACACAACAACTGGCAGATATTCTGACTAAGGCCGTATCAAATAAAATATTTAACGATTCACTTGTCAAGTTGGGCATCTGTGACATATATGCACCACCTTGAGGGGGAGTGTTGAATAATTAATTAGTAGTTGTAACATTAGTCATCAAGATTGACTAATGAATTAGTAGTAGTAGGTGGAAGTAGTTGTAGGGTGGATATAGGGTGGCTTGTAGGATGGCTTGTTTTTCTTCCTCCCTTCCTTATTTTCTTCCTCCCTTTCTTATTTTCTTCCTCCCGTTCTTATTTTCTTTGTAGAAGACTTTCTCTTCTCTTGTAACACTATATATATCTCTTTTAGAGATTGATTTATAACATAACAATTATTTTTGAGTTGAACCTTAAGTTTAACAAGTTGTAATTCCGTTTCAGAAACTCTTATATCTCACTCTTTCTGTATGTAGTATTGATTTTTTTTTTCTTTTTGATCGGTAAAGATAAAGTTTTATTGATCAAAAACGAGTGTATAAAAGGCTTATACCACTCGGAGAAAGTAAAAAAAGAGTGCTAGGGCACAAGACTATCCAAAGACAAAGTCAAAACAAAAACAGCACACTCCAAGCAGTATCACATACTCTATAGATTAAGGAGGCTGGAAGTAATCTTTTGGCCATTGACCAATCACAGAGGAGTAAGATAGGTTTTCGAAATCCTTGAACACCAATCACCAGGTGAACATCTCATAAAGAGCCTTGTTGATTACAGTTGCATCCGAATTCACCTTGCCGTTAAAAGCTCTTGAATTCCTTTATCTTCCCAAATGAAACTTGCGAGACTTCATAGCTAAACCCTCTGTCTTTTTTGGTAGATGCATTTTCCAACTTGTGTATCGGTCGGATTCATCTTAGTTTATAGTAATGAAAACGACATGAGGTAGTAGAGGGACTAAATATTAGTAATTCATGTTGAATTTCTAGCTCGCGATCAATGCCGGTAAGTGGTTGATGATTGATTGATAAACTTGGTCAATAATCATCGCTCCTTCTGGCTATCTGTAAATATCCTTGTACCTAGATAGACAATATAAAACAATGAGCTCATAAAAAAAATCACAACTTGAGAAAAGATAGGGCGACAAAGGCAACATTATTAAAACAAAAAGATCTTTGAAAGTCCACGAACTCTTGGGCAGCAAGTTTGGGTTGGTTGCCTGCATGACTGGAATTACGAATGGCCATTTTAGCGTTAGAATTGGATCTTTAGTTGTAAATCTAAGAGCCTGTTTGGTACCATTTTTAAAAACAGTTTTCAAAAATAGTTTTCTAATATTTTTAAAACGGACCCCTTTTCATTGTTTTCATTTTTTTAAAGTTATTTAATATGAAATTTGAAAACTGTTTTTTTCATTGTTTATCAATGAGAATGATAATGATGTTGGATATACGTAATACTGAATAACATATGAATTCACTGTCGATTCAAGATCTTTCTTGGAAAATGCTGCTCGCACATCTACAAGTTAATTCTTAGATTGGATTAAGGTGTTTATTGTCACATTATATCAAATACCTTTGTGGCATGTTTAGAAATTCAACAAGGTAGCTACTAGACGGCTGAAAGCGAGCGCAATGAAATAGGTATTTCCAGACTATAATCGATGAAAATTCATAGTCACTCCTCCCATCATGTTTTTTTTTCCGTTCGATTAGATTGACTTGTAATGTTACTTAGGGGTCAAACTTAAGTCATGCATTCAAGATCGACAAATAATAAAATTTGTTAATAATAGAAGCAATTGTATATTCAAGAGAGAAGGAGGAGAAGAAGTGACCGGAATATTGGTTCATGCAAGGAGTAAAGATGGAGAAATAGAAAGTGGAAGAATTGTAAAAACAAAAAAACAGGGAAAGCGATATTTTTCCGTTTTCAATTCGTAAGGTTAAAATCCTTGTGTTTCCAAAAATGATTTTTGAAAACAGTTTTCTAGTGAACTCTACCAAACGTGTTTTCTACCGTTTTCTATTTCAAAGTTTTCTAATACAAAAAATTGTTTTCAAAACTGGAACCAAACAGGCTCTAAACTTTTCCTAACCAATAATCAATCCTAGGGTAGTTTATGCCAAATTAGAAGCTTATCTGTGCTATCCAAGGGGGGTCCTAGGGGTACGTAACTGTTTCGACAGTTACAAGCATATCCAGAATATTCGTTTCCGACCGACGCCATTGATGTCTGATGATGAAGAGACTCGTCGTTTCGTGAAGTGAAACTTGTTGGTGAAAAGATGTCTATTCCCAACAGATGTGAAAACCTCTATAAATAGCATCTCCCAAAACTCGTTTCAATCATATCGAAAAATCTTTTCTGTTTTCTCTCTTTCTAAAGCATCATCAGAAATTTTGTTTACATGTGTTCTTGATTGGATCAAGGGGTACAAACCTTGAATTCAATTTCTGTTGTAGGGCTTTCATTGTATCCTAAAGGCATTATTTCACATACCTGTTGTAATCGCCAATTCTTATTGGGAGGGTAGAAATAATTGTCTAAAAGAAATCTTATGAGCCTTGAAAGTTTGGAGTACAACAATCTCTTCTTGTGTTATTTCATCTTCTATTGCAACCCTATTTTTTCCAACAATTGTTACCAGTTCTGTTGGAACACCCAAAAAATATTCTCTCTCCTTGACTCTGGCCGGTCAATTTTGACCATCTATCAAAGTGATTAGGGTTCATAGAAGTAGCTATGGATTCTGCTCCTCCATCTGATCCTGGTATTGATTCTGAAGTGAAACTTTTTCCTCCCCTTCCCCCTTCTAATTCTCAGTTTGCTGGCAATCATTTACTGAGTTCTAATTCTTCAAAACCTAATTGGAGTGGAGTTGTTAATCAACCAAAAACAATTTTGCCTAATTCTTCTGCAAGTTTATGTTATCGTCCTCCTTCTGTGATTAATGGGAGTTACCAAATCTTTAATTAAGGACTGTGATATTTCTAATCATATGAATGGGTATGAAAAGCTGGTGGTGGGTGATTTTGTTGCGCCTCGATTTCCATTCACTTATGTTAAGACTTCTATTGAGAAAGCCTGGAGGATTCAAGGTAATCTATCTATGACTCTCCATGGAGAAAGAGCATTCATTCTCTAGTTCTCACTTGATGAAAACCATGTTACTGCCTTGGAACATGGTATCTTATTTATCTATGGAAGTCCCTTCTTTGTTAGAGCCTGAGAATCATTTATTGAAGATGAGTTAGAGAATATCTAGTATGTTCATGTTTGGATGACCATCATTCTTTCAACCCAGAAGGGTTGAGTATTATTTCCAATGTTGTCAGTAAACCACTGTTGTTATATGGTCCAACTGTTGCTCGCACCAGAATGACGTATGCCCATGTGAATGTGGAGATCATTCCCAAGTCTTAATTTGTTAGAGCACTGCTCGGTCGAACTCTCAAGCGTTGCTATCACAATCTTGTTTGTCAAGTTTAGTGATCAAAACTATTAGTCTTGATTTCTATTCTACTTATAGTAATGTGTCGGACTAGGATAGATTGTGTAGTTGGGATTTAAAAATCACAGTATTCATCAATTGAAGATGAAGAACTACTAAGCAAAACTTGTGTAACTTCATCGACAAAAGGTATGTGGAGACTGAAACTCATCTATTACTCGGAATGTCTATTTATACTCTATCTCCTTATTGAAATAAAAGTCGTATTACTATATAGTATTTGATTATACAATTTGATATTTAGAGCTAAGTTTTCTCGAAATATGTGTTGGTAAGCTTTTTATTCAACCAAGTTCATCTTATATTCTTGACGCAAGTCGAAATATGATCATGTGAAAATCTCCAAGTAACATCTTACATGATTTTTGTGATACAGTCATTTGATGTAGAGCCGGAATATTTCGTATTGATTATTCCAATAACTTGAAAATCGCTTTGATGCTAATAGTTAGTGAAAACAACTATTGTCATCCTCTAAGAATGTTTCAATGATTTAAATAGAGTTTAAAACACTTAACCATAATTGGATTATAGACATAGTATGCGTACTTGCATATATGTTGATCCAAGACCGGTTTAGTATGCATACCCGTATGCATACTGGGAAGGTCAGGTAAAGTCGGGGATCCTTGGTATGCGTAACCGTACGCGTACTGGCACTACAAGAAACTTAATATATTGCAGCACCCAATGATTATGGAAGAAACCCCTACTAGTGTCGCGAGAACCTATGTAGCAAGAAGTCTATTGTTGTACCAAATCTTTATTAGTACAGCAGGAGATTATGTTCTTAGCCACACTGTTTTCATATTATTGCTACAGCTATGTGGCAAAAAAATTATTTTGCAGCAGTAAATTAAAACTTTAAGCTGCATCTAAAAAGTATTGTGGCTAGAAATTTTCTTTTGCAACACCTATATTGAAGGTGTGGCAACATATGGTGCAGAAATAGCTATACTTTCTTGTAGTG
The DNA here is from genome assembly GCA_023529315.1 of Papaver bracteatum. Taxonomy (NCBI): domain Eukaryota; kingdom Viridiplantae; phylum Streptophyta; class Magnoliopsida; order Ranunculales; family Papaveraceae; genus Papaver; species Papaver bracteatum. The sequence continues at coordinate 26,356 of JAJJWX010002216.1, read as the reverse complement.
TGGCAAACTCAGTTGAAGTCCGGGAACTTTCATATGTGTACCCGTATGCGTACTAATCCAACTGTTGTTTTGGATGCATGATAGTATGCGTTCCTGTTCGCATACGGTCGGACACAGTCCAAGTCCGGCTACTTAAGTATGCGTACCCATTTGCATACTTGTTCGTTCATGAACTAATACATTTATATAATAAGGAATGCAATCTTTTTCAAACCGTGGTTAAAATGTTCATGACTTAATTCGACTGAATCAAAATCGATTTTTCTTCAATTATCTCTTGTATACTTCTATGAAAATATAAGAAATTGAACAACTCTACAACTAGTTTCATTTGAGTCATTTGAACTAGTTGTTGATAAGATGAATAAGGTTGATAACAAAGTATTCATATGGCTAACTTCAGTTAACTTTTGCTGATCCAACAAGGTGTACAAGTTTAGGTACGGCTATCTATATCTAAATCATGGTACATTTCATTTGTGTGTAACAAGCTAAGACCATCTAACGCTGGAGAGATATTTCTTTGGTTTCAAGCAAACTTAGCTTGGCTCTTAGATCATGTTCCATCTAACTGTGAATATTGATTGCTTTATTTCAAAGCTATCAAACCCTGATTTGAAAACTATATAAATGAGAACTCTAGCAATTGGGAAACCTAATCTCCACACCTCCTGTGTGATACTAGTTGCGACTAGAGTCAATTCTCCTTTAACCTTAGGTTTTTCACGAAACCCTATAGGTTAACGACTTGAAGACTTCATTGAGATTGTGAAGCCAGACCAAACTATTTGAACTGTAGTTACCTCTTCTGATCTTGGTGTTTTCTATCATGATTGGGTACTATCTTCTCTAATATTTGCATGAGATTTAATCTCCGATAGGCAAGATAAAAAGTAGTCACAAACATCTTCGTGTCATTGTTTGTGATTCCACAATATCTTGTTTCGCAACCACATGATTAAGATTATTGTGAGGTGATTGATATTTCTATGATGTTCTTCAGGAATATAAGTATGGTATATCAATTGGTTCCTGTTCACCTTGATTTATCAAAAGACGGAACAAAACTCATATGTTTATATGTTGGAGACAGATTTATCTATAGAATAAACTTTTTTGTGTGAGAAAGATTGGTTTATCATGTCTTCGACTTTGGGTCGTAGAAACTCTTAGTCGTGGGTGAGATCATCTAAGGGAATCAAGTGCGAAAAATAAAGTGTGGTTGTAGAGGCATAAGGAACGCGACTGTACCTTGATCAGTGTGAGATTGGTTAGGGCTCAACTACATTCCAGTCTGAAGTTAACTTGGAGTAGGCTAGTGTCTGTAGCGGCTTAATACAGTGTGGTGTTAAAGGCTTCACAAGCAAAAAAAAACATAAACTTACCCTTGGTGTCCCCAAACAGGTGGAGGAGGAGGAGGGTGAAAATTAGATGGACTTGCATAACCAGTGTGTGTGTAATCACCACCATCTCTCAAGCGTTTACTTTGATAAAAATAACTTGCATCAGAAACAACACCTATAGATGGAATACAGACAATATTACAACAAAGAAGTTGGAAAACCCATCGATGCCAGACATCGACTTTCGCAACCACTCAAGTTCACTTAAAGAGGGTCAAACAATTTAAGAAGAAAAAACAATTAGGGGTGTTAGACAAGGTAGTTAATGTTATTGGATCATGGCAGAACTGGATTCTTAGCATACTATACAAAACTATTAAATTTATGAAGTATGAATTCTAATTTAATCCGCTCTGAAACAAAGCATACCTCAAACATTGTAGATTAGCAAACCAAGTAAAGTTTCCTTTCAAGGTAACAATTATATGCAAAGCTTATTTATATGTAGTATTAGACATCTTTAATTTAAATGGATCCACTTTAGTAAGGTTATTCCCTTCCTTTATTTATGTTATGCACCTAAAAGTTGAGTTCTCCCTGCAGTATTCTGTTGTCACTGTTATTGTTGTCTAGCACCTTGTTTTCTATAGATGAAAACAACTTGATGTTGGGAACTTATTAGCCAATCCGAGAAAGGTGAAGCCCTAAAATGGTTTATTCTGACACCAAATAAAATCCTTGCATACATACCAACAGGAAGTCATAAAATAAGGTTAACATAAGCCTTTAGCTTCTGGGAAGTCCTTAGATGCAAATTACTATTCAAGGAAGCAATGTCTAGTGCCATTATCACCACATATAGTCTAAATTGAGCTGAAAAGGGCAAAAGAAAAAAAGAAAAAAATATTACATTATCTTTTCCTCTATAAGATTTCCCATGTTCACCTATACTGCAAATAACTGTTCCTTCACAATTCCTTAATAAAACGCCTACAAAAACAAACAAAACAAAACCCAAGTAAAACATAATAATCAGATTTTACAATCTAATCTAATAAAAGGAACGAAACCCTAATCGAAATAAATGGGTTTCAAAATTGATTAAAAGGAATGAAAGATGAGGCCATATATAGACAAAGTATCTGTAAGTGAAGATAGAATAGGGTTCATCAATGGAAACCCTAAAATCCAAAAAAAAAAACTGAAAGAAACCCTAATCGAAAATCACATATAAATCGAAACCCTAAACGAAAATCTCATATAAATCGAAAATCTAATTAACACATCAACACCTTAAAGAAAGCCTAATCGAAAAGAACAAATCGAAACACAAATGAAAACATAAATCGAAAGCTTTAAACACTTACATCTTCTTCAGACCGAAAACCTTAAACTGAAGCCCAAACTTCGTTCCCTCAAACTGAAACCCTAACTTCGCTTCTGCAGAGATGTGGAAAGAGGAAAGAGACAAAAGTGTTCGAGAGGAAATAGAAGGGTCTGAATAATGACCGAGTCATGTGGATAACCAAGGGGATAAGCTCATGTGTGACCAAGGGAGGAAATATCCTCAGTTCTACATGGCTTGGGTGGAAAAATTATGAAGGTGTGACCACCCACGCACACGGATGACACGTGTGGAATCTTATCCAGTTACCATTCGTAACATCCATAGGACAGTTACGAATTCTGATAAGTTTTGTAACAGCTTCAAGCTATTACAACGATTTTGTAATAATGTTTTCTTGTTACGAGTTCGTAACTGCTCATAAGATGTTACAAAATTCAGATACTAATCCCTGAAAATGGTGTAGTGTAACTAGTTTCATTTGATTCATTTGAACTATTTTTTAATAAGATGAATAAGGTTAATAAGAAAGTATTCATATGGATAACTTCGGTTAACTATTGTGGAGCCAACAACGTGTACACATTTGGGTACGATTACCCATATCTAAATGAAGGTACATTTCATTTGTGTGTAACAAGATAATACCATCTAACGGTGGAGAGATATTGCTTTGGTTTCAAGCAAACTTGGCTTGGCTCTTAGATCATGTTTCATCTAACTGTGAATATTGATTGCTTTGTTTCAAAGCTATTGAACCCTGATTTGAAAACTATATAAAGGAGAACTCTGGCAATTTTGAAACCTAATCGCCACACCTCCTGTGCGATTCTAGTTGCGACTAGAGTCGATTCTTCTTTAAGCATAGGTTTTTCACGAAACCCTATAGGTTAGCGACATGAATACTACATTGGGATTGTGAATCCAGACCCAACTATTTTATTTGTAGTTGCGTGTTCTGATCTTGATATTTTCTATCGTGATTAAGTACTATCTTCTCTAAGATTTGCTCGAGATTTAATCTCTGATAGGCTAGATAAAAAGTAGTCAAAAACATCTTCGTCTCATCGTTTGTGATTCCACAATATCTTGTTTCGCTACCATACGATTAAGATTATTATGAGGTGATTGATATATATAGGTTTTTCTTAGGGAATATAAGTCTGGTATATCAATTAGTTCATGTTCACCTTGATTTATCAAAAGACGGAACAAAAATCATATGTTTATCTGTGGGAGACAGATTTATATATACAATAATTAACTTTTCTGTGTGAGACAGATTGGTTTATCAAGTATTAGACTTTGAGTCGTAGCAACTCTTAGTTGTGTGTGAGATCAACTAAGGGAATCAAGTGCGAAGAATTCAGCATGGTTCTAGAGGCATAAGGAACGCGACTGTACCTTGATCAGTATGATATTGGTTAGGGCTCTATTCCAATATGAAGTTAACATGGAGTAGGATAGTGTCTGTAGATGATTAATAAAGTGTGGTGTTTAAATCTGGACTAGGTCCCGGGGTTTTTCTTCATTTGCGGTTTCCTCGTTAACAAAATTTCCGGTGTCTATGTTATTTCTTTTCCATATTATATTTGTTTGTATAATTAAAATATCACAGGTTGTGCGTAGTTCAATCAATTAGATAATCCAACCTTTGGTTGTTGATATAAATTGACTGACACTTAAAAATTGGTTTTTGGTACCGTTCAAGTTGTTTCACATAATTATCAGGCTCAAGGATTTCTATCTGTTTGATTTGATGATTAGATTGTGAAACAAAGATACAACTCTAGGTTATATTTCCATTGATTGAGTCTGACTGTCTAGTTGATTCTCTTGGAATTATATTGGAGTTTTCCATACAGATTGCTAAGAGAAATATTGGATGTGGTTGTTAGACCCCCGCTTTTTCAGAATTGAAGAAGAACATAGATGTTATTTTTGAGAATGTGAAGGAATGCACTGTGAGTGTTGAATATGTTTTGAAGCCCCCCTCAATGCTCAAATTGTTCGAAATTATTCCGCAGTTAAAACAAATGCCCTAAGAAGAAGGTCTCACTTGCGTCTACTGTCATGTATGTTCCAAAGTTGAGAGAAAAGGGTAGTTCTTCATCAATCTCTCCACTTAGATAGCAGCAACGAGATGAAGTGATTCCTAATGCTAAAAGGGAATGTTCTCTAGTCACTCATAAGAGGTAATCAATGAAGATTGGTGGTGAAGGAAATGCGAGGGACAGTACTTCTGTTGATCAGGTTACCTCTCTTTTATACCCTCCTTGGTTTGAACCAGTCAGGCCTATTGTAGATTCAGGTCAGTTGCACTCTTCACAAAATTCTTTCTCTCCCTTGTATGAAGTTGCAGTAGTCTAGGAAGTGGATTCATCTGGTCCTAGTGACCATGTAATGAAGTAAATTACTAATACTCATGTGGGTAGAACTTCTAATGTGATTCATCTGGCATTGATGTAATTATCTCATAGAAATAATTTAAATGCATTTGAAAATATAATCGAGCTAGTTAGTAGGTGTCAAGGTACAAATACCGTTGTCGTTCATGAGTCGGTTCAATCACAATACCGTTTATAAAATTTTAACCAAAATCAAAGTTCTGAAGTTCACAAAAAAAATTAGGTTTGCGTACCAATTTGGAAACTTTCTACCAACCCAAACTTTCGGAGTTCACAGAACTTTTTAGGTTTGCGTACCAGTTTGCAAACTTTAAAACTGTGTTATTTTCTGAATTCACAGAACTAAATCGGTTTGCATACTATTTTGGAAATGCTCCCGAGTTCAGGAACACATAACTATTTTATTTTGCGTACCGGTTTGGATACTCACCCTGGTTCCATAACCGTAGTTCAAGAATGGTTAGCATACAAGTATGCATATTGATCCGTTTCACGAGTTAAACATATTTCCATATGATGTGCATAAGAATATGTGTATCACAAAATCTTTAAGTCGATATGTATAGATACTCTGTTACGTGTACGAGTACATGTAATACAGGTTCATACATATACCAGTTTTTCCCAATTTGTAAGAATGATAGCACTGTCTCGTATCTGAATCTATAATAATTTATATTTATTTCTAAATCGATTCGAAATATTTCCGAATAACATAAATGAAACATATCACTGTTCCAGGATATTTTCGAACGATGGAACTTGAATCATTATTTTGATTCCGAACAATCAATTGTCCTTAACCGAATTTTATCAAGCATGAATAAATGTTCATTAATATTAGTCATTATGTTTCGAGAGATCCGCAAACTTGATAAATAGTTCTCGGATCGAAATTCTTGTCTATGTGTACTCGTATAATTAGTTGTGCGACATCGTCTCAAATGATAAAAAAGTGAATATAACTTGAGATATAGGTGGTTCAGTCTTCCCTCACCTTTTGTTGATGAAGTTCTCCAAAAGTTTCTGTTGATCTTCTCCTTCAAACGGTGGAACGCAATGATGACTTCCATGATCCACTTTTTTTCAATTACATTTATATCCTATTCCGAGACTTAACTAATTGTAGACTAGAAATCAAGATATAGTTTTGACAACCAAATTTGACAACAAGCTTGAGATAGCAACATTTTTGATTTTGATCAAGCAATGCTCTAACACTAACTATTTGACGTGGTTTATTTTTTGTGCACCCCTTAAATTATTATGTATTTTAATAAACACCCTTAATTTATTTTCAAATCGCCACTGCAACTCATATCCAATTACACCATTACAGCTTCAATTTCACCATTGCAGTAGAACAACCACCTTCAATGGTTCCACTAACACTAGCATTCATTGCATATTCATCTTTACAAGCATCAATACAACCCATCTTTCCTCCTCTCATGTTGAATGAAAACCTTTTGTAGCTTCACTACCCCATAGTTGTTATTAGAGCATTTCTCGGTCGAACGCATAAGTGATGCTATCTAAAGCTTGTTGTCAAATTTAGTTGGTCAAAACTATATCTTGATTTCTAGTCTACATTTAGTCAAGTCTCGGATTAGGATATAAGTGCATAGTTGAGTATGATACATCATTATTATCTACCGTTTGAAGGAGAAAATCAACCGAAGCTTTTGGAGAACTTCATCAACAAAAGGTAAGTGAAGACTGAATCACCTATTACTCAAGTTTTAACCTTTTTATCTATGAAACTATGTCGCATGACTAAATTTGACTTTACATGCATAACATAAATTTTGAATGAAGTTTATCTTGTTAATTATTCTCGATATATGTTGACTAAGATTAAAAACATTTGTTTATACTTGATGAATTTGGCTAAGAAAAATTTATTGTTTATGACCTAAATCGTGATTCAAGTTAATCTTTTGAAAATAGCATGGAACAATGATATGCGGTTATCCGGCAGTGTGGGGTTTTCAATGGGAATAGATGCGGTCATCCAGCAGAAACTTCTTGGAAGGTCAACCTTCCCTAGATTTCTCCGGTTCGAGTATGCTTAACTGTAGAGTGTTATGCCATCTCTAAAACGAATAGCGCTGAAAAGGCCTTGGATGTAAACGTTCATTGCCTCTTGTGAGACTAGTATCTTGCATAACAATCCAACGTACTCTCCCAACCTAGCACAAGGGGCACGTCCCTGGTTGTATCCAAACTAACACCAATACTATTCCCACTTACTCACTGCGGTTATCCACATATGCATAGAGGATTTGTAACGACACTACTGCAGTTATCGAGTAGTAGCTTCCTAAGAGGTCACCCATCCTATGAGAACTCCAGTCTGAGCATGCTTAACTAAGAAGGTTTTTTCCCATAACACAGTCAAGTGAACCTATCAGGCCTTGGTGTTAGGAAAGGACAAACCATTACTTATACTACATTCGGCCAACTAGTGCCGAATATTGGGCTATTACACATACCAATTACATATTTGCGCACTATTATAGGTCCGAAGCCGTAGTACATGTACCTGGTACATGAACCGGCATAACTATAGTTCGGTAATGAATTTGGGTACACATTCCAAGTATGCAAACCCAAAAGTTTCTGTTGACTCGTGAACTCGGGATGGTACGCATACCTAGTATGCATACCGAAAAGGTTTTGCGGACACCAGAAATCGTTTTGTATTTACCATGAAAAAATAACACATGAACTAGCAGTAAGTACACGTACTTACCCTGTCGAACATTTATAGATTCGTCAGAGTTATTTCTCTGAGATAATCGACATTTTAACAAAATCTCTGAAAACACATCTAGACATGTTTGATCACATTATAACCTATGGTTGTGAATCAATATTAAAGTCTTAAAGGGTTATACGAAAATGGTTAAGCATATCATTCGTCTAGCTATTTTCGCCTAACCTTTCATGAACAAGTCATTTTACACGGTTCAGTTACGGTTCATCCTAACCAGATTGTATATTCTGTTAAGTTAATCTCAAGTCAAGTTTTCATCTAATGGTGGATATTGATTTGTTGAATCCAAAGCTATCATAGCTTATAAATCTAAAGAAACCTTAATCTTAAAAGTATATATAAGAAGAACCTCAAGCAACTGGAATCTTTGAATCCCCGACATTATTCTTGTGTGTTCTAGCTCCATTAAATCTTTTTAGCTTTAGCGACTAAAAAGACTTTACTTTGGGATTCGTGAATCCGGGTCCAACTATCTTTATCTTGATAGTTCATGTATACTGATCTTGCTACTAATTGTTGAGTCTCACTCCTATCAAGCAACATAGATAGAAATCATAAAGTTTCTTCGTCTCAAACTTTGTGATTCCATAAGTATATTCCTCTATAACGATTCTTTGTTGGAATCCAAGTAGCTATTACTTGTGAGGTGAATAATAATCTAGGTTACTATTGCAAACGATTGCTAGACTTTGTCTATTGCAAATGATTTCCTATCTCACCTTGATATTTTATGAAAATGGAAATCACATGTAGGTTGATATGTGGTAGGAAGATTGGTTTAAATTCTTACATCGAGGGGTAAGAGAATTAATTGCGAAGAATCTTGCGGGATTGAATAGCTGTAAGGAGCGCAACTGTAGTTGAATTATTGTGACGGTGGATTCGGTCTAAACTACATTCCGATACGAAGTATTGATAGTAAGCTAGAGTCTGTAGAGGTTTAATACAGTTTGATGTCCAAATCCGGATTAGGTACTGGGTTTTTTATGCACTTGATGTTTCCTCGTTAATAGTGTCTATGTTATTTTTTTTACTAAATTATATTATTTATTATAATTGAAATATCACAGGTTGTTCGTAAATCAACCACATTAGATAGGTCCATCATAATCGTTAGATACGACTTGATTGATCTTCAATATTGAACTTTGGAATCTTCCAAAAACTCTCAAGGTATAATCAGGTTCACCGACTTGTTTCGGTTTACATATTGATTGTGAGATAAAGAGATATACAAATCTTCATATAATTCCTGATTGAGATTCATTAAGTTGTAACTCTCGGTATTGTATTTGATTTTGGTCCATACAGGTTGCCTAAGAAAAAATTGGCGGTGTATTTTGGTACCCCGCATTTTCAATTGGTATCAGAGCAGGAAAACACGCGAAAGACCTAATAAGTCTATGTTTGAAGCAATCTGAATATATGGACAGAAACGAAATCTCTAGTAAACGTACCACTAGTTTGGAAAACATTGTTTTTATAGATTCTGTAAAAGAGTTTGAGTTTTCAAACTATCATATAGATGAACACTCTGTTCTTATAAAACAATTGAATATTGATGAGAGTTATCCCGGACAATTATCCTACTGATGAGTCTGACTCAGAAGTAGAATGGAAAGTAGCCAAAAAAAGTTCTAAAATTTTAAAACATGTAGGATTTCAGGCCTTTGAGTCCAATCGGTTGAAACACAAAGTCAATGCTCTTATTGGTAAGATTATTGAGCGAAATTCTAGAACAAGGATTCTTCTTGAAGAATATGCCGAAGTGAAGTTGAAAATTATTTTGCTCGAGGCTAAACTTAAAGATAATGCTTTAGAAATCGAACGATTGATGGGTAAGAATACTACTCCACGTTGCGATAATGAATCTAAAGAATCTACCATGCATGATTATAGCTTCTTAAAAGGCCAATGAGTTGGAAAAATTAAGAACACTTGTTGTTCATGATAATCTAACAAAATCGCACTCAGAAACTGATAAGAAAAGTTCTAGTACTTTGTCAAGAGATGATCAGTTATATATCTCTGACCAAGATAAATCTATGTCACTCAGGAGGAAGAGTTCTTCACAAAATGAGTATGATAAGACTACTTATTCTGATTTCGTCGAAACTCAGAAAGTGTGCTTCTACTGCAACACTAAAGGGTATGTTCAAAGAAAGTGTAAATTAAGGTTGGAAAACTATCAGTTTGGCCACCTCCAAAACACCTTAGATTTAATTCTAAAAGGTTTGACTGATATTTAGATGTCTAAACCACTTGAGGTAAAAACACGTTCAGCCAAATTTGCTTCCAAGAATGTCAGTAATGCTTGGTCCACGAATATTTTAAAAAGGTAGTACGGAAAATCGGTTTAACATGAACTAAGAAAATCCGTCACAAATATGGATTCGTAAGGATACTCATACGCCTCCTGGGAAAATTTTCGTATTCATCAATGAAACGATCCAACAAGCTAAAATGCTTGGGAATGTGAGACGGAAAGAATTTTATGGTACTCTTTGGGAATGAAGAAAATGCTTTCACTGTGTGGACGATGAAAGATTACACCTGGATTAAGCATTTGAGCTTCACCGACCAAATAGAATTTATTCATTCTCGTAGTCCGATTTAGATTTTCCAGAATGGTGAAATTCTATATAAGAGTTATCTACATGATGAAGGAAAACTTGGTTTGATTTCTTATGACCTTTGCTTAAAATTGCGAGAGTTCTAAAGTTAGGTGGTCTTACAGACCCCAGTCAGATTGAACCTTATATTGGGACTTTAGTTTCACTTAACTCGGGTACTTTTATTCGTCAAGTATAAGTAGCAAGTAGGAGAGTGGTAAGTTTTCATAACCACAAAATATCCATCAGGATACCATGACATGTTGGTTAATTTTGGAAGAAACATCTCTTTATGCATTTTTTTTTTAGTGATTAGGGAGTTCTTTTCTTTGCAAATTAATGTGAAAACTGTTTGTACCAAAAATTACTATTAGGCAAAAAGACAATTGATTTGATGAGATGATGAAATAAGACAATGATATAAATTATAAATAATGATGACAAGAATTTTACGTGGTTCGGAAATTAATGCCTACGTCCACGGATGAATCGTCTTGGAGAATGGAGTTTTATTGATATAAGTATTACAATGGTTTTTTTCTTGGTTAGAAAGCATATCTAAACAGATAAAATGTGGTGAAAATGGGTAGAAAATTCTCCTCCTAACTTCCCCCATCTGTATAAATCCAAGAAAACAACCAGATTCATGATAACAAAAATTATTCCCTCTAATACTTATCATAATCCTTATTAAGTTTAAATAATTATTATCTTGAACAATAACCATAACTACTTAAGATAAGTATCCTCTTTTTGTTAGGATTTTGCAATAATCTTAGATAATTATTATCTTGAATAATAATTATAACTACCCAACATAATTATCCTCTTTAATAATAAACCAAATAAGAAAAAATGGTTTCCATAATAAACCAAATGGGCTTCAATAATGAACTTCCAAAACAAGCCAACTAGGCTTCTTTAGTTTTTTTTTAATAAACCGACTGGGCTTCAAAAATAAGTCAACTGGACTTCTATAACAAGCTACGTGAATTTCTTTAATAAAACGACGGGTTTCCTTAATAAACCAAACGGATTTCTTTAGTAAACCGATGGGTTTCTCCAACAAACCGTGTTTCACGGGCATCGAACAGCTTGTGTGGTACGTATGTGCACCATTTTAATGGGTACAAACAAAAACATTTGTTACGAAAACACCATCTAGATTCAAGAGCATCTCCATTCTTAAAATTTTATAGTCATGTGTAAGGTAGGTTCTGTAATACTAAAACGCCCAAAATGTCAAATGTAATTTTTCGATATATTGTTATTTGGAGGGGCCTAACCCTGACTCTTCTGATAAAAGATGAGCTATATCTGGAATTGGTGTTTTGGTTGATGAATATCCTGCACAGAAGTGAAATTGTACAAGAATAAATTTTGGGGTTCCTACAATGCAGTAGTTGTGTCAGTGAACAATCGGCAGTAAAAAATGAAAGAAAAAAATAGTCAAAAAAAAATAGTTTTTTATTTTTTCTGGTTTGGACTTTTTTTTTTGAAACAAAAGTTGATAGGTTACTCAGATAAGCTGAAAGCTTGTTGAGCATTGTGTGTTACAAAAGCAGATGTATCTGGGAATAGATTTTTCCACTCAACAAACAAAGTGTGAGAGGTAAAGTTTGAAGCTATTTCGTGCATTTTTGGCAACCAATTTTTCCATAGGGAATTACATTCAAAAGTACGGAAATAGGAAAGATAATCTACATAATTGTTGATGAGGTCAATGTTGCACTCACAGTTGTGGTTGCACCATTTCTTTTTCAGTTCTTTTTCCAGTTTTTTGTTTCCCACCTGGATGTTGCATATTCGTTCTCATTGTTGTTGTAACCATTTTAGTGCCGCCATAGCTCCAAGTGTACATCCTTCCTCCTGTGTTGCTACTCTGCATGAGAATACCCTGCAGTCTTCAGTTTGTTGATATTCATCTGCGAAAATGACGATGACCAAAGAGTAATTTGGGTGAAAATTATAGTAACATTGAGTTATAGCTGTTTTGCTTTTGGTGATTTGAAGTATTTGCAGCTGAGTATTCTACAGGGTTCTATTATGGATGTATTGCTGATGGATGTTGTATGAGTGATTGATATGATGTTTAACCTGATAGATTGTTGTCTCCGGTTTGACCTGTACTGCTCTAAAGCTTTTGTCACACCTGTGGTTCCATATGAACCTGCATATGCTGGCTTCCATCCTCCTTCTCCTTATCCTATCTATCTCTGATAGCCTGGTATCAGTGAACCAATCGTTTATCCATTCTTTCATTGTGGATACACTTCTGCCCGGTTACCTACATCCTAGCCCAAAATGGACCGCCCTACTATAAGTGCAGTGAAGGAAAAGGTGGGAGATAGTTTCATCATGAGTGCCACATAGTTGGCAGATAGGAAATATGTGTGTTATCCTGGTACTCAGCTTAGCCTTCACAGGTAGTATATCATTGTAGCACTTCCATATAAAAACTTGGATTCTAGGTATGACCTCTATTTTCCATACCTTCTTCCAGTGACTATTACCTGTAGGGTTTACGGCAATTTCTTACGTTTCGTGGATGAGGCATTGGTACACAGACTTGGCTGTGAGTTTACCATCTGGAGTATACATCCAGATCACCCTATCCTGTTGAGCGGAAGTTGTATTTAGGTTTATGGCTATGATGTTTTCAACTACTCTAGGGTGGAAAACTTGTTGTATAAAGTTTGTATTCCATTCTCTAGTGTGTTCCTGGATAACCTCTTTGACTATGGTTAGGGTATTTGGTATTCTAGGTTTGTTTTTTCAAGTGTCAGATTATTGGGATGCTCCAAAGAGTACCAATGGTGTTTCCACAATTTAATGTTTTCCCTCGTACCTATTTTCCATATTCATTTTTCTTTGATGATCTCTAACCCAATATTGAATCCTTTCCAGAGCCAAGAGCTATTAGCTTTCACCTTTTCTATACACAGGGGAGAAATTCCTCTGAAATATTTCACCTCCATAACCTTAGCCCATAGCTGGTCTTGGTTTTGTATCATTCGCCACACTGTTTTGGTAATCAAAGCTTTGTTGAAAATCTCAAAATTTTTGAATCCTAAACCCCCACTATCTTTTGTTACACAGAAAGTAACCCATTTTTTAAGACAAAGTTCTTTCCCATCCTCCCGAGAATGACCCCACCAAAATGCCCTATTTTTTCTATCCATTCTTTTAGAAATTATTTTTGGTATTCGGAATACTGTCATTTGGTAAGTAGTTAAAGAGTCAGATACATGTCTTATCATAACTCCTTTCCCTTCTCCTGAGAGGAGTTTTCCTGACCATCCTGCTAATATGGATTTATGTTTTTCTGCTAGAGTTTCGAAGCACTGAACCTTAGACCTATGTATAAAAAGAGGCACCCCTAGATATTTGTCATCCAATATGAATTTAGATCACTAATATATCTCCCAGTGACTTTACCGTTATGTTACAATGGCACCTAGTTAATTTTAACGGGTTGATTATTAACGAATTTGTCTTCATTTCTTAGTAATTATGCATCACCGGGGCTCAAGCGTAAAAGTAAAAATTTGGGCTCATAAAGAAAATGTTAGTCACCTTTGAAAATTCTATAATTAGCTTATTTAAATGCCAAATCTTTTGTTTGCATAATATTATATTGTCATTAAGAAATTTTGTATACGTACATAAGTCGATCCCGAGAGATTTCGCTCCGGACTATAGACTTTGTTCATCTCATTCCATACGAACAAAGTGATTGATAACAGGATAATGGGTAAAATTATGGGAGAAATTAAGTGAGTCTGGGCGACATAGGGTAAGATTGACGGATAGCAAACTAAATTAAGTGAACTAGATGGATACCCAGTTTGATTTAATAGTTAAAAATATAAACCCGTGGAATCCAGGAAAAATCAAGTAAGGTCAAGCGATATTGGATTAAATTGATTGATAACGGGTGAAATTGACTAAAGACAAAGGGAGTTTTACAACTCCTTGCTAAAGTTTGTAGAACTTCTCATGTTTTACAACTTTTTTTGACTTATAGTAGTCCACTCGCGGCCAAGTTTCCATCTCAAAGCCAGGTTCAGTATCGAAGTTGACGAAAAGGGGTGTGTAGTTGATGCGTGTCATAACTACAACAAATTAATTAATATTTTACTACCTAATTAACAAGTAATATAGGGCAGTCAAGATCGATTCCACGAGGAGCAAGAGATTATTAGTTGTAAAATTGTCACTAACGGGGGAATTTGGTTCTAGAATTTATAAAGTAAAAGAAAGTAAATAAAGAAACCAAAAGTGTAAGTTAAAATCAATAAGAGAAAATAGATCAAGGAATCCTTCTTCGTTGCAAAACAATGATTCAAGTTATTGAAACAAAAACTCAAACCATATGTTAAGAACTAGGAATTCATCCTCAATCAACAAGAAAATTAGCTACTCATAGTTTGGAGTTCACACAATAATAATAATAAATAAAGAAGAAAGAAAAACTTATTGAAAAGATGATGGTTGCTCCTTCCTCCAATCCTTGTGTACCTTAACTCTTCTCCAAAGTATATGTGTGTGTAAAAGTTGTAGAGAACTCCTTTATTTAAAGTCTTCAATACTCTCCATATCTTTGTAGGAAAAGATTCCTCATTCCATAAGAACACCACTTTCCCAATTTGAGCCATATTCCAATTTCAAGTCCAATTCTCCAAAACTTCCAAGTTTTCATCCAATTCCCAATTTTAAGTCTTCACACACATGAGAGAAGTCCACACAAAATTCTGTATTTTTGGTCACCGGAAAAAGTAAAAGAAAGTAAATAAAGCACTCAAAAGTGTAAGTTAGAATCAATAAGAGAAAATAGATCAAGGAATCCTTCTTCGTTGCAAAACAATGATTCAAGTTATGTTCTTTTCTAATTTTTATTAGTCACAGATTATCACCAACCGTAGGATAGCAGGTTCGCTTAGATAACCCCAAAATTCCTTATTTCACTGAGTAACAGGTTCGCTTAGTTATCAGATTCTATTCAAAAGAACCACCTTGAGGTTCGCTAACAAGATGTAATTTCCCGAACGCATTAAGATTTATGAATTTATGTTAAGTACTAGTAGTTAGACTCGGTTCGCTTGGTCCACTTTCTAGCGTTGTTTTCACACACAATTGCTCCATGGAATCCCTCCGCAATGTCTCGTGTTTTCTACTTGTGTAAAGAGTCAAGAAACTATTACATATTTCCTAACTTTCACTAGCTTTAGATCAAATTAACAAATCAATTTAGCATGCACTCCAAACAACCTATCAATCAATCATTAACATTAATATTAGTAAAAACAAACGATAATCATGTGAAAAACTTCAAAGTAGAATTGAAACAAAAACTCAAACCATATGTTAAGAACTAGGAATTCATCCACAATCAATAAGAAAATTAGCTACTCATAGTTTCGAGTTCACACAATAATAATAATAATTAAAGAAGAAAGAAAAACTTATTGAAAAGATGATGGTTGCTCCTTCCTCCAATCCTTGTGCACTTTAACTCCTTCTCCAAAGTAGATGTGTGTGTAAAATTTGTAGAGAACTCCTTTATTTATAGGCTTAAATACTCTCCATATCTTTGTAGGAAAATATTCCTCATTCCATAAGAACACCACTTTCCCAATTTGATCCATATTCCAATTTCAAGTCCAATTCTCCAAAACTTCCAAGTTTTCATCCAATTCCTAATTTTAAGTCTTCACACACATGAGAGAAGTCCACACAAAATTCTGCATTTTTGGTCACCGGAAAAAGTAAAAGAAAGTAAATAAAGCAATCAAAAGTGTAAGTTAAAATCAATAAGAGAAAATAGATCAAGGAATCCTTCTTCATTGCAAAACAATGATTCAAGTTATGTTCTTTTCCACTTTTTATTAGTCACGGATTATCACCAACCGTAGGATAGCAGGTTTTCTTAGCTAACCCCAAAATTACTTATTTCACTGAGTAACAGGTTCGCTTAGTGGAAAGATTCTATTCAAAAGAACCACCTTGAGGTTCGCTTACAAGATGTAATTCCCCGAACGCATTAAGATTTATGAATTTAGGTTAAGTACTAGTAGTTAGACTCGGTTCGCTTGGTCCACTTTCTAGTGTTGTTTTCACACACAATTGCTCCACGGAATCCCACCGCAAGATCTCGTGTTTTCTACTTGTGTAAAGAGTCAAGAAACTATTACGTATTCCCTAACTTTCACTAGCTTTAGATCAAATTAACAAATCAATTTAGCATGCACTCCAAACAACCTATCAATCAATCATTAACATTAATATTAGTAAAAAAAACGATAATCATGTGAAAAACTTCAAAGTAGAATTTAAACAAAAACTCAAACCATATGTTAAGAACTAGGAATTCATCCTCAATCAATAAAAAATTTAGCTACACATAGTTTGGAGTTCACACAATAATAATAATAAATAAAGAAAAAAGAAAAACTTATTGAAAAGATGATGGTTGCTCCTTCCTCCAATCCTTGTGCACTTTAACTCTTCTCCAAAGTATATGTGTGTGTTAAAGTTGTAGAGAACTCCTTTATTTAAAGGATTCAATACTCTCCATATCTTTGTAGGAAAAGATTCCTCATTCCATAAGAACACCACTTTCCCAATTTGAGCCATATTCCAATTTCAAGTCCAATTCTCCAAAACTTCCAAGTTTTCATCCAATTCCCAATTTTAAGTCTTCACACACATGAGAGAAGTCCACACAAAATTATGCATTTTTGGTCACCGGAAAAAGTAAAAGAAAGTAAATAAAGCACTCAAAAGTGTAAGTTAAAATCAATAAGACAAAATAGATCAAGGAATCCTTCTTCGTTGCAAAACAATGATTCAAGTTATGTTCTTTTCCAATTTTTATTAGTCACAGATTATCACCAACCGTAGGATAGCAGGTTCGCTTAGATAACCCAAAAATTACATATTTCACTGAGTAACAGGTTCGCTTAGTTACCAGATTCTATTCAAAAGAACCACCTTGAGGTTCGCTTACAAGATGTAATTCCCCGAACGCATTAAGATTTATGAATTTAGGTTAAGTACTAGTAGTTAGACTCAGTTCTCTTGGTCCACTTTCTAGAGTTGTTTTCACACACAATTGCTCCACGGAATCCCTCTGCAAGGTCTCTTGTTTTCTAATTGTGTAAAGAGTCAAGAAACTATTACGTATTCCCTAACTTTCACAAGCTTTAGATCAAATTAACAAATCAATTTAGCATGCACTCCAGACAACCTATCAATCAATCATTAACATTAATATTAGTAAAAACAAACGATAATTATGCGAAAAACTTCAAAGTAGAATTGAAACAAAAACTCAAACCATATGTTAAGAACTAGGAATTCATCCTCAATCAATAAGAAAAATAGCTACTCATAGTTTGGAGTTCACACAATAATAATAATAAATAAAGAAGAAAGAAAAACTTATTGAAAAGATGATGGTTGCTCCTTCCTCCAATCCTTGTGCACTTTAACTCCTTCTCCAAAGTAGATGTGTGTGTAAAATTTGTAGAGAACTCCTTTATTTATAGGCTTAAATACTCTCCATATCTTTGTAGGAAAATATTCCTCATTCCATAAGAACACCACTTTCCCAATTTGAGCCATATTCCAATTTCAAGTCCAATTCTCCAAAACTTCCAAGTTTTCATCCAATTCCTAATTTTAAGTCTTCACACACATGAGAGAAGTCCACACAAAATTCTGCATTTTTGGTCACCGGAAAAAGTAAAAGAAAGTAAATAAAGCAATCAAAAGTGTAAGTTAAAATCAATAAGAGAAAATAGATCAAGGAATCCTTCTTCATTGCAAAACAATGATTCAAGTTATGTTCTTTTCCACTTTTTATTAGTCACGGATTATCACCAACCGTAGGATAGCAGGTTTTCTTAGCTAACCCCAAAATTACTTATTTCACTGAGTAACAGGTTCGCTTAGTGGAAAGATTCTATTCAAAAGAACCACCTTGAGGTTAAACTTACAAGATGTAATTCCCGAACGCATTAAGATTTATGAATTTAGGTTAAGTACTAGTAGTTAGACTCGGTTAACTTGGTCCACTTTCTAGTGTTGTTTTCACACACAATTGCTCCACGGAATCCCTCCAAGATCTCGTGTTTTCTACTTGTGTAAAGAGTCAAGAAACTATTACGTATTCCCTAACTTTCACTAGCTTTAGATCAAATTAACAAATCAATTTAGCATGCACTCCAAACAACCTATCAATCAATCATTAACATTAATATTAGTAAAAAAAAACGATAATCATGTGAAAAACTTCAAAGTAGAATTTAAACAAAAACTCAAACCATATGTTAAGAACTAGGAATTCATCCTCAATCAATAAAAAAATTAGCTACACATAGTTTGGAGTTCATACAATAATAATAATAAATAAAGAAAAAAGAAAAACTTATTGAAAAGATGATGGTTGCTCCTTCCTCCAATCCTTGTGCACTTTAACTCTTCTCCAAAGTATATGTGTGTGTTAAAGTTGTAGAGAACTCCTTTATTTAAAGGATTCAATACTCTCCATATCTTTGTAGGAAAAGATTCCTCATTCCATAAGAACACCACTTTCCCAATTTGAGCCATATTCCAATTTCAAGTCCAATTCTCCAAAACTTCCAAGTTTTCATCCAATTCCCAATTTTAAGTCTTCACACACATGAGAGAAGTCCACACAAAATTATGCATTTTTGGTCACCGGAAAAAGTAAAAGAAAGTAAATAAAGCACTCAAAAGTGTAAGTTAAAATCAATAAGACAAAATAGATCAAGGAATCCTTCTTCGTTGCAAAACAATGATTCAAGTTATGTTCTTTTCCAATTTTTATTAGTCACAGATTATCACCAACCGTAGGATAGCAGGTTCGCTTAGATAACCCAAAAATTACATATTTCACTGAGTAACAGGTTCGCTTAGTTACCAGATTCTATTCAAAAGAACCACCTTGAGGTTCGCTTACAAGATGTAATTCCCCGAACGCATTAAGATTTATGAATTTAGGTTAAGTACTAGTAGTTAGACTCGGTTCTCTTGGTCCACTTTCTAGAGTTGTTTTCACACACAATTGCTCCACGGAATCCCACTGCAAGGTCTCTTGTTTTCTAATTGTGTAAAGAGTCAAGAAACTATTACGTATTCCCTAACTTTCACAAGCTTTAGATCAAATTAACAAATCAATTTAGCATGCACTCCAGACAACCTATCAATCAATCATTAACATTAATATTAGTAAAAACAAACGATAATTATGCGAAAAACTTCAAAGTAGAATTGAAACAAAAACTCACACCATATGTTAAGAACTAGGAATTCATCCACAATCAATAAGAAAATTAGCTACTCATAGTTTCGAGTTCACACAATAATAATAATAAATAAAGAAGAAAGAAAAACTTATTGAAAAGATGATGGTTGCTCCTTCCTCCAATCCTTGTGCACTTTAACTCCTTCTCCAAAGTAGATGTGTGTGTAAAAGTTGTAGAGAACTCCTTTATTTATAGGCTTCAATACTCTCCATATCTTTGTAGGAAAAGATTCCTCATTCCATAAGAACACCACTTTCCCAATTTGAGCCATATTCCACTTTCAAGTCCAATTCTCCAAAACTTCCAAGTTTTCATCCAATTCCCAATTATAAGTCTTCACACACATGAGAGAAGTCCACACAAAATTCTGCATTTTTGGTCACCGGAAAACTGGGTTTTTGGCCGGAAATAGGCCGGAATTCGTCACAGCCGGAAACCTGAAAATTCTCTCCGTCGAAGGAATATTCCGTCAGTCCACGGTTAGGACTAACAGTCAAAGGTCAAACTAACGGTCGTCGTCAGTCAGTCGGGCCAAAGGAATGGAGTCATCAAATCAGTCAGCTGTCTCACTCTAGGGTGAATCGGATGAGTGGTCTGAGTTGTTCGGTCGGATCGGTCATCGGACTCGGTCGGATCGGTCACTGTCGGCTCTTCGAGTCAACTCGCCCGAGTGGAAAACCGGTAGAGTTAAATACATTTCTGAGACTTCCCGCCAAATTCAGGCGACTTTTCTTCACCTGTGACACACCTAACATACATCTAATTCAAGCACATTTTCTTCACCAGCAAAGCTTCATTCTCCAAATTCAGTAAACTCGAGCTCCTACTTCTGTGAATCGAATACATTCACCCATAAACCATTCTTGTCACTATCAATCAACGACAGTTGCTTGAATTTCTTCTCCTCTTGCTATGAGATTCTGACCTTCATTTCAATCCATATGCATCTCCTCCATGAGTTAACCATATTCCATTTCATTACAGCAACATATCTTCTCAGCAGATTCAATGCCCCGTCTCAAATTGCAACTCTATCTTCACAACAACTACAGTAATACCACGGATCATTAAAACCATCATATTATTTCTTAAATCGACAGAACCCTAATGATTCAACCCATCATGAATTCTGATGAAACCAGAACTAACAGTAACCCAATCTCAATTAGCCTTATCATCACCTTATTCTATCAATTGCAGGGACCGAATCACCATCAAACATAAGAATTGAAACAAAACCCATTCTTCTTATGAGTACAACAGGAACAGCTTCTTAATTCTTAACAAACCCATATCAATTATTTTCATAGATTTCTTGAATCAACTCTCTCTTCTCTACAAGTCTTCCAGTCCTTCATAAATTAATCTTTTCATTCATAAACAAACCCTAATTTCTTCTTCGTCTCCGCAACACAACACAATCATCAAATCCTCTTCAATTTACAGAGATGAACCCTGAGTCTCACAGATCGACCCTAGAACAATCACCAATTCCATCTCTGCCTCCATCTCAATATCTCAAATTTTCTCTCTTGATTTACAACAGCAGCAGCAATGGCTGCTTCTTACTTCACAATTTCAGTGAAATTCGAAATGAACGAATGGATGAGAAGATTTTTCTCGGTTTAGGGTTGAGAATGATTGGGGTTAATGGTACACCCCAGGGATAAGACCACCCCAGTTTAGGTGCTAATAACACACATATTTTCTGGATAAGGGGTACCCAGTGATAATTACACCCACGGATAACTTATAAGGGATACCCTAGATGGTAACCCCTTAACCATACCTAGATGCCCTTTTATAATTCTTCCAAAAGAAAGTTGCCCCTTAACATGTGACTGGGCTCCAGATAGTGTCTGTCCATGAAATGATAGTTTTGCCCTTTTTGCACAAACTGGGTGATTTTTTCTTCTTTTTCTCCGTGCGACTCCAGAGTACCTAATAACTCAAAAACATGCGTAAAATACATAATTTACAAGAAAAATAGCAAAGAAAGCATAAACTCTATAGATAGTAAATACGGTGTATTCTACACCTATCACTAGTAACCGGAACATTTCCTATAACCAAAATATTCCCTGTTGATGAATAATTTGAACAACTAATTTCAGACAAACAAAAATCCTTGAGCAACTGAAGTTTAGTTGCTTGATGCGTATGTCAACTTAATGTAATACTCGCTAGGTGGTTGGAATAAACTTGAAACAATGATATTAGTTAGCCTCCGACGATAGTTGAAGCATATTTAGAACGACTCACTTTAGGATAATGGGAACAAATTTAAACCAATTTTATTAGTTAGCTGCTAATAGTAGTCGGAACATATTTAGAGCGACTACCATTAGGATGATCGGAATAAATTTAAAGCAATAGTATCAGAAATCGCTGGTGGTAATTGAAACATGCTTTGAGCGAGTGCCTTGCTGCTCTAAGTCTTTACAAATCCCACTTCTTGCAACTCGGGAGCGAGTGCCACTTTCAATTGCTATAACAGTTAGAGCGACTCAAAATTGGCTTTTGCAAGTAAACCTTCCCGCTTGCTGAATCCATGTTTTCTTGTAGTGACATATAACTAGTACTGCTACTGCTGCTGATACCTTTTACTTTCACACATAAAGCCCAACTTAAAAACCAATTAGACTAGCACGGGCAAAATACGAGTTGTTATCCATGTCCACTTGACTTTCCAGTTGCCACAACATTCCTTTCCTCGAAGTACCACCCCTAACTATTATACGACTTGGTCACTGGAGAGCACAAGTTGCATTTGCAATGGTTTTAAGTGCCAATGCGGCAATGCCTAATGCCCAACGCAGTGGCTGCTTGATTAGCTCTTTTGGCAGACTGTCTTATTCCTAGTTATCATTTACGAACTTGAACATTGATAAGGTGTAGTTAATTAAGACTTTTCATACTAGTAAAACATGATAATGAAAAATGGGGAATGATATTATTATTGCATCTCAAATGAGATGAGTGAATAACTTAAAAACCAACTGGATTTGTTGTTACACAATTAAAAGCATAATGAACCTATCATCCAATGACAAAATCAAATAATTACTGCCCTCAATTATAAAGAGAATCACCAAATTGAAGATCATCAGCTGTGTTCCCTAATTCCATTGCTAATGTTCTGAAGAAAAAAAATGTATAAAATCAACAGGAAATACCGTAAAATCCATCTTTCGACCCGCAATTAATGCAGCCCATCTCTGTTATGATTTCCGAAACCGCTCATACTTACCAAATCAATGAAACAAGTCATAATATTGGATAAATTTTCTTCATCTAAGTACACCATCCTTCACATATATCTCCTTGTTTGAAGTATGTTGTGTTCTTTTTCAAGATTTGGAACTAGTCCAGAAAGGCTTATAAATGACGGAAGGAACCCGTTATAAAACGTGATTTATCATGGATTTCATCCGTTATTCGAACTGTTATTTATTTGTTGTGACTTTTTTTAAATAACAAATAGAAAACGTCATTGAGTATGACCACCAAAATTCGTCATTTTTGTTCACGAATAAAGTCTGTGATATAGAATCACGTTTTACATTTGTTGAATAAAATAACGATTGGGATCCGTGATATCCTAAACGATTGATTTTGGTATTCAGATTTGGTGAACCAAAAGCATATTTTGATTCAGCTAAATCTGAAAACTTACTACGTTTTGACATTGAATATACAAATGCATTTTCAAGATGAATTTAAATTTATATTAATTACTGAAAATTACATCAAATATCTGAATACAGATAAAATGTATATTCATCATACAACATATACTACTTGAAATATTACATCTGAATATTAAAACTGATATTTTTCACTGAATTTGATTTACTAAACTGATAGCTAGCTTCATCAGTCTAATTTGGTAGCTCTTCTATATCCAAGTACGCCATCTCTATTGCGTAACATTGCACTTGCATCTACAATTTCATCAACCTGGCAGTCAAAATCGCCATATTTGGAGGCTTTTCGCTATCAATAATGCCTTGGCAACTGCTATTTTCCTGAAGTTCCTCAAAATACAATAGCAATATGAATGTGCAGGGAACCTACTATCCTGTATAAGAAGATACCAAGTTAGTATAAGTACTTCCTGATGTGAACCAAGTCGAAGGAACAAACTAATCCCACTTTGAAATAATCATCGTTGTAAGGGGACAAGACTAATTGTGACCCCCCATGAGTAATGTTGAAGCAGGGGTGGTAACAAGAACCACAAAAAAAGGTGAATTAATATCTAAAGAAGAACACAATTTCAGGTAAAATTCAAATTCAAGAGACAAAATACGACAAGTTCTGCATTCATTAGGTGATATATTTAAATGTCCGGATATATTCCAAACCCCTAAAACTTGTGAAGAGTTCAAGGAGCCTAGCGAAATCTAATTATAAACTTATGCATTCATTCACTATAATTATCAGGGGAGATATTTACAATGACGGGGATGTGGTGCAGCATGAACAACAGACATATCTAAGCCTCTACAAGAAGTGGTGAAAATTAAAAACAACATATATCTCTGAAGATTGTGCATTAAGCAAGTAGATATCAACCAATAATACAAGGTTATGGGATTTAAGATACTAGAGCTAGAGGAAAGGAGCTGAGGTCTCTGTGTGCAAGGTAAAGGTATTACTTGCAAATTCACTTCCTACTGCGCGTGGCAACAAATGGAGCACAGACTAACTTTAATTAGCTAACTATAATTATTATATTATAAGAAATGGATAAATACAAACAAAGAAGAGAAGTATTATACTAAAACTAAGATGCATCAAAAACTAATGAAGAAACAAACCTGTATACTACTCCTATATTTGTGGTTAAAGACTGAATCTTTGAACCTATAAGAAAACAAATTATAGTGTCACCATATGGGTGTAGAAATGTACAAACAAGTAAAAACCAATCTAAAGTGATAAGAAAATGAGGTTGCAGGACCTTGAGAATATTTGTGAGCAGGCATGTGCTTGCAAAAATTGTGTAATTTGAAGATACAAGATCATTTGTATGTGATGAACGCTTTACTAACGTCTCCATTAAATTTTCCAGCAAAGATGTGCCTACCCAAAAACGAACCAATCGGCACATGTAAAAACTCCCTGATCAAAAACGTTAACAACAAAATATATGCCAAAAAAAAAAAGTTCCAGCAAATGAGAATGAAAATGAGAGATTACCTTCACCAACCTATCTACAGTTCGAAGTTCAACCTACAACTTCCACAAAAGATATAGGGACATGCATAGCAGTTTGTTAGGGTGACCGCTCAAGGTCTAAAGTTTGAAATATTAATTGTATAAGTTATATTACAGTATGCCAATTTATTCATACAACCTAAAAAATTGAATGAACTTGAGAAGATCCAAACTCGAATCCAAAATCGACGCACTTTTGTCCACTCTGTACACAGTTTACACCGCCTGATACCTATATAATCAAGCCATTTTAATTTAGCAATGAAATTTTCCTAGAAATGCAGATCACATACTCACTTCTTTTAAAAAAATATATAATTCTCATAGATATCCTGGACACAAGAGATGAATTTAATTCAATATTTAGCATACCCTTCCTGTGCAGTAAGATCTCTTACTAACTTTGATCATGATATCAAAAACCCAGCATCAACACCAGAATCATTGACATAACCCAAATCAACATTATCTCATCTCACAAAACAAAAAATAAAAAACCCAAAACGGAAACAGAATTTTAGGAAACTCATAAGTCCTAAGCGATACCAATAATATTCCTAGCTAACAAAAATCAAATCAACTTAAGGTGAAAAGAAACTATACCAAAGATCTGCAAGGAATGCTACTAATGTTGACGAAACCTGATGTTGTTGGTGATGAATCCATATCTTGAGATCGATTTAAACAACACCAATCAAATCAAATCAAATAAAATAAAATAAAAATAATTGGCTTCAATTAAGGGTTAATTAGTATTTGGGTCGTAAGTTTTGGTATGTCTTTGAGTTTGGGTCGTAAGTTTGTCCGTTTTTGAGTTTGGGTCGTTGACCCCGTTAGTCAACGACGTCACTAGTCAAACTGTTAGTCAAAGTTAACTTCAGTTAGCCAATGTATTTACCCAGTTTGTCGAGGCTCTCTAGACTTCGTTAGAAGTCGGAATTAAGAGTTTGACCCCATCTTAGAAAGCCGAAATAACCACCTTCCAAAATCACTTTAAAAATTCAGATTCTGAGTTCAAATGGTCAATCAAAAGTATGCGAAAACTAGGTCACAAAACTGCGTAGCTACAGATTTCAGGTCAGGCCAGCTAGTTTCCGGGGAACAGATCTCCTAAACGATAAATCCAATTGCTAAGACCTTTTAACTCATTAAATACAAGACATAGAGGAACGTTTTTCGTTAAGAAAGTGTCGCCTATATCCCTACCATTGGTGCAGGTTTCATGAACAACAAGGGGCAAAAACGTAGAAAACTCTCGGAATCTGGATTAAATCCTAAACTATTTACTATCATTTCTGCTCAAGTTGTGTCCAT
>JAJJWX010002215.1:0-226697 GCA_023529315.1 Papaver bracteatum | reverse complement strand
ACTAAATTCCCATTTTCTTGTAGTGTTTTCATCCATTTCTTGGAAAATTAGTTGTTGTAATTCTAGCTACGATAAGATTTTTTCATCCGATTTGTTCATACTGCATTTATTTTGGTCTGTGTTTCCATGTAACACCGTGTAATATTTTTGACCACGACGTTACCTACATTCGTAAATTTCTGTTCCATGTTTGGGTGATTAGTTGAAGACTTTTTTATATAATCATTAGCAAGGCCTAACACATTTTAACTCGCATAAAATTATACTTCTTTGAGTACGATTCTGCCGTATGGATGATTACACTGACTTGTGTTATTACATCGGATATAAAATGACAATCATTGTCCAATTAAATGTAGAGTACAGTAATAAGAAACATAATATTAATGCTAATTGAAACCGCAGTCTACCACTCTCATCTTTAGTAGTGAAGTTTACGCCCAGGCTCTTTATTTGGCGTTCCTAGCACAATTTGTTTCTTCAAGTTTCCCCTTCCATTGATACCGAGGTCTCCCCATCCTAAATTACACCTGCATTACACACGAGTTCAATTTGATTAGATAATACTCCAAATCATAATATTTGAAATTGTTTTTCTGTAAGGACAGCTACCTGAGTGTAAATTATTGAACACTTCTTTATACATAACATTTTGTGTGTATCCTGTTGGTTCTTCACCACTTCTTTTTTATCGGAATCTTCAAACCTTCCCGTGATGTTGTTCTTGATACTGCCACATATAGATGGCCATGAGAAAAAACCCGTCTTGGCAAATAAATCCCAACATTCTTTATGGTCTGACCTTGGCTCGATTGATTGTCATAGCAAAGCATACTTTAACCAGGAATTGTCTTCTTCTTAACACGAAAGTTAGTGTCAGTGGGAGACATTATTATCCATGGGATGTAAACCCTCGATCCTGTGTGGTTCCCTGTTAAGAAATCCTTAAACACGTTTCTTTGCTGGATGTTCAAAAGCCATAAGAAATTTCAAGAAAATTGTGTTGTGTTGTAATCAAGTTCTTCATGGATGATTCCCTTTTCATTTTCTTGTCGAAGTGGGTAAGGAAGTTGTTGGGGGAGGCTTACGAAATCCGAGCCGCTATGCGCAATACGAAACCTACACGAGCAATGAAACACAATGCGGAAATACACAACTACGCAATATAGAAGCAATCACATAACACCGGCAATTACGTGGAAAAACCCCTCCAAGGTGAAGAGTAAAAAACCACGGGAAAATCTTCCACTATAACAATAATGGGTTACACACAATTCTCCCAAATTTGGGGATAACAACAACCTCAAGGTGCCTATAGCACTTGGATATCAATTTTCCTAATTACACTCACCCCTAAGGATGGATCAACAATTCATTCATATATAATATGAGATTCACTATCAATTTAAGAACAAGAAGTGATTTGAGATACTTAATACTAGGGTTTGACAAACCCTAGATTTTTCCCCCTTTGAAGAGATGTGGAAATTGATCAATCAATTCTCCACCACAACAATCAAAAGATCCTTAGCTAAGAACCCTTTCTCCTTCTCTTCAAGATGCTTCAATCTCACCAAAAATTGGTGGTTTAATCTCTCTACCTCACTCACTCTCTTTTCTTCTTCCTCTCTTTCTCTTTCTTCTTCAAAACAAGAAGAGCTCGAATGTTTCTTCTCCTGATGCCTTTTGGTCTTTAAAACCAAAAACAAGGCAGCTGCTATTTGTATCCCTTAAATGGTTAAGGGGCTACACCTATTTTTGGACCATATGTTGTGACCGGCCCAACAATCTCCCCCTCACGACTTATGGTAAGGTACCCGTCACCGCCAAACCTTCCCTGCTGCAGAAATACACATGCTTGTATTTTGGTAGCGACTTTGTCATCATATCAGAACCGTTGTCATATGTATGGATCTTCTCAATATACAAGACCTTCTCCTCGAGAACTTCTTGTATCCACTGATACCTAATATTGATGTGCTTGGAACTCGAGTGAAAACTCGAATTCTTGCTGAGATGGATGGCACTCTGGCTGTCACAAGAAACGATGAACTTCTTTTCTTCACACCGAGTTCTCTAACAAACCTCTTCATCCATATCATCTCCTTGCAACTCTCTCAGATGCAATGTACTCTGCCTCTGTAGTAGACAACGCCACACATTTTTGTAACTTGGATTTCCAAGACACAGCTCCCCCTGCATATGTAAATAAGTAACCCGATGTAGACTTGAGACTGTCTTGAGAACCTGCCAAATCTGAATCTGTGTAACCAACTAACTCTGGCTTGTCACCTCCATAGCACAAACACATATTAGAAGTACCCCTCAATACCATAGTATCCATTTCACTGCTTCCCAATGCTCCATAGCAGGATTTGATAGAAATCTGGTTACCACTCCAACTGCATGAGCTATATCCGGCCTTGTACACACCATTTCATACATCAAACTACCAATCATGGACGCATAAGGAATTTTCTCCATCTTCCGTTTCTCACCATCATTCACAGGACATTGATCACGAGATAACTTAAAATGGTTTGCAAGTGGACAACTTACTGGCTCAGCCTTGTCCATGTTGAATCTTTGCAACACTTTCTCAATGTATCTTTCTTGTGATAACCACAGCTTCCTCGCTTTCCTATCACGAGTGATCTCCATGCCAAGAATACGCTTTGCTGCACCCAAGTCTTTCATAGCAAAAGACTTGCTCAGATCTGACTTCAACCTGTCAATCTTTTTCTTATCTTTGCCAACAATAAGCATGTCATCAACATATAGCAAAAGAGTAAGAAAATCACCATCAGCAAATTTTTGAATGAATACACAATGATCTGAAGCTGTCCTCTTGTACCCATGTTCCTTCATGAACGATTCAAACTTCTTGTACCATCTTCTTGGAGATTTCTTCAAACCATATAGACTCTTCTTCAGCTTGCACACCATGTGATCTTTGCCTTTGATTTCAAAACCCTCGGGTTGTTCCATATACACATCTTCCTCCAACTCACCGTGAAGAAATGTTGTCTTGACATCTAGTTGTTCTATCTCAAGATCCAAACTAGAGGCTATTGCCAAGAAAACCCGAATAGAAGAAAATCTCACCACCGGTGAGAAAATCTCGTCAAAGTCAACACCCTTTCTCTGCTCATAACCCTTCACAACTAAGCATGCTTTGTACCTTGGTTGTGAGTTACCATCTTCAGTCTTGATTCTATACACCCACTTGTTCTTCAGAATTTTTTGGTTCTCAGGCTTGTCAACCAAATCAAAAGTGTCATTCTCATCTAATGAGCCAACCTCTTCTTTCATGGATTTCAACCACTTCTGACTTTCAGGAACACTAAGAGCTTCTTCATAAGACTCTGGTTCACCTGCATCTGTAAGCATCACATACTCATGTGGTGGATACTTTGTTGAAGGTAATCTGGTCCTGCTGGATCTTCTCAACTCAGCTTCTAGTTGTTGTTGTTGCTGCACTTCTTGCTCAACATCACCCACTGGAACATCTTCATGAGCTTCATATTCATTTCCATTACCATCAACATCATCATCATGTTGTTCAAGAGTAGGAACAACTGGATTTGGATCCAAGGTCAAATCATCTTGAAGTTTTGGCATCTCAATATTTTCAAAGTCTTCAATTGTCTGGTCTTCAAGGAATACTGCATCCCTACTTCTGATAACCTTCTTCTCAACTGGATCCCAAAATCTATAACCAAACTTCTCTGTTCCATAGCCTAGGAACACACACTGCTTTGCTTTGTCGTCAAGCTTTGATCTCTGATCTTTTGAGATATGAAAAAATGACCTGCAACCAAACACTTTCAAGTGATCATAAGTAGGCTATTTGTCTCTCCATACCTTTTCTGTTACTTCTCCATCTAGCGGTCTTGAAGGTGATCGATTGATCAAATACACATCAGTATTCATTGCTTCACCCTTAAATGCTTATGCAACTTGGAATGAGATAACATGCACCTTATTCTCTCAAGAATAGTGCGGTTCATCCTCTCTGCAACACCATTATGTTGTGGAGTCTTCGGTACTGATTGTTCATGATGTATACCCATGCTCTTGCAATACACTTCAAGTGGCCCAATGTACTCTCCCCGTTGTCGAATCTAAGGCACTTCAAGGTTCTACCTGTTTCTCTTTCCACCATGCTGTGAAACATCTTGAACACAGGAACAACATCATCTTTGGTCTTGATTGCATATGACCAAACCTTCCTTGAAGCATCATCTATGAAAGTAACAAAATAAACAGCACCACCAAGTGTTTTGACCCTTAAAGGTCCACATACATCAGAATGAACAAGATCAATAATACCATAATTGCGCTTGGGTAAAGCTTTATGAAAAGAGACTCTAGTTTGTTTACCAACTAAACAATGCGTACACTTACCCAATTGCATACCTTTGGCATTTGGCAAAACTTGTCTTTTGGTGAGGATTTGAATTCCCTTCTCACTAAGATGACCAAGTCTTCTATGCCACATCTCGGAGGTTGAATCTTTGTCAACAGCATTCAACTCACCTTCAACACCTTCACTTGTGTCTTGTACAATGTGCCACACTTCTTGCCTCTTGCAATAACCATGGAGCCCTTTCTTAGCTTCCATTTTCCATCACCCAAGTGATTGTTGTACCCTTCATCATCTAACACTCCTGGTGACATTAGATTCAAACGAAGATCTGGTACATGTCGCACATTTCTGAGAACCAACGTACAGCCAACACTGGTCTCAACCTTCACATCACCCATTCCTACAATTTTCGCAACACCACGGTTGCCCATTCTGACTGACCCAAAGTCACCAGCCTTGTAGGAGGTAAATACATCTTCATGAGGAGTTGCATGATAAGATGCACCTGAATCAACTATCCATTCTGAATCAGAACCTTCAAAACTAACACAAACATCATTAAAATCTGAGAATACAATGATATCATCATTTGTCACAAGAAATTGCAACACCATTGTCTTGGTTATCATTTCCTTTCCCCTTATTGTGTTCTTGCTTCGGCTTCCTTCATTCATTTGAATAATGACCTCTCGTATGACAGTTCCAACATTCAACTTCCTTTCTGGACTTTGATTTACCCCTTGACTTGCTACGGCCAACGTGTCTTCTGTCTTTTCTTCTACCCCGATTTTCTGTCACAAGAGCTTCTGAATGAGATGAGTCTAATGACCTTCTTCTAACTTCTTCACTCAGCAAACTGCTAGTTGCAACAGTCATGTTCAACTTCTTGTCTGGAGCAGAATAACTGAGACAATTTCTCAATGGATCCCAACTGTCTGGTAAAGTATTTAGCAACAAATTAGCTTGAAACTCTTCAGGAATTTTGAGGTCCATAGATGTAAGATGATTCATGATACCCTTCATTTCATTTAAATGTTGCGCCATTGAACTCCCTTCCTTGTAACACAGCTTTCCAAGCTTTTTGAATAGAAGAGATTTTTCACAAGGAGACTGCTGATCATATATCTCCTCTAACTTGGTCCACAAAGGATATGCTAGTGTCTCACTAGACACATGATGAAAAATGCTATCATCAA
This sequence comes from Papaver bracteatum, assembly GCA_023529315.1. Classification (NCBI taxonomy): domain Eukaryota; kingdom Viridiplantae; phylum Streptophyta; class Magnoliopsida; order Ranunculales; family Papaveraceae; genus Papaver; species Papaver bracteatum. The sequence goes on along the minus strand of JAJJWX010002215.1, from coordinate 221,132 downwards.
TCCACTGACGAATATAACCAACTGCTTTTTGATTAGTAACCTTCCAATCTTCTGCACTTGTCGCCTCAGGCCTTACTCCCGTACTCTCTATTGGACCATAGAGATATTTACAATATAACCAGTCTTCCATCTTCGCCTTCCATATGACAAAGTTCTCACCGGTCAAATTGACCATTCTATTACTAGTGCTAGCTTCCGCCATTGCACAGGATTAGCTCAACCCAAAAGCTCTGATACCACTTGTTGGGGGAGGCTTACGAAATCCGAGCCGCTATGCGCAATACGAAACCTACACGAGAAATGAAACACAATGCGGAAAATACACAACTACGCAATATAGAAGCAATCACACAACACCGGAAATTACGTGGAAAAACCCCTCCAAGGTGAAGGGTAAAAAACCACGGACAAATCTTCCACTATAAAAATAATGGGTTACACACAATTCTCCCAAATTTTGGGATAACAACAACCTCAAGGTGCCTATAGCACTTGGATATCAATTTGCCTAATTACACTCACCCCTAAGGATGGATCAACAATTCATTCATATATAATATGAGATTCACTATCAATTTAAGAACAAGAAGTGATTTGAGATACTTACTACTAGGGTTTGACAAACCCTAGATTTTTCCCCCTTTGAAGAGATGTGGAAATTGATCAATCAATTCTCCACCACAACAATCAAAAGATCCTTAGCTGAGAACCCTTTCTCCTTCTCTTCAAGATGCTTCAATCTCACCAAAAATTGGTGGTTTAATCTCTCTACCTCACTCACTCTCTTTTCTTCTTCCTCTCTTTCTTCTTCAAAACAAGAAGAGCTCGAATGTTTCTTCTCCTCATGCCTTTTGGTCTTTAAAACCAAAAACAAGGCAGCTGCTATTTGTCTCCCTTAAATGGTTAAGGGGCTACACCTATTTTTGGACCATATGTTGTGACCGGCCCAACAGAAGCATCGGGAGTTCTTTGAGAGACCTGTTGATCAGGTTCATTGATTTCTCTATTTCAAATAAAACCAAGTTTTTGAGTTATTCCTCCTCGATCTCAGGATCGTTATCATCTATTTGTTTTTTGTTCATGCAGAATATCTTCATACAGTAGTCTCCAATTAATGTCGGCTCCATATTTTTCGCTGGATTTTTTATATCGCAAAACAATATCAGTCTTACTAACATTTCACGTATGGACTTGCTGGATCCCCAAGTAGATGCCTCTTCAATCGCTTCTCGCCATTCCTGGTTGTCCTCCATTTTTCTGGTATTTGGAAATGCAAACTAAGGTTTCTGTAGTTGAGTGGTTAGTCTGCGAATTTATATCAAATTTTGCGAAACGATGTGAAATTAGAGAGTGTAACTGTATCTGAGGGGTAGCGTATGTATCTATATTGTTTGAGACTTTTCGTTGATTTTGCATCACCGAATGTGAAGAGACACCATGTGCTATCTGAGAGTTACCAGATTTCATTCCCCGGTGCATTCATGAAAGGAAAGAAACCATTTAAGTTGCCCAATAGTTAGTGGCCAAGTAAGTAGTGCCTGTTAGAGTGGTGTCCAATGAGATGCTGATGACATGGAAAGTTAATGCTGATGTGGCTTCACTACATTCAAGATTGATTGTGGGGACGACATATGGCATTTTGGGTGTCTCTTATTATAAAGAAAGATAACGGGCTTGATGTTCAACAAACCGTTTGAGAGCTTGCTATGTCAGTTTGATGCTAGTTATGTCAGCTTAATGTAACATCCACTGTTAGTAAACCCAACTAGCATGACTTTAACAGCCACTGCTATGCCAGTAAAGCCACTCTAAAAATGAAAATGTAATTTTTATATGGATTCTTGGAACTCTTTAGTCTTGGAGCTATTTAATTTATGGAACATAATGCTTTGGATAGCCCTGCTGCGACTTTAAATGCTCTGGCTCTGGGTCTTCAGGTGTGCCTTTTAAGTTGTTACGTTGAACAAATCTGTAAGGAGAGACAGATAGAAGTGCTCAAAGCATGACTCTACAGTGCATTTTGCATTCTAGTTTCAGTGCAACACATAATCTTACGTTTTAACGGCTCAATCTTCCTTGACTCTGCAGATGCCAATGCATTCTGGCACGCTTGATGGTTTTGGATCTCAGGTTGTACAACGACGACAACTCTTTACAGATCCTATGTCTAAGTTGAGGCTGCTTGTGATCTGTCGTTTGGCCAAGCCTGAAGCGGTTTTGATCTTTGAAGATGAAAATGGCAATATTGTGCGTTGCTAACTTCAACTATCAACATGGGACATTTGTAAATGATCCGAAAGGTTGATAAAATTTCTTGTTCCGCGACTTGATGTTGGTTGTAGTAGGCTGAACAATAAAAAGCACCGAGTAGAGCTGGTTCACCAATTTTTGATCATCTTCGTAGCTCGAAGATGAATGGTTCGGAGGGGCGGAGCCAACCCGGTGCAGGGGTGTGCACTTGCACCCCCAGCCCAGCTGGCTCCAAAGCCTAATTTGGGCTTAGAGCAAAAAAAAAAATTAACTATCCATAAGCCTAATTTTGTATTTTGCACCTTCTAAAAAAAAGATATATGCCCAAATCAAATTTCTGCACCCCTCCTTAGAAATCTTGGCTCCGCCCCTTGTTCGGATTCTAGCATTTTACTCACATGTAGTAGATTCATTGTGGATGATGAGATCATCTAATCTAAGAAGATGAAATAAATAAAATTAAACCAAAAAATTATTTTCTTTTTTAAAATAAAATATTGTCTTTTAAAACTTGACTCGTTAGACCGAGACAGTAGTAGTGGACTTTGTAATTCGGTAACAAGGCCGATTCAACAAGGATAAGAAGATCCTAAAAAGTTTTAATTTGTCGGGTTCCCTTTAAAGTTTGTTGTTCCAGCAAATCAACCCAATGTGGGGGACCGGATTAGTGATGACATCAAATAGCTGCGAGCGTTGACAAAAATCAGTCTGACTGATAATACTTTTACCGTGTTACTATCCCACATCATAATTTACCGAAGAGTAAAAAGTAAAATGAAAAGGGGGCTTTTTCTTTTTTTCTCTCATAGACTACTTACCGTCGTGCACGCTTTCTTTGACCACGCCCGTTAACCTAAAACCTACAAACACAACTCTAACAGTAACATCTCTTTAGAAAAATTGTCACCTTTTGGCCACAAAACTTTTTTTCTTATCGTGTGAAATTTTCTTTTTCTTTTTCGGATCGACAAAATAAAATAAAAATATAGACTAGATCACCGCTTTCACGGTGGGAGGGCCGAACGAAGAAAAACAAAACACCATTATGATGGTGTTATAAGATTAAAATTGATATGCATCCAATTTATGGTAGTTTACATAAATTTTTCTCATTTATTAGGTGGTTTGCATCAATTTACCCCATGTGCTATGTATTCATTGTGGTGGTTTGCCTCAATTTCCCATGTATTATGCATCCTTTGTGGTGCTTTGTATAATGGTTATGCATTAAATTTTAAAAGTCATCATCAAATTTTTCATAAAAACACTAAATTTTATATTGTTGTTTGTACTCGTTGGGTTGATTTTTTAATATCCTTTCGAATGACATATAATTTATAAAATTCCAAGGTACGGATTTTTAAATATGTTATATTAAAGTTTGGTTGCCAACTATACCCCTGAAAAAATAGGATTTACAAGGAGTTAGAGCAACCACAGTCATGGGACTAAAGACCAAATACCATCGAAATAGCAAACACTATCGAGCGACTAAAGATCAAATCAAAGACCAAAGACCAAATACCATACCAAATTTAGTCTTTACTCTGGTCTTTAGTCGGGCGTAGATTTCAGTTACACCTGATGGGGCGCAAGTTCAAATTACGCCCGAGCCAAAAAAAAAACAAAAAAAAAATTGGGGCGCGATTCACAGTTACGCCCGGGGAAAAAAATAAAATATAAATTTGAAAACTGAAAATGGGGCGGAACTCAAAAGTTTCGCCCAAAAAAAAATTTTAAAAAAAAATAAGATGGGGCGCAAGTATTAGTTGCGCCTGACCAAATTTGGTTTTCCCACCCGTAGTGTCACACACGGAGTAAACCCAAAATTTTCAAATTTTTTTGGTCTTTACTCTTTGGTTATAGTCGTATGACTGCAGTTGCTCTTAGGCTGGCTCTTATCATATCTAGGATTCAAGTTTCTGCTTGGATCCACGTCAGCGAAAAACCTCTCCCGGGCGCAGTGGGATCCAACATTCCCAAAAAATACACATTTTGAAACTGCCCCCCACGCGGTTTCTAACCGCGTTTCATTGGATAACTAGGAGAAAGCGTCGGCTGTAAACTTTGATACAGAAAATGAAAATCAAAAGCCAAGGTGGGGAACAGAACAAAAAACAAAAACAAATAGGAGAAAGCAAGTAACTTGATATGTGAGAATCCTAGCGAATGACGACTGCACAAATGGATGGAGTTCCAACTCTTTTCAACAGCTTATAAAAGGCACGCAGATTCAAACTGCGTTCCACGCTGTTTAAAGATGCGTGCGGAAGAATATTCCGTGAATTATTCTCCCATACGCGATTAGAAACTACGTGTTATGCTTTTTCGATACACGGTTAGAAACTGCGTTCCTTGGATACTTCCAACTTGGATTCAAGATAGAAGCAACACTCATTCTGGATCACACCAACTGTTCACAAAAGAACGACACTTCCACAGTGTAAAAACTTGGATCTTGGAGGCCGTAAGAGTTAGCCTTATAATAATTAAACTAAAAGGGAGGACATTTTAGGTTTTTCATGTCCCAAAGACTACCACTAAATTTCAAATCTTTTTATCAAATTGAACATTTGTGTTAGTCTATATTTTACAAAAAAGTGGCCATAAAAGGGACTCCCTCCCTTTGGACCCTCCGGTCGATCCGCCCAATTAAGCAAAAAAGCGGGGTACAATGATTATACCACCCAAAACATAGTACAAAGAAGAAAAACAAAAGAACTAAGTGAGTAACATACTACCACACTCAGTTTGATTGAAAGTAAATTTTACACCAATCTTTCATGACTCAAAATTAACAGATTCAAATTCCTTGAAAGTTAGTGCCTAATAGAATATGCAATAAACAACTTTATTAACCACTACTTTAGCAGTATGTCTTTTATTCGAAAACACAGCTCTCTCAATTCTAAATACTCCAAAGAATGGCTGCATGAATCCTATTCCAGACTGTAGTACTGGCCTTATTATGTTGCCGAAGATACCGAGCATTTAAACAACAGTAGTATCACTAGGCACAGAGAAAAACCAATGCAGATTACCTAGAAACTCGGCCCAAACTGACCTACCAAAATTACAATGCAGAAATAGATGAGCAATGGATTCATTCTCATCACAAAAGAGACAAGTAGCTGGTACATCTACTCCTGTTCTAGTAAGACGTGCTTACTTGTGGAATATCTTGTTATAAATGAAGTTTTCCATGAGACAACAAATTACCATTACAATCGATTAAGCGAGGTTTATTTAATGAAGGACTGACTTGAAAAACAAATATTTTCCGTCTCTCGTGTATATGTCTCCGGTTGGTGTACAAGTAATTACTCAGGATTTATAAAGGAGATACTAGATATTCATGCGGATCTTGGTTCACAAAGGAAATTCTTCACTCTCACCGCCAGAATGATGTGATGATAAATGTAATTACGAGCAAACAATGGCATGATCACCAGAGATCTAGCTAGAGAAATATTACCAAGCTAGCTAGTAAAACGATTTTGAAAATTTTCTTGCAGGCCAGGCCAGATTTGGAATAGAAACACGATTTTTTGTTGACAAACCAAATTATTTTCGGAAAATGGTCATTTGCCCAAAAAAATTTAAAACATGGTTTAAAAGGACGAGTAAAAATTAGTATGGGTGAAATGGACACCAAAAAAATAGCAAGGATAAAACTGGATTCATCTTGGCTTAAAGTTAAAAAATAACGAGGATGAAACTGGATGCATCCAGATGTAAATTAAAAATAAGAAAAAATATTTGAAAATGGGTAAGATGAAACTGTTTTCATCCTAGCTATTTTTACATTTTTGTCTATTTAAACAGTATCAAAATCTTAATGTGTTTTTTGTCTAGAAATTGTTGATTTTGTTCTTTTTAATCAATTTTGTGATTTATTTTTGGTCACCATGCGAATTAGGGTTTGTGATTTATTTTTGGTCACCGTACGGATTAGGGTCACAAGGTAAGTCTTGAACCACATGGTACATTTTGGATAACTAAATAAACTTGGTCGAAGAAAAAATTACTTCCGGCAGGCGAACGCTTGAACAGATTTCGACTTGCGAGTATATAAAGGTCACCAAATAGATTGTGTTCGATTATAGTGGTAGGCTGATAGCGCTTAGTATGAGCCATTGCAATTGATGCACTTGGGAATGGCCGGCTACACACAATTAACTTGACTCATTAACCACGCCAGAGTATTGGCATACGGAGTGAAATCCATTTGTGCTTTTGTTCTTCTTTTTTTACTATTACTATTACCGGAGGTAAATTAGTTACTGAATTTACATTCTGAATCACATTTGCTTGATTGCTTGCCGCAGGGCACCAGCAACTGGCATCCTCTGCTAAAGTAGTATTGAAAATAGGCTTGGTTCAAGGATGGCTCCATTATTGACCAAGAGGAAGTAGGATCTAGTTCAGCACAAGCAACTGTGGGCAATTATTTTTCTTGTGTCACTATGCAAAGCCTCCAAGGATTTGGTTTAGTACCAGTACCACCCTCTTTCAGTGGCAGGGCTGCCTTGTCTAAACACCTGTGATTAAAAAGCAAAATTGAAACATCATAGATGGTCGCACATGGGATAAACTAAATCACAAGTTGCAAACGAAAAAATCTACAACGGCCACAACCTGCAATGTCTTGGTCCAGTGTAGTTGCATTAACTATTCTGGGTACATCATCTGACAATATGAAGAAGGCATAAAAATAAAACAGACAAAACCAAATTACCATACCTAGAACCAACAGTGTGAGGCTTCGAGCTATCCTCGCACTTCCCTTGATGGCCTGGAATCTCTTGAAAGGCGGCTAGCAGAACTTAAGCAACTCTTGTCAGACGGCTACCACAAGGCAACCTCGGCCTATATAAATGAGTACCCATAAAGAACACTGCAATACTGCTCCTGAAACACCCATCGCTATGGCTAGGGTGTCAAATTGATGCGGTACAAATAGGAGGAAAGCAATACGGAGATTGCAGGAGATGAAAAGAGAGTGAAAGAGGTGCGAATAGACGATATTAATCAAGAGATTGAACGAAATATAGAAGAGATAAAAGATAATCGTATTAAACGATAATGATATTGATTAATTGATAATAATAAGATTGTTAAAAACTAAACAAGAAGGCATAGTTTATATAGGTTCTACAAGAACCGACTAAAAGAAAGAAAAGGGAATTCTACCTAAACTAGGAAAGTAAATGACTTGCAAAGCAAGTAAGCTAAAATATACGCAAGGGATCAACTAGGACCGTTGATACATTGAGAACAAGTAGATGTCCCCGCATCATTCCCCCTTCTTGAAAGAAACTCGCCTCGAGTTCGCTAGTAAAAGGAGCTTTATTCTCTCTTGAGTTGTAATCACATAATATGAGTTCTTTTCCTCCATGTAAGTTGTAGATTCAACGTTTAACGACTTACCACGATCAAACACAAATCTCATAGCTCTAGAGATCATAAACTGAAGTATCCAAGAAATGTGTCTTAAAGCATTATAAGAGTTGTGCTTCAATTTCCCACGATCAAAGACAAAATTCAAGACACTAGTCCCCGTTGCACAATGACTCCCAGAAACACACCGATTGTATCCATCAAGAAAATTGATTTGAATCCACCAACCAAGTCTTCTATCTTCTTCGTATCGTCAGGTGTCCGCGGTGTAGTTTAAAGTTGTCGCAAACAGTGATGCAAAAATAGGTGGAGAAAAGAACCTGGAATCAATAATGTCATTGAACCGTTCATTGTTAGCTGGTCCAAACCCACTCATATTATACCCATTATTGTGAAGTACTTCTTTTGGCTCCATGAAACTGATGTGCTCAACTAAACTTTCGAGCCATGAATATCCAACAAAAATAATGGCGCCGAAATTTTGAACCTCACCTTTGGAAGCATATTTAATTAACTCTTCTTCCCATTGTTCCAAGCTTTCTTTAACTTCAGCAGGTCTTAGCTTGCTAGTTTCAGTAGCCACCAATAATTCTTTCTCATGTAGTATCATTTTTGGAAAATATTCACCAACGTGTTCTCAACTGCATCTAGCCAAAGGTGTGGTAGAAAATAATATATCTTCGCTGCTGACAACAAGTAAAATGGATTAATTCCAAACTTTTCCTCCGCACCCTCTGTTGAGCTGATGTACTGCACAAACAAAGTATACTGACTGATGATTGTTAATGTTGTTTTGCCTCTCTCATAGTAATTTTCCAAGTCATCCGGGAAACAAAAATCTTGTAAGTTGTCGCAGACTTTTGTACGTAATATACGCCCACTGATTAAACTCAATTGCACTAACGGATGATGTTTGTCTTGAGCATAAGCAGTAACATGTTCAATTGGATCAGAATTTGACTTATCAAACATGAGGTGTAATTTACTTGCCTGACAGTATTGCATGAACTCTATAGAATCATTATCTCCATAGAACGGAAAAATTCCATTTGAACTAGGATAATCCATGCATAGAAGATGCTTTGTCACCTCCTCATCATCGTACACGAGATTCCTAGTATATCAGGATTCCAAAGGAATCTGGAAGTATTATAAACGCTGTTTTCCCAATTTTCTGAGCTCTTCATGGTATTCATATTGGCATCCTGGAATGAATATTAACGTTTCCCTTCTGTAGCAGCAAAGAAATTTCCTCCAGGCTCCCATGTAGCTTGCTGAAAAACAAGAACGTATGTTGTTCCATGTCTCGAGCTTATCAAACTTCTCAATCCAAGAAAGAAAAACTCTACAAAAATCCTTGTTATTGCTAGCCCAAAGTGTAGAAAAGAGTACTGAATGTGTGCATACCACCAAATGTCCACGACCAACCTCGTAGTCTACCACCTGCATATTCATGTAACAGCAAATTCTCATCGTGACAAAGTCTGACATCCTCCTCGACCTTTTCGTCCAAGGTTGGTAATTACACATAAAATCTAGGAATATATACCATAGTCCAATCATTAATAAGAAAAGAATATTCATTTGGCACTAGGATTAACGAAGAGAATTCGAAGAACTTGAAAAATATAGAGAAGTATGTCTTCATGCTAACACCAGTTCGAAAATTCATACTTCCTTGATGGACGCAATGATACTCGACGACACACTGTACAACCAATGCATCTGTTTTTACATGAAGCAAATTCACACAATCGTTGTTATGCTCCAGATGTAGAAAAAATTCTTTGAAAAACAGAGTAATATTGCCAGAAAAATACGAACTATGCGACACTAACATCCTTCCAAAACTGGACTGTTTCTGAGTCGGTACTCCGAAATGCACAACTAGGTACCATGGATCCATTATCAATGCATCTCCATACACACCCAAATTCGGACTCCTACTGCTTGCAGTCATTGAAATTAGCCAAAGAAATTCTCCATGAAATCTGAAAGAGAAGATGTTGTCATTGTTATTCCAAGACTCCAAAACAACTTGAATTTTCTCCAAAGTCCAGCTCGGATCATCTTGAACTATAGTGCCTAGATTACCCACAGAAATCAACCATACTCCATTAAGCATTACACATGCTGTTCCATTAATTGTGCTAGCCAAACTCGGTATAGTGTCAGCATCATATTCAACAATTGGTGCCACTATCTCTGGCTTAAAGCGAGATGAACTAAAACTAAAATCATATGAAACGGAATAAGGTGCAGATGTACCTCTTGGTGTCGGGAAAAACACAAAAGCATTCTTCTTGTAAGCACAAAACTCGACATCGAAAATATTTTCTGCCATAAGCAATTGCTCTGTTTTTGTCAAAACTCGACCACAAATTCTTCCAGCATAGTTTTCAATATCGGTAGCACATGCACAATTAACAGAGTTATGAAACGACACAGAAGAATTATCGGATGATGAATCGGCAAGTATTTCCTTTTTATGGGCTATATCTGAATCCATTGATTTATTTGATGGATCAATATTAGCACATACAAAAGTAGTTCGAACAGGAAATCCAGTGTCATGAGTATTTCGTTGAACATCATATAGCGATGATGTTACAGTGGTAGAAGGAACTTTAGTAAAACTCCATCCAATACCTTTCGGTGTAGACCATTGCACACACGTCTCTTCAATGCCAAACTTATCATGGGATGACACACTGCCCATGAGACTTTTCAAAACCGTGAAAAACCTTGCAGTTAAAACTTTTCTACCGATGTAATCTTCAATATATACATATTTCAGAGGTAGTTGTACACAAAAAAGGACAGACATATCAGATGACACGAAAGAATTCTGTTGGGTGAATTCTATCAGTTGAACCTTGTTAGGGTTTGCATGCAATATCATTCGTTTATCCATTTGCTCAAAAGCTTGATTATTATCAGCAACAGATAAAACATGCATATCAATATCAGGAGTTATCAAACTAAGATCCGAAGACTTACCATTAAGTTCTGATGAATCATGCGAAATCTCTTCAACCAAGAATGTATCGGGAACAACCATAACACCTTTATATGATGACGAATCTGTTGGATATTTTCAATAACTTAGAAAATAAAACTGTTTTTCGTTTTTTGGTTTGTCACTATGATGGGGAAGTGTTCTGTGTTGGATAAACACAATGGATGTTAGTTGGAGATGAAGGGACACCTCTAATAGGTGTGATGGTTCATAAAGGACACAACCATTCCCAACAGACACCTTATGTGTCTTTTGGAAGTGAAGAGGCATCTCCAATAGGCATGAATAACCCTATAAGTAGTGAAGGAATTCTCCCATTCTAATATATGAATTCAACCTGTTTTCTCTCCATCTAAAGCATCATCAGAAATCTCTCTCATGTGTTCTTGGTTGGGTCAAGGGGTGCAAACCTTGAATCCAATTTCCTGTTGTAGGGCTTTCATTGTATCCTGAAGGCATTATTTCGCATACCTGTTGCAATCGCCAATTTATATTGGGAGGGTAGAAATAATCGTCTAAAAGAAATCACCCGAGCCTTGAAAGCTTTTGAGTACAACAACAATTTCTTTTAGTGTTTCCATCCTCTGTTTTTTACCCATAATTTTCCAACAGTTTTAGACGATTAAATTCAGACAAGACAGAGGAAACGAGAATAAGGGAAGTTGGAAAACAAGCTTCAAATTTATAGTGGAAACCGTGTTCGGGAACATGATGTTGTTTATGGGAATTTGATTCAATCATTGGCGCGCAAACTCTCAAGGGTTGTGGTCAAGGGAAACTTCCATGAAATCAGATAAGTATAATATTTCCAACAATCTTAAAGACTAATACATCCTTAGTATCTCGGTTTCTTAGAAATAGTTACGAAGATGTGTATGTTATGTGGATGAGCCATTATAATCACAATCTGTGCATATTATCGTCTAGCCTTTGTTAATGCTCTGTTATGTTCGTAAAGCATATCATAAATTTGCAACTGTGATTTTTACATCCACATATTCATCTGTGACATGATTGGTTTTCCCAGTAATGCTTAGTCCTCTTGATTGGGGTTAGTAATGCCATATATATATATATATATATATATATTTTATTTTTATGATAGCATGAGATATCTAATAAATGTATTAGAAGTTCGGAATCCTTTAAGGGTGCATAACGGTTGGATGTACGTGGTTTAAATTGATTGTTCAATTTACCCGCATGTGGCAGTTGAATGAGGCTTTGTTTAGAATGTTTGCAAAGGAAAGCCAGATCCATAATGATGGTACCTTATTAGGTATATTGATTTGAGGTTTTAATTTCTATTTAGAAATTATGGGGTACATGTTTGACACAAATGGTATTTCATGATATTGAGTTGCATTTTGGCATTTGAGAATTATCATGAAATAGGGGAGAATTTATACTGAAAATGTCGTATAAAATTTTCTAGTTGGTGGATTATTTTAAAACCAAAATCGTCATAATTGTTGAGACAACAATGGTATGGCATGAACATAATTCTTGCTATAAGAATTATATAGGTTCCAAAATATGGAAATTGGCATGTCTTAAATGACATCGAAAGGAAAGTGGAATACCGGTGAATATGTAACATATTGGAAGATTGGGCGGCCGACCAAATATCCAGCGATGTTATGATATTACCGATGCATAAATTATGAACATTTGCATTACATAATGTAAAATGTTAAATAGACATTGTCTATGTAATTGGGTATAAATTTGTAGAGGATTGGGCATGAGTAGAGGAGTTACTCATCGTAATAATGTGCTTGTTGAAATAGCAAGTAAGTTGCCTACAAATTTTCTATGCCTCTAGTGTATGCAAGTCTATAATGACTTCTTGTGAATTAACTGTAAATGTTAATTAGGATCACTAGAGAAGTTACAATTATTTTGTAAAATCAAAGAGGAACATTTTTAGTAATGTTTTCAGAATTGATTGCATTAGTAGATGCAATTAATGAGAAGAAATGGCTTAAAACCTAACTTGTAGAGATCCTATTTTGGAAGAAGCCATCTCAGGAGGTCTTGATTAATTGTGAATCAGGATATGATCTATAACGTCTTTAACAAGACTTATAATGAAAAGTCAAGACATACAAGTCTTAGACAAGGAACGGTAAGTCAATTACTCAAGAAAGGAGTAATTGCAGTTAACCATTGAAACGGAGAAAAGCTTGGTAGACCTACTTATGAAGAGTCTCCCAAAGGAATTAATTTCAATGAAGTATATAGAAATGGGACTAAGGTCTGTGAAGGAAGGTTGATCTCCCATAGCAGAAACCCAACCTATGTTTTGAAAAAGATAAACAAGGTTCAATGTGGTACCAACAAGTTATGGCTGTAGATTATGGAGCACTAGCATAAAACTTCCCATTTCAAGTTAGTGCTGGTTTTTCTGCAAGAAAATAGGATGGATGTAAATCCTTAATGAGTCTGTGATTAGTAAAAGGTGTCTCGCAGAAACACCTTCGAGACTTACCTATATGAGTATGGAAATGTGGGCCGTTTCCTAAGAGAAGAAGACCGTTCTCTAAAGAAGACTCATGAATAAGGATATAAGCACAAGGCCTTTATAGTGCTTGGCTACAGAACACATGATTTATGGAATCAATATGTGTGGAGACTCCGGCTTTGTCATAAGGGATTCTTGGTTCAAGACTAGTTTCACCATAGAATATCGATAAAGCTTTGAGTTTCTTACACTAAGTGAAGGTTCAAACCCAGAAGGTACCTATCATTTATGTATTGGTTTCAACGATGATGCTTAGTCCCAATTGTGCTTGAACTACGTTGGCTTGATCCCACTCGGGTACGTAGGAAGTCACTTGAGTGATGCAGCCACTCCGGTTTTATAAGTTTTATTTTATTTTATGTTTTTGGTTTTTGAAAATAGGGGGAGATTGTTGGATATTTTCAATAACTTAGAAAATAAAACTGTTTTTCGTTTTTGGTTTGTCACTATGATGGGGAAGTGTTCTGTGTTGGATAAACACAATGGATGTTAGTTGGAGATGAAGGGACACCTCTAATAGGTGTGATGGTTCATAAAGGACACAACCATTCCCAACAGACACCTTATGTGTCTTTTGGAAGTGAAGAGGCATCTCCAATAGGCATGAATAACCCTATAAGTAGTGAAGGAATTCTCCCATTCTAATATATGAATTCAACCTGTTTTCTCTCCATCTAAAGCATCATCAGAAATCTCTCTCATGTGTTCTTGGTTGGGTCAAGGGGTGCAAACCTTGAATCCAATTTCCTGTTGTAGGGCTTTCATTGTATCCTGAAGGCATTATTTCGCATACCTGTTGCAATCGCCAATTTATATTGGGAGGGTAGAAATAATCGTCTAAAAGAAATCACCCGAGCCTTGAAAGCTTTTGAGTACAACAACAATTTCTTTTAGTGTTTCCATCCTCTGTTTTATACCCAAAATTTCCAACAGAATCCTCTTTGTTTGATGGCAAAACCTCTGTAACCTGAATTTCATCATACTCTTCAGAAGTAGTTTTAATCTCTTCCTCTGGAACATCAACCTCTATCTTGTCTTTGTTAACTGAGGTAATCGAAACATCTTTAACACTCACGGATGATAACGAAACCTTTTGAGGTGGAGACGAAACTTGTTTATCCTGTAGTTTATCTTTCTCAGAAATAGGTTTAACTTCTTCCATGTGAACATCAACTTTCATCTTATTTTCGTTAATCGAGGCAGCTGGAAATAGCTACGTGAAGCATTAGAAGACGATAATTTCTATGGAATTGCTTTACCGGCAAGTTTGGCCCATATAATTGGATATGCCCATATAAGTTCTTTTTGTGTTATTTTATTATTGTAGTACGGATAAGGTCTATCACGAATCTCCTGCAATTCATCTTTATAGTCTGCAATATGAATTAAAACAAGTTTGCTCGACGTTCCAGAAGATCTTCTACATATGATATCTCCATGATCAAAAACGAAAATATTGAATTTTTTTTTTTTTTTTTTTTTTTTTAGTTGCGAAGCGTTGCTAGGATCTGTTTCTAGATAAAAATCTAAAAACTCTGTAATGATACCAATTGATGCGGTACAAATAGGAGGAAAGCAATACGGAGATTGCAGGAGATGAGAAGATCAGTGAAAGAGGTGCGAATAGACGATATTAATCAAGAGATTGAACGAAATATAGAAGAGATAAAAGATAATCGTATTAAACGATAATGATATTGATTAATTGATAATAATAAGATTGTTAAAAACTAAACAAGAAGGCATAGCCTTTATATAGGTTCTACAAGAACCGACTAAAAGAAAGAAAAGGGAATTCTACCTAAACTAGGAAAGTAAATGACTTGCAAAGCAAGTAAGCTAAAATATACGCAAGGGATCAACTAGGACCGTTGATACATTGAGAACAAGTAGATGTCCTGCATCATTCCCCCTTCTTGAAAGAAACTCGCCCTCGAGTTCGCTAGTAAAAGGAGCTTTATTCTCTCTTGAGTTGTAATCACATAATATGAGTTCTTTTCCTCCATGTAAGTTGTAGATTCAACGTTTAACGACTTACCACGATCAAACACAAATCTCATAGCTCTAGAGATCATAAACTGAAGTATCCAAGAAATGTGTCTTAAAGCATTATAAGAGTTGTGCTTCAATTTCCCACGATCAAAGACAAAATTCAAGACACTAGTCCCCGTTGCACAATGACTCCCAGAAACACACCGATTGTATCCATCAAGAAAATTGATTTGAATCCACCAACCAAGTCTTCTATCTTCTTCGTATCGTCAGGTGTCCGCGGTGTAGTTTAAAGTTGTCGCAAACAGTGATGCAAAAATAGGTGGAGAAAAGAACCTGGAATCAATAATGTCATTGAACCGTTCATTGTTAGCTGGTCCAAACCCACTCATATTATACCCATTATTGTGAAGTACTTCTTTTGGCTCCATGAAACTGATGTGCTCAACTAAACTTTCGAGCCATGAATATCCAACAAAAATAATGGCGCCGAAATTTTGAACCTCACCTTTGGAAGCATATTTAATTAACTCTTCTTCCCATTGTTCCAAGCTTTCTTTAACTTCAGCAGGTCTTAGCTTGCTAGTTTCAGTAGCCACCAATAATTCTTTCTCATGTAGTATCATTTTTGGAAAAATATTCACCAACGTGTTCTCAACTGCATCTAGCCAAAGGTGTGGTAGAAAATAATATATCTTCGCTGCTGACAACAAGTAAAATGGATTAATTCCAAACTTTTCCTCCGCACCCTCTGTTGAGCTGATGTACTGCACAAACAAAGTATACTGACTGATGATTGTTAATGTTGTTTTGCCTCTCTCATAGTAATTTTCCAAGTCATCCGGGAAACAAAAATCTTGTAAGTTGTCGCAGACTTTTGTACGTAATATACGCCCACTGATTAAACTCAATTGCACTAACGGATGGTGTTTGTCTTGAGCATAAGCAGTAACATGTTCAATTGGATCAGAATTTGACTTATCAAACATGAGGTGTAATTTACTTTCCTGACAGTATTGCATGAACTCTATAGAATCATTATCTCCATAGAACGGAAAAATTCCATTTGAACTAGGATAATCCATGCATAGAAGATGCTTTGTCACCTCCTCATCATCGTACACGAGATTCCTAGTACATATCAGGATTCCAAAGGAATCTGGAAGTATTATAAACGCTGTTTTCCCAATTTTCTGGAGCTCTTCATGGTATTCATATTGGCATCCTGGAATGAATATTAACGTTTCCCTTCTGTAGCAGCAAAGAAATTTCCCTCCAGGCTCCCATGTAGCTTGCTGAAAACAAGAACGTATGTTGTTCCATGTCTCGAGCTTATCAAACTTCTCAATCCAAGCAAGAAAAACTCTACAAAAATCCTTGTTATTGCTAGCCCAAAGTGTAGAAAAGAGTACTGAATGTGTGCATACCACCAAATGTCCACGACCAACCTCGTAGTCTACCACCTGCATATTCATGTAACAGCAAATTCTCATCGTGACAAAGTCTGACATCCTCCTCGACCTTTTCGTCCAAGGTTGGTAATTACACATAAAATCTAGGAATATATACCATAGTCCAATCATTAATAAGAAAAGAATATTCGCCGCGTGCACTAGGATTAACGAAGAGAATTCGAAGAACTTGAAAAATATAGAGAAGTATGTCTTCATGCTAACACCAGTTCGAAAATTCATACTTCCTTGATGGACGCAATGATACTCGACGACACACTGTACAACCAATGCATCTGTTTTTACATGAAGCAAATTCACACAATCGTTGTTATGCTCCAGATGTAGAAAAAATTCTTTGAAAAACAGAGTAATATTGCCAGAAAAATACGAACTATGCGACACTAACATCCTTCCAAAACTGGACTGTTTCTGAGTCGGTACTCGAAATGCACAACTAGGTACCATGGATCCATTATCAATGCATCTCCATACACACCCAAGTTCGGACTCCTACTGCTTGCAGTCATTGAAATTAGCCAAAGAAATTCTCCATGAAATCTGAAAGAGAAGATGTTGTCATTGTTATTCCAAGACTCCAAAACAACTTGAATTTTCTCCAAAGTCCAGCTCGGATCATCTTGAACTATAGTGCCTAGATTACCCACAGAAATCAACCATACTCCATTAAGCATTACACATGCTGTTCCATTAATTGTGCTAGCCAAACTCGGTATAGTGTCAGCATCATATTCAACAATTGGTGCCACTATCTCTGGCTTAAAGCGAGATGAACTAAAACTAAAATCATATGAAACGGAATAAGGTGCAGATGTACCTCTTGGTGTCGGGAAAAACACAAAAGCATTCTTCTTGTAAGCACAAAACTCGACATCGAAAATATTTTCTGCCATAAGCAATTGCTCTGTTTTTGTCAAAACTCGACCACAAATTCTTCCAGCATAGTTTTCAATATCGGTAGCACATGCACAATTAACAGAGTTATGAAACGACACAGAAGAATTATCGGATGATGAATCGGCAAGTATTTCCTTTTTATGGGCTATATCTGAATCCATTGATTTATTTGATGGATCAATATTAGCACATACAAAAGTAGTTCGAACAGGAAATCCAGTGTCATGAGTATTTCGTTGAACATCATATAGCGATGATGTTACAGTGGTAGAAGGAACTTTAGTAAAACTCCATCCAATACCTTTCGGTGTAGACCATTGCACACACGTCTCTTCAATGCCAAACTTATCATGGGATGACACACTGCCCATGAGACTTTTCAAAACCGTGAAAAACCTTGCAGTTAAAACTTTTCTACCGATGTAATCTTCAATATATACATATTTCAGAGGTAGTTGTACACAAAAAAGGACAGACATATCAGATGACACGAAAGAATTCTGTTGGGTGAATTCTATCAGTTGAACCTTGTTAGGGTTTGCATGCAATATCATTCGTTTATCCATTTGCTCAAAAGCTTGATTATTATCAGCAACAGATAAAACATGCATATCAATATCAGGAGTTATCAAACTAAGATCCGAAGACTTACCATTAAGTTCTGATGAATCATGCGAAATCTCTTCAACCAAGAATGTATCGGGAACAACCATAACACCTTTATATGATGACGAATCCTCTTTGTTTGATGGCAAAACCTCTGTAACCTGAATTTCATCATACTCTTCAGAAGTAGTTTTAATCTCTTCCTCTGGAACATCAACCTCTATCTTGTCTTTGTTAACTGAGGTAATCGAAACATCTTTAACACTCACGGATGATAACGAAACCTTTTGAGGTGGAGACGAAACTTGTTTATCCTGTAGTTTATCTTTCTCAGAAATAGGTTTAACTTCTTCCATGTGAACATCAACTTTCATCTTATTTTCGTTAACTGAGGCAGCTGAAATAGCTACAGAAGCATTAGAAGACGATAATTTCTATGGAATTGCTTTACCGGCAAGTTTGGCCCATATAATTGGATATGCCCATATAAGTTCTTTTTGTGTTATTTTATTATTGTAGTACGGATAAGGTCTATCACGAATCTCCTGCAATTCATCTTTATAGTCTGCAATATGAATTCGTAAGTTTGCTCGACGTTCCAGAAGATCTTCTACATATGATATCTCCATGATCAAAAACGAAAATATTGAATTTTTTTTTTTTTTTTTTTTTTTTTAGGGTTTTTAGTTGCGGAAGCGTTGCTAGGATCTGTTTCTAGATAAAAATCTAAAAACTCTGTCGAATGATACCAATTGATGCGGTACAAATAGGAGGAAAGCAATACGGAGATTGCAGGAGATGAGAAGATCAGTGAAAGAGGTGCGAATAGACGATATTAATCAAGAGATTGAACGAAATATAGAAGAGATAAAAGATAATCGTATTAAACGATAATGATATTGATTAATTGATAATAATAAGATTGTTAAAAACTAAACAAGAAGGCATAGCCTTTATATAGGTTCTACAAGAACCGACTAAAAGAAAGAAAAGGGAATTCTACCTAAACTAGGAAAGTAAATGACTTGCAAAGCAAGTAAGCTAAAATATACGCAAGGGATCAACTAGGACCGTTGATACATTGAGAACAAGTAGATGTCCTGCATCATTCCCCCTTCTTGAAAGAAACTCTTTCCTCGAGTTCGCTAGTAAAAGGAGCTTTATTCTCTCTTGAGTTGTAATCACATAATATGAGTTCTTTTCCTCCATGTAAGTTGTAGATTCAACGTTTAACGACTTACCACGATCAAACACAAATCTCATAGCTCTAGAGATCATAAACTGAAGTATCCAAGAAATGTGTCTTAAAGCATTATAAGAGTTGTGCTTCAATTTCCCACGATCAAAGACAAAATTCAAGACACTAGTCCCCGTTGCACAATGACTCCCAGAAACACACCGATTGTATCCATCAAGAAAATTGATTTGAATCCACCAACCAAGTCTTCTATCTTCTTCGTATCGTCAGGTGTCCGCGGTGTAGTTTAAAGTTGTCGCAAACAGTGATGCAAAAATAGGTGGAGAAAAGAACCTGGAATCAATAATGTCATTGAACCGTTCATTGTTAGCTGGTCCAAACCCACTCATATTATACCCATTATTGTGAAGTACTTCTTTTGGCTCCATGAAACTGATGTGCTCAACTAAACTTTCGAGCCATGAATATCCAACAAAAATAATGGCGCCGAAATTTTGAACCTCACCTTTGGAAGCATATTTAATTAACTCTTCTTCCCATTGTTCCAAGCTTTCTTTAACTTCAGCAGGTCTTAGCTTGCTAGTTTCAGTAGCCACCAATAATTCTTTCTCATGTAGTATCATTTTTGGAAAAATATTCACCAACGTGTTCTCAACTGCATCTAGCCAAAGGTGTGGTAGAAAATAATATATCTTCGCTGCTGACAACAAGTAAAATGGATTAATTCCAAACTTTTCCTCCGCACCCTCTGTTGAGCTGATGTACTGCACAAACAAAGTATACTGACTGATGATTGTTAATGTTGTTTTGCCTCTCTCATAGTAATTTTCCAAGTCATCCGGGAAACAAAAATCTTGTAAGTTGTCGCAGACTTTTGTACGTAATATACGCCCACTGATTAAACTCAATTGCACTAACGGATGGTGTTTGTCTTGAGCATAAGCAGTAACATGTTCAATTGGATCAGAATTTGACTTATCAAACATGAGGTGTAATTTACTTTCCTGACAGTATTGCATGAACTCTATAGAATCATTATCTCCATAGAACGGAAAAATTCCATTTGAACTAGGATAATCCATGCATAGAAGATGCTTTGTCACCTCCTCATCATCGTACACGAGATTCCTAGTACATATCAGGATTCCAAAGGAATCTGGAAGTATTATAAACGCTGTTTTCCCAATTTTCTGGAGCTCTTCATGGTATTCATATTGGCATCCTGGAATGAATATTAACGTTTCCCTTCTGTAGCAGCAAAGAAATTTCCCTCCAGGCTCCCATGTAGCTTGCTGAAAACAAGAACGTATGTTGTTCCATGTCTCGAGCTTATCAAACTTCTCAATCCAAGCAAGAAAAACTCTACAAAAATCCTTGTTATTGCTAGCCCAAAGTGTAGAAAAGAGTACTGAATGTGTGCATACCACCAAATGTCCACGACCAACCTCGTAGTCTACCACCTGCATATTCATGTAACAGCAAATTCTCATCGTGACAAAGTCTGACATCCTCCTCGACCTTTTCGTCCAAGGTTGGTAATTACACATAAAATCTAGGAATATATACCATAGTCCAATCATTAATAAGAAAAGAATATTCGCCGCGTGCACTAGGATTAACGAAGAGAATTCGAAGAACTTGAAAAATATAGAGAAGTATGTCTTCATGCTAACACCAGTTCGAAAATTCATACTTCCTTGATGGACGCAATGATACTCGACGACACACTGTACAACCAATGCATCTGTTTTTACATGAAGCAAATTCACACAATCGTTGTTATGCTCCAGATGTAGAAAAATTCTTTGAAAAACAGAGTAATATTGCCAGAAAAATACGAACTATGCGACACTAACATCCTTCCAAAACTGGACTGTTTCTGAGTCGGTACTCCGAAATGCACAACTAGGTACCATGGATCCATTATCAATGCATCTCCATACACACCCAAATTCGGACTCCTACTGCTTGCAGTCATTGAAATTAGCCAAAGAAATTCTCCATGAAATCTGAAAGAGAAGATGTTGTCATTGTTATTCCAAGACTCCAAAACAACTTGAATTTTCTCCAAAGTCCAGCTCGGATCATCTTGAACTATAGTGCCTAGATTACCCACAGAAATCAACCATACTCCATTAAGCATTACACATGCTGTTCCATTAATTGTGCTAGCCAAACTCGGTATAGTGTCAGCATCATATTCAACAATTGGTGCCACTATCTCTGGCTTAAAGCGAGATGAACTAAAACTAAAATCATATGAAACGGAATAAGGTGCAGATGTACCTCTTGGTGTCGGGAAAAACACAAAAGCATTCTTCTTGTAAGCACAAAACTCGACATCGAAAATATTTTCTGCCATAAGCAATTGCTCTGTTTTTGTCAAAACTCGACCACAAATTCTTCCAGCATAGTTTTCAATATCGGTAGCACATGCACAATTAACAGAGTTATGAAACGACACAGAAGAATTATCGGATGATGAATCGGCAAGTATTTCCTTTTTATGGGCTATATCTGAATCCATTGATTTATTTGATGGATCAATATTAGCACATACAAAAGTAGTTCGAACAGGAAATCCAGTGTCATGAGTATTTCGTTGAACATCATATAGCGATGATGTTACAGTGGTAGAAGGAACTTTAGTAAAACTCCATCCAATACCTTTCGGTGTAGACCATTGCACACACGTCTCTTCAATGCCAAACTTATCATGGGATGACACACTGCCCATGAGACTTTTCAAAACCGTGAAAAACCTTGCAGTTAAAACTTTTCTACCGATGTAATCTTCAATATATACATATTTCAGAGGTAGTTGTACACAAAAAAGGACAGACATATCAGATGACACGAAAGAATTCTGTTGGGTGAATTCTATCAGTTGAACCTTGTTAGGGTTTGCATGCAATATCATTCGTTTATCCATTTGCTCAAAAGCTTGATTATTATCAGCAACAGATAAAACATGCATATCAATATCAGGAGTTATCAAACTAAGATCCGAAGACTTACCATTAAGTTCTGATGAATCATGCGAAATCTCTTCAACCAAGAATGTATCGGGAATAACCATAACACCTTTATATGATGACGAATCCTCTTTGTTTGATGGCAAAACCTCTGTAACCTGAATTTCATCATACTCTTCAGAAGTAGTTTTAATCTCTTCCTCTGGAACATCAACCTCTATCTTGTCTTTGTTAACTGAGGTAATCGAAACATCTTTAACACTCACGGATGATAACGAAACCTTTTGAGGTGGAGACGAAACTTGTTTATCCTGTAGTTTATCTTTCTCAGAAATAGGTTTAACTTCTTCCATGTGAACATCAACTTTCATCTTATTTTCGTTAACTGAGGCAGCTGAAATAGCTACAGAAGCATTAGAAGACGATAATTTCTATGGAATTGCTTTACCGGCAAGTTTGGCCCATATAATTGGATATGCCCATATAAGTTCTTTTTGTGTTATTTTATTATTGTAGTACGGATAAGGTCTATCACGAATCTCCTGCAATTCATCTTTATAGTCTGCAATATGAATTCGTAAGTTTGCTCGACGTTCCAGAAGATCTTCTACATATGATATCTCCATGATCAAAAACGAAAATATTGAAATTTTTTTTTTTTTTTTTTTTTTTTTAGGGTTTTTAGTTGCGGAAGCGTTGCTAGGATCTGTTTCTAGATAAAAATCTAAAAACTCTGTCGAATGATACCAATTGATGCGGTACAAATAGGAGGAAAGCAATACGGAGATTGCAGGAGATGAGAAGATCAGTGAAAGAGGTGCGAATAGACGATATTAATCAAGAGATTGAACGAAATATAGAAGAGATAAAAGATAATCGTATTAAACGATAATGATATTGATTAATTGATAATAATAAGATTGTTAAAAACTAAACAAGAAGGCATAGCCTTTATATAGGTTCTACAAGAACCGACTAAAAGAAAGAAAAGGGAATTCTACCTAAACTAGGAAAGTAAATGACTTGCAAAGCAAGTAAGCTAAAATATACGCAAGGGATCAACTAGGACCGTTGATACATTGAGAACAAGTAGATGTCCTGCATCACAAATGCAGAACCCCAATCATGTTGCATTTGAATGTAGACTACGGTAGCCTCAACTGTGACAGAATGATAGATGATACAGCAACAATTGAATGGGAAGCATGTGGGAATTAACTGGATTAGTGATAACCCACTTCGGTCTTTGCGATTGAAGTTGCAGCTCCAGTTGCAGCTTCAGTTTGTCGATCATTACCTGTTTTTTTTTCTCCACCTTCTTATTCTTCCTCTTCAACAATTTCACCATCATTATCTTTATCTTTATCTACATCATTGTTATCACCATCACCATTACCTCCTCCAATAGATGGCATGTCTTGATCATCATTACCATGCTCATCATCTCCGGAGTTCTTTCAATACCATCATGATTATTACCTCTTCTACCAGATAAATTTGATTGGTCTTCATTTGGAGTTTCATCTAAATCACTGGGTTCCGGTGATGGTTGAGAATCATTCCGTTCACTGATCTTGAGCATTTCCGGCTCAACTAATTCCCCTCGATGTGTTGCAGTCAAAAGTTTTTCACCAACTCGAGGAGGTATTGAAGGAGGAGTAACATTTTTATTCTTTCCCTTTTGCAAACTAACCAAGAAAAATTAAGAAAAAAACAAAAATCAATAGTCGGAAGGGTCAACAACTATAATCCTTGCCGGCTAAAAAATAGCCGGCAGGTTCGATAACTATAATCCTTGACGGATAAACAATAGTCGGCAGGGTCTTATACAACTAATATTCCGGGTTATAACAACTCTGAACACAATAGATACAATATTTTTTTGCTACACATAGTCGGCAGGGTCTATGACCCATACAACACCGGCGAAACAGCATCCGGCAGGTGGTATTCAAATACCATGCCGACCTTATGACTTTAGGCATCAGGAGATATAGTAATTCTTATGTTCATGAAACATTCCAGATTCGGTTGTATCTTAAATATAGTAACAAGCCAAACCTGACAAACAAACCCTGTTTTTTTTTTAATTTTTGTCAGGTTCGGATGTCTATGAAAAATTGTTACAAGCCGAACCTGAAAAACAAACCCTGGTTTTTTATTTTTGTCAGATTCGGCTGTCTCTGAAATGTTTTTACAAGCCAAACCATATCCTGTGTTCATGAAACAGCTTTTCTTTGGTGGTTCGGCTTTTTTTATCAATTAAATACTAGCCGAATTTTGATGATACACAAGGTTGTTCCAAAAAATGATACATTACATAACCAAAAAATAAATCATTCAAGTATTTCATTTTGATGGGTACATCCTAATGTTGTATTATCCTCATCATACACGAAAATCAAAAGACATAAAATACGCAGATAAATCCCCAAACTTTTTTATGGAGATCCTAAACGAACCTCATCCTCTTCACTCACCTCTTGCTTATCATCTTCATCCTCATCACTGGAAAATTCGATTACTTCTCCACTTGGTATCGACACATTCAAAGCTTGATAAAGATTCATTTCCGTTTCATAATTTGCACACCAATGTATTGCGTAATTATTTTCAAATTTAGGCCAAAAGCCTGCATGCATCAAGGGTGGTAATGGGCAACCGCGTCTAAGCTTGAGGCCGATAAAATGACAATTTTGAACAAATCCAATAACAAGTCTTCTATTTTTTACACCATCATGGCAAGGTCTTGTTGGAGGCGCGTACGTAAAACTACTACCCGTCCACCCGAAATAATGTACGACGCAATCGAATGCCTCCGCTATTATAAACCCGCAAATGGGAATTCTCATCCAATGGTCTTGGGTGATTATCGAATCCCCATGTAAACGACGTTCGAATGCAATGTAATCTGCTGCCACCCCTGCATCTCTTCTTGGACCTCCTCTCATCATTGTCTTATAGAATTCTTTGTTCCGGCGTAGGGCTTGTAACAATCGTTGCCTAATATAGTTGACTTCATTTTCATGCGGCACCGGATTCTTCCCTTCCTTAAAAGTACCAAGTTGTTCCGCTGTGACGTAATATCCACAATTTCCATCACCTTCTACATCGTCCATTGTTACAATATGCTCATGAATTATCGGCGATAGATCTTCCAAGTAGTTATCGTATATAAAATTGATAACCCTCAAATAGTTACCGGACTTATCTCTTTTTGGCCCTCTCATCCTACCAACTTCATGTACGGTCCTTTTCTCCTTTATGTTGGTTTGTGAAGGATACATATTACTCTGGACCTTCACATCCTCTTTAATATCCTTTGCTTCTGATGGACAATCATTCTCATTGACCTCTTTGTTACTTGTTTCGGCTTTATGAATACTCGGACGACCACGTTTTCTTGGAACTTTCACTACTTCCTCCTTCATCACCTTCTCAATTTCCTTCTTTGCCTTTTCATACCTTGCATCATGGTAGTCAACGCCGGATGGATCCATATGAGTATCCAATAGTTCCTTGTTGGCTTGTCTAGTTTAAAAATTATTCATATTTTTACTCTTCCTACCTTTCGGATCACTCTTCTCCGGTTCCAAAATATTTTCTTGGGTGAAAGGATACATGACCGACATCATGTTGTTCCATAGGATTTGTTTTTGATCTCGGAACATCTTCTTATACATCTCCGCCAACTTTTTCCCATTTATCGTGTCCCAAATTTCAAGACCGTCCTCGTCGTCTTCGATTGGGAGAGGATCAAAGTTTAATTGTTTCCAAAAATGATCAATATCCTCAAATGGTATAACACCATCCTTATTCCGAAGTATGTCGTGGCGGCATGGAAGTACCATAAATGTTTTCATATTACAAACACACTCTTCCTCCAAGTTGGCGCCTAATATCTCAATCAAATCTACTTATTTCATCAATTTGTCAATGCATAGATGGGAGACTCTATGACTTAATCCACGTAGCCATTTAATATTATAATTCTTGTGTCGGAACATAAGGTTATGCTCGAATTTCTCCTTAATTTTCACAACATCACTTTTGAAATATTCATCAATTGCCTCAAATACCGTCACAAACGTGTCAACACATCCAAAAAGGTTCTTCTTCAACCGATGATGAGCCGACTCTACCGTACTTGTGGCTCGGTTGTCGAAGTGTTTGTGTCGATTTGTGAAACAAGACACAAACCTTTCTTTATTAGGTTCCAACACATCTTTCAACAAATAAGTAATGGCGTCGGGGTAGTCGGTCCTCCAATGGTTAATAAGCATTTTAACATTTTCTTCATAAACATCCTCGGTGATTGACCATACCAAAGCTTCCCATTCGCCATGGAAAGAAGCCCACAACATCTCATTATGTTCATATTGTTTCAATAATCCATTCTTTTTCTTTACTCGTGTCTCCACCGGTAGTTTAGCAATATTCTCTAATTCTTTTATCTTAAGTGGTTGAATTATCGGTTGGCATTTTTTCCTCACATTGCACCATATATGAAACGTACAAAGAAAGTTGAATGCTTTCGGAAATACCTTGTTAATAGCATACATCAACGATGAATCTTGATCGGAAACGAACACTTTAGGAAGAGAAACCTCCGGAAAGATTAACTTCAATTGTTCTAACCCCCAAACATAACTCTATTTCTTTTCATTTTTCAAGAAACAAAAACCCACGGTGAACGGTGCCTTTGTCGACGTATGCCCCACAATGTTCAACAATGGCATCTCATATTTTTTAGTCTTGTACGTGCAATCCAATATAAGAACTTGTGGGAAGCATAGATCCAATTGGACGCATTCCGCGTGGGCAAGAAAAAGGTGTGTGACTTGACCAAATTCATCCAACTTCTTTTGGCAAGAGTAGTTATGCTTCACCGCTAACCACATCACTTGTTGCAGCCTACCTTGCAAATTGAGTCTTCTAATCTTATTTCTTGCATTGTAGATAGTTTTCATAGTCAACTTGTTATTCTTGTCGTCCACCTTCAATTTACTAAGAATCCTAGACGGTGGCAAACGTGCTCGTGTCATTTTATCCACTTCTAGAGTCTCGTCGGGATTGAGTCGCGCTACTTTTGCATGTCCTTCAAGGTTATGTGGACGTGGGTAGTTATGACGACAATCCATTTCTTTATTCATAACCCAATATTGATCATTTGTTTTCTTATTCTTGAGGTTGAAAACGAGATTTAAAGGGAACTTTGTTTTCTTCGTCTTTGACCTATTCTTTCTCCCGGTCTTCCCAACATATACAAAAACCTTTTTAACCATGCTATCGCCACTTCGACTTCACTCACAAATCAATTCAAAACGATCACATCGGCTTTGTTGTCCTTTAACTAGTACGCAATTTATTCATCGCTTGTTCCTCGGCCCAAGCCTTTGCTTCGAGTTTAGTTTTCCATCTCTACATTCATTCAAACACTTATAATTAGTAACAAAAACTTCGGAATATTCCGACAACATTAAGGTAAACAACAAATTCTTACATACCAAATCATTTGGGAAGTGATCCTTAGTATCTTCGTGAATTACGTCTACTGGATCAGGTTGATTTTCCATCGGTACATGTCCGGCAAGTGCGATCTACAAAGAATATCACAAGGTTAAATACAACAAAAAAATATTAAAAGCTAGATTCGGCTTATTCTATAATCATATAACGTGCCGAACCTTGTACATACAGTGGTTTCGGCTTATACTATATTCTAAATATGTGCCTTCGACTTGGATAGTGATCTGGAAAATAGGCTAGTAACCGTCCTTCATAATAACAAGGAAGCTTTAGGGTGGACCATAGCAGACATTAAGGGTATAAGTCTTACTATTTGTATGCATCAGATCTATTTAGAGGAAGATACCAAACCTTCTAGGGAGATGCATCATCGACTGAACCCTAATATGAAAGAAGTAGTTCGAACCGATGTTCTTAAGCTGTTAGATGCAGGCATTATCTACCCTATTTCAGACAGTAAGTGGGTCAGCCCCGTTTAGGTTGTTCCCAAGAAATCTGGTATTACTGTAGTTCAGAATGATGACAATGAGTTAATCCCAACCCGAATGACCACGGTTTGGCGTGTCTGTATTTACTATAGAAAATTGAACAAGTTCACTAGGAAGGACCACTTTCCCATTCCCTTCATCGACCAAATGCTAGAAAGATTAGCTGGCCGTAGCCATTTTTGCTTTTTAGATGGATTTTGCGGCTATAATCAGGTTCCTATTGCCCCAGAAGACCAAGAGAAAACCATTTTTACCTGTCCCTTTGGTACCTTTACGTATAGACGCATGATTTTCGGGCTATGTAATGCCCCTGCGACCGTCCAGCGTTGTATGTTGAGCATATTTTCTGACATGGTAGAACGGTTCTTAGAGGTCTTTATGGATGATTTTTCAGTGTTTGGTTCGTCTTTCGATGAGTGCTTGCATCATTTGTCATTAGTTTTGACTAGGTGTAAGGAAAATAATTTAGTGCTTAATTGGGAGAAATGTCATTTCATGGTTCGTTCAGTAATCATTCTTGGGCATATCGTATCTTCGAAGGGTATAGAGGTAGATAGAGCCAAAGTTGACCTTATTAAAACTTTACCGGTCCCAAAAACCGTAAGAGATATTAGGTCATTCTTAGGGCATGCTAGTTTTTATCGTCGATTCATTAAGGATTTTAGCTTGATTTCTAGACCACTTTGCAATTTGCTTGCAAAAGATGTTAAGTTTTTCTTTGATGATGCTTGTTTAGAGGCTTTTGAGAAGCTTAAAACTTTACTCACTACCGCCCCTATAGTCCAGGCACCCAACTGGAACCTACCCTTTGAGATCATATGTGATGCTTCATATTATGCTATTGGTGTTGTGCTAGGTCAGCGAGAAAACAAATTACTTCATGTGATTTACTATGCTAGCAAAACTCTGAATGAGGCCCAGATGAACTATACCACTACCGAGAAGGAACTATTAGCCATTGTGGTTGCCTTAGACAAGTTTAGATCTTACCTATTAGGTTCTAAGATCGTAATCTATACTGATCATGCTTCTTTGAAATACCTTTTTTCTAAGAAGGATACCAAACCTAGATTGATTTGGTGGATCCTTTTATTACAAGAATTTTGTCCAGACATTAGAGACAAAAAGGGTGCATAAAATGTAGTAGCAGACCACTTGTCTAGGCTAATTGTTAGTTCCCCTGATGATTCCCTTCATACAAGGGACAGCTTTCCTGATGAACAATTGTTCTCTGTTTCCCAATCACCTTGGTATGCGAATATAGTGAACTATCTTGTTACTGGTCGAATGCCCCAACATTGGGGTAAACAAGATCGTTCTAGGTTTTTAGCCGAGGTTAAGCACTTCTTTTGGGATGACCCTTATTTGTTTAAGTATTGTCCAGACCAGATTATTAGTAGATGTATACCTGAGAGTGACCAGTCCAGTATTATTTCCTTTTGTCATGATCATGCTTGTGGGGGTCACTTTATTGCTAAGAAGACTGCTGCTAAGATATTGCAATGTGGATTCTATTGGCCTTCGTTGTTTAAATACTCCCACAGTTACTGTGTTACTTGTGAGCATTGCCAGAAATTAGGAACCATTTACCGTAGGAACATGATGCCCTTGAACCCTATTTTAGTTGTTGAGGTCTTTGATGTGTGGGGTATTGACTTTATGGGTCTATTTCCTAATTATTTTGGTAACCTATACATCCTTGTCGCCGTAGACTATGTCTCTAAGTGGATTGAGGCGGTTGCGTGTAAAACCAATGATCATAGGGTTGTGATTGAGTTCTTGAAAAATAATATACTTACACGTTTTGGTACACCGCGACCTATAATTAGTGATGGAGGGTCGCAATTTTGTAATGGACCTTTTAAGATTTTAATGAAGAAATATGGTATTACACATAAGGTAGCTACCCCGTATCATCCACAGACTAGTGGTCAGGTAGAGGTTTCCAATAGGGAGATAAAACGTATATTAGAGAAAACAGTTAATCCTAATCGGAAAGACTGGTCGTCTAGGCTTACTGATGCCTTATGGGCTTACCGTGCTGCGTTTAAGACCCCCATTGGAATGTCTCCTTATCGGCTTGTTTATGGCAAGGCATGTCATTTACCTGTTGAGTTAGATCATAGAGCTTATTGGGTTGTTAAGCAGCTAAATTTTTCACTTGACAAGGCAAGAGCCCAGAGAAAACTCCAACTCAATGAGTTGGACGAGATTCGTATGGATGCTTACAATAGTGCGAAGGAGTATAAGAACAAAATGAAACTTGTTCATGATAGAAATATTTTACGGAAGTCATTTTCTCCAGGTCAAAAAGTTCTTCTGTATGATACCCGCTTGCATCTTTTCCCTGGGAAGCTACGTTCTCGGTGGACGGGTCCTTTTATTGTTCGCACTATCTTTCCTCATGGAGCTATTGAGATCGAGACACCGGATGGTAGTAGTTCTTCAAAGGTTAACGGTCAGAAATTTAAACCATTTTTAGAGCCCTTTCCCACAGGTGATGTTGAGGAGGTCCCTCTGGAGGACTCTGTTTACCCTTGATTGACCATTGAGGCGATTGTATGTTGTATATTAGTTTTTGATTTCTCTCTTCACCCAGGTACTATCTTTCCAACTTCTCTCTTTGTTGATTCCTCATGTTACTTTACTTTTTGGTATTTCTCTTTCATTAGAAACATTGAGGACAATGTTAGATTTAAGTTTGGGGGTGGGGAAGAAACTTTTTGTTAGCTTTTAGTTGCAATAAATAAACTCCAGAGCCTAGAAATTTATGTTTATTAAGGATGGCACTAACCAATCTAAGTGGATGGAAGCATTTTGGTTGTAGGAGTTGAGGAACCAATATGATTAGATGGAAACATCTAAAGAGTCTATTCATAAAAGCACATAGCTCAGGTGTTAGAAAAATATAACATGGTAGTTTCGCCATATCCTCGTGATGGAAACATCGAAAGAATCCTGATCACTTCTTTTATTTTTCTTTTGACCATTGCTAGGGTGAAATAGAGTGGATGAGATACCAAAAAAAAAATAAAAAAATAATTGAGACCATACCACTAGACCAAACGGAATAAATACAATAAAGTCGACCACTGGTACCCTTGTATATGCCAGCTGAGTTGACCTAGAGTTAGGATTATCGACCACTGATCCACTTGTATATGCCAGTGTGTTGATATTAGTCCAAGACCAGTATCTCAGCCCGTTAGGATAGGTTCACCCTAGCCAACATCATCCATGTTTTTCTCTACTTAATCTATGTGATTGGTTGACTCCGGTTTATGATTTCCAGAAACTATCTGAGTAGAGTTCTGTCGCTTTATATGAATTTTAGTATGCTTGAGTGAAAACTCGTGTACATCAATTGGAATTTCGCATCAGGGTACTTCCTCCTGTAGTCAATAAGTATGCCAACCAAGGATATTATTTAGTGCCTTCCAAGGTTCTGCGTAGATAGCTAGGGTCTGGAGTATAGGTGGCAACGGATAGATATCTGGCGGATATTGGCAAATCCGATAAGGTTAAGGTTAAGGATTATCGGATATCCGGTATCCGATAATATCCGGCGGATACCAAAAATTCCAATCCGATAAGGTTAAGGTTAATCTATCGGATATCGGATTTTTATCCGTTAATATATGACCTTATCATTATGGACGTTTCTTCAGTTTTTTGACCATAAACGTAACACCATTTTAACTTGAACCTTGCTACTACTCTAATGCTAAAGACAATGTGACGACTAAACATTGTTTATTGCCCGATATCCTTCCATTGCAACATTGTTTCAACTATCACTACTAGTAAACCGTTAATGTATGACCTTTTCCTATAGGATTTTTATCCGTTAACCCCTACCTTATCGGATATCGGATATTAACCAATAGGATAGAGCCCAATCCGATTCTGATAGGTTAAGAGGAAATATCCGATAAGTTATCGGATCCGGATATCCGGTATCCGATATAACGGATAAAATCCTATAGGATTTCGAATAATCGGAAACGGATACCGGATATCGTTTATCCATTGCCAGCCCTAGTCTGGAGTAAAGGTTTTGGGGGTACACCTCTGGTAAACCCTCCGGAGATGACACTCCGCCACTAGGGCCACCTAGTGGTTTAACGGCTTTCTTCACGTGCTAAGTGCGGTCATTTTATTTTCTAGATTAGATTTGCTCGGGACTAGCAAATAATAAGTTTGGGGGTATTTGATAGACACATTTTTGTGTCTAAATTGTCCTTGGTGTCTCTATTGTTAGTCTCAATTGTTGTACTTATTGTGGTGTTTTTATGTTTGTGTAGGTGTTTTTGAAGAAATACACTTGTGTGGAAAAAGTTGCTCGAAAAGTGTTTTTTGGGCCCCCGAATAAATTACTAAAGGCACCCTCAATTTGGATAAGGGGAACCTCAGCTGTTAAAGGCGCCCATGTTTTGGATCGGGGCACACCATCTTCAACAGTTTGAATTTTGGTTTTGGTGGGAAAACATTCACACTTCTGGCAGATTTTCAATTCGTCATTTGGAGGGCTTATAGTGCGATTCAATGGCTCAAATTTCATGGGAAGACTTGATTCATCATAATAGGCCTGGTATGGTCGTTGGTTTCGGTTAGATTTGGCTAGATAATCCATGAGTTCAAAACAGGGAAGTCCGTGCATGGGAGAGATATTCACGAGATTGTATGAGATTTGAACGTGATTTGTACGTGTATGATGACTCCAGCAAACAACCAGGAGCGTGTAGGAGTTATACAAGGAATGTTTGACAGCTGAGAACGCGTGGAAGATCAAATATATGGAAAAAATTTCCGTGAGAATAAAGGAGTAATGAGAAGATATTTTGGAGTTATGAGGAGTAATATTTGGTTCTTTCGAGTATATATAAGTTTCTGGGGTCGAATAGAAAAGGTACGGAGAGATTGGGAGAGTTAGAGAGCACCACAGAGTTGAGAAATCGAGTTGTAGGAACTTTCCCTTCTGCTGCTGCATTTCTGGAAATGTGAAGAACAAACTATCAAGGACAGTCGTTCTTTGCAACAGTCACAACGACATTTAAACGGGCGTCGCAGAGCTACCGCAACAGCAACAGTTTATTTTCATCGTTCTGTTAAACGATTTGAAAGCCAGTTATAAACGTTGCAAACACCCGATTTTCACTATTTTCTCAATTTCATCTTTGTAAACACCCTTTGAGCAATAAAAATGAATTTTGAGTGTGTTTCCAACATGATGAGAGGCTAATTTTCCCACAACCAAGGCAATGAGGAAGCTATTTACGCATGAAAAATTGGTAACTATTCTAATTTCTCTAATTTATAATTAATAATTCACTCAATCACTACTTTTGCAGAGTATTTAATTGTTTGCATAATTTTCTTCATTAGTTGTGATTCAATTAGATAGGTTATGCTTTGTATTAATATAATCTATGCTTAGGGGATACAATTAATTTTTGAGAATTTTCCTGATTATTTGTGAGTTAAGAAAATAAGGGACTTAAAGATAATTAGAGTTTTGGGTTTTTTTATCATCATTCATTCATGTGTAATAGTGGAATCAGTGTCTTGGTTATTTTCCCATATCTTGAAATCAATTTTGATCTAAGTTGCGTTTACTTTTAAGTTTTATTAAATCTAAAATATATTGCTTTCACAAGTCTCAAAAGAACCTTTTTACTACAACATCATTGATAAATAACATCAACGATCCCTCGCCTGCCTTAGACGCAATTATGTACGGCCCACCCCACTTTGGTGCTAGTTTTCCGCCCTTTTTGTCTCGCTCCCATTCAGCCAGAAATTTGAGTACTTGTTGCCCTGGTTGGAACTCTCTTGGGAGAACACGTTTGTTATACTCTCGTTGTAACCTTCTTTGATATTTTTCCATTTTTTTGTAACGCTATCTCCCTTGTTTCTTCCAGATCGTCGAGTTTCTCCAAAATCAGATCTGACGAGACGTTTCGCCTCCAAGCTTCGGTTCTAGTAGTAGGGATCATCAATTCTGTTGGTAGAATCGCCTCGGTTCCGTAAGTAAGCATAAACGGTGAGAACCCCGTAGCTTCCCTCTGGGTGGTTCTGTATGCCCACAAAACGTTGTATAGCTACTCACACCAGTCACCATATGCACCATCTAATTTCTTCTTCATGTTGTCGGCGATTGTTTTATTAGTGATCTCGGCCTGTCCATTACTCTGAGGGTAAATGGGGGTTGCTTTACTCTTCTTGATGTTGTACGTGTTGACCAACAAATCAATATTTTCCCCTTGGAGTTGTTTACCGTTATCGGAGACGATGGCTGCTGGGATCCCAAAGTGGCAAATGATATGGTCCCAGATGAATTTGGAGACGTCTTTGTCCCGGATATGCCTTAGTGGTGCTGCCTCTACCCATTTCGTAAAGTAATCCGTGGCCACGATCAAGTATTTCCTTTGCCCCGTTCCTACGTGTAATGGTCCAACAATGTCTATGCCCCGTTTGGCAAAGGGCCATGGGCTTATAACAGAGTTTAAGGGTACTCCTGGCGCCTGTATTTTCTTACCGAACCGCTGAAATTCTTCACAAGATTTCGCCATTTCCTTTGCATCTTCGTTCATATACATTCAAAAGTAGCCCATCGTCTTTGCTTTGGCCCATAAGCTTCTCCCCGAGCTGTGATTTCCGGCGGCTCCATAGTGTAACTCGTGCAAGATCGTGTAGCCTTCCTCTTTACTTAGGCATCGTAAAAGGGGACCTAAGTAGGATTTCCTATATAAGATCCCTTCCCTTAGCTCATAGGCTCCCGACTTACTCTTGATTTTATTTATCTCGGGCCGACCTTTAGGTAGCTCGCCCGTTTCTAGGTATCGGTGTATCGGCTTTCTCTAATCGTCCTCTTTATAATGCTCGGCTGTGTTAATAGCCACATTGATCCGTACTTTTGGTGTTTCTGGGATTGAGGGAGTAGGTTGCCTCATAACGTGAATGCCCTCTATGCTCAAGTCTACCAGCTGTGAGGCGATGTATGATAGAGCGTCCGAGTGTCTGTTATCTTTTCGATAAATGTGGCGGAACTTAATTTTCGGTATTTGGTTGATGTAAGATTGGGCGAGCTCCCAATATTTTTGCAATACGGGGTCGTGTGTAGCATATTTGCCCGTAATCTTCCGGATCACCAATTGTGAGTCACTAGTTAAGAGAACTTCTTGTAGCCCCATTTCTACGATTATCCGTAAGGCATGGATCACTTCTTCATACTCGGTGACATTGATTGTCGCCTTGAATTCTAGTATGAATGAATGGACTATCTTCCTTCCTTTCGGCGTGGTGAACACTAACCCACTGCATGATCCCTCTTTGTTTGACGCTCCATCGACGAAAACTTCCCATCTTGTAGGACTATTGGCTGCTAATAGGTCGGCAGGATCTTCTCATTCTTCCATCATCCCTGGTATATCTTCCAACTCGTCTTCATCACTAAGTGAGAAGTCGCTAAAATTAAACCACTACCTGCCCCTTGATCGTCGTCCTTGTTTCGTATACCACATCATACTATTTGATTAAGGCTCCCCATTTAGAGATTCTTCCTGATCGCCCTGCATTATCCAGGACTGCTTCAATAGGCGATTTGGTGAGCACCCATATGCGATGAGCTTGAAAATACATTCGGAGTTTAGAAGCGGAAAAATCCAGTGCCAGAACCATCTGCTCCATTCTGGTATAGTTTTTC
Source organism: Papaver bracteatum (assembly GCA_023529315.1). Classification (NCBI taxonomy): domain Eukaryota; kingdom Viridiplantae; phylum Streptophyta; class Magnoliopsida; order Ranunculales; family Papaveraceae; genus Papaver; species Papaver bracteatum. The sequence goes on along the minus strand of JAJJWX010002215.1, from coordinate 185,077 downwards.
TCGGCCGGGCTTAGTGTTTTGCTAGTGAAATATACTGGTTTTTCCACGTTCTCCCCCGTCTTGACCAATACTGCACTAATGGCATATGGTGTCGCTCCCAAGTATAGGGTGAGGATCTCTGACGGCTCGGGCCTCTGCAAAACGGGGAGGCTGGATAAGTGTAACTTGATGTTTTGAAAGGCCTCTTCATTTGCATCCGTCCATTGAAACTATTTTACTTTCTTCAGGATGTCGTAAAAGGTTTTACATTTGTCCGACGATCGTGAGACGAATCGCCCCAATGCTGCTATGCAGCCATTTAGCTTTTGCACATCCTTTACCGTCGCGGGAGAAGGAATTTCTAAGATATCCCTGACCTTCTCGGGGTCTGCCTCTATTCCTATGGGGGTGATTATATATCCCAGGAATTTTGCTGATGTAACCCAGAAGTCGCACTTAGCGGGGTTAATCTTCATCTTGTGTTTCCTCATCGTCTGAAAAATCTCTCGAAGGTCTCGGACGTGATTCTTAGCTCGGCGACTCTTGACTAACATATCGTCTACGTAAACTTCTATGGTGTCGTGGATCTTGTTTTCGAACATGTCTCCCACTAATCTCTGGTAAGTATCACCAGCGTTCTTAAGTCCAAAGGGCATCTTAGTATAACAATACAACCCTCTTGGTGTGAAAAAGGAGGTATGCTCCTGATCCTCGGGTGCTAACGGTATTTGGTTGTAGCCCATGTATCCGTCCATCAATGTCATCGCCTTGTACCTGACTATGGATTCTACTAATTGGTCTATGCTTGGAAGAGGAAAGCTATCCTTCGGACACGCCTTGTTCAAGTCACTAAAATCAATACATATCCTGAATCATCCTTTTTTCTTTGGTACCACGACCATATTAGATATCCACTGCGGGTAATGGGATTTCCTGATTATATCGGATTCCCACAACTTTTTCAGCTCGACCTAGACCGCTGCCGGTAACTCTAGTGCGATTCGTCTCATTTTTTGTCTAACGGGTCTGAACCTCGGATCAATCTTCAAATGGTGGCAACAGACCTCCGGGTCGATCCCCTCTGAATCGTATACTTCCCAAGAGAACGCATCTAAGTTTTCCTTTAATACCTTCATGAGTTGGCTTGCTTGTTCATCCAAGAGTAACGTCCCGATCCTCACTATCTTTGGCTCCTCTATCGTCCCCAAATTCACCTCCCAAGTCGGCTCAACTGTCGAGAAATTAGATTTAGTTCCCTTGAATGGATCCATCTCCTTTAATTGCTATAAAGGGTTTTTCTCTTGGGTCTCGCATGCCATGACCTCTTATGAAATAATCTCCTCTAGTTCTTCTGTAGCCTTGACCTCTTTGTCTTTATTCTTATCTCGCATTTGTCGTGCTCGTCGATCTTCATTAATTTCAGCATCAACCTGCATGCATTGTCGTGCCGCTTGGGAGTCGCCCACTACTTCAGCTATTCCCTTGTAGGTTGGGAACCTTAATCTCTGATGATAGGCCGATGCCACTACTTTAATCCCAGCGATCAAAGGACTTCTGATGTTTGCTTCATAAGGAAAGGCGACATCGACCACACAAAAGGTGGTTAGAGTGTCAAGGTAACCCCCACCATCCGAAACCCTCAGTGTTACCTCGCCCATAGGGATGGTAATTGTGCCGTTAAAACCGTAGATGCGATATGTTCATGGGACGAGGATGTCGTCCGACAACTCCATTATCTTAAACGTGTCGTAGAACAGTACTTCGACTGAACTTCCACTATCTATCAGAATTCTTCTTACTCCCCATCTCTCAATTAATAACGTGATGACCAAGGGATCACTGTGTGCTTGCCTATTGGCTGGGACATCCTTGGCCGAGAACGAAATAGGTTGCATCATCCAAGGTTCCATTGGTAAGGTCATAGCTACACTAAGTATTTCTTTGCCATTGCGGTCCCTCTTGTGAATCCTTGAAGTGATAACTGGCCCGAAAGTGTAGTCATGCATAGTGGAGTGTGAAATGGTATTCAAAAATTGAGTTGACCTATCAATGCGTACTTGATGGACCGGCGCATCGGGTGCTACTGTCGACTGGGATGGATGTCGGACAAACTGTCTCAGGCACCCATCTCGGATGAGGTGTTGGACGATATCCTTTACTTCTCGACAATTATTAGTGGAGTAGCCCCTATACTGATGGTACTGGCAGTAGTAGGGGTGGCCTTTGGTTTCTTGAAACTGGACTCCCCCTCGATCTTTGGGTAATTGATATCGTTCCTCTTCTCGACTTCCTTGAATACTTCTTCCAAAGGAGTGTTTAAAGGGGTACGGGCTTCCTGCCTCGGCCTCTTCCCTTTGGCCACCCATTCTTTCTTCTCATTACCTCTTGGTGGGGGGTCCGATCTCTTCTAGTGTCGCCTAGCCGGTTTGTCCATAACCGCCTTATTCTAGGCACCCGCTTGAGTACTAGCTTCTTGTATTCCCCTATCTCTCGACTCGGCTTGGATTTATTCTAAAGGGATGAAATTTTCTTGCATTCTTCGCATCTCCTTTAAGGTTTTTGGCTTTCCAGAGAACATAGCTACCTAGATGGGGTCCGATCTTCCCAGTGCATTTTTAAATCCAAAGATAACTTGATCTACCAGAACTTTTCCGATTTCATTACACAGCTTCCTCCACCTATCGGTCAAGGTTCTCAAGGGCTCCCTGAACCTCCGGGCGAGGGTAAATAGTTTGTTCATTCTTGGCCGAGGTCGGCTGTTGTGCATGTAGGTTTCAAGAAAGGCCTCAATAAGAGCGTTGTAATCGTCGATTGATCAGGGTGGAAGAGAATAGAACCAATCTCTCGCCTCGCATTCCAAACTGTCTGGAAAGAATTTACACATGACTACCATGTTACTTTTATATTGAATTAATGACATGGTATACATTTTTAGATGTTCGACTGCATCTCCTGTTCCGTCGAATCTAGAAGGAAATGTAGGAAAAGTACACTTTGGTGGGAACGACATTTGTTCGAGTTCTTGGGAAAAAGGTGTCTTCTCGGCCTCGCTCATAATATCTTCCAATTTGTTCTCTTCGCTATTTCCCGATAGCTCCTTGATCTTTGCTTCCAACTCTTTGAGCTTAGCTTATGTTTCGCCATTTTGTTGTCCGCCCCTTCCTCGTCTTTCCTCATCAGTGGACGAGTCCTCGGGTGGTCCATATATTTGTGGGTGGGTGTGGGGGTACGGGAGGTGATGTTGGTTGACCTGATCGTCCGGACTGATTGGGGTTGCTCGGCCCCGTCATAGGTGGTGATTGACCTGATCGTCCATGACGAATCGACGTTCCCCGGCTGGACGAACCTCTTGATCTGGTTCGCTGATTCCTCAACTGATAATTTTCGAACCCTAGGGCGAGATTCCGCTACTGAAGCTCCCTTAAAGCCGCTTCTTTCCTTCTTTGAATTTCTAAAATGGCTAAGAGTGTCGGGTCTATGATTTCATGTCTAGAGTGTCCATTAGGGTGGTGTGGCCGAGTCTATAATGGCACCGATATTGGCGGTGGGGGTAGTATCGGACCAGTCGCATGGATGGGGGTAGGGCCGACGTTGCTCGCTGCTGCTCGCCCCAGCTGAATATGCCTGAGACACTCCTGCTCTATCCCTAAGGCTTCCTGTTACTCAGCTTGTTTCCTTGTTATTTGTCTCTGAGCCTGGGATTCAAGTTCTTCCTCATCGTCCTCTGTATCGGAAGCTGTGAGCCCATTAGTTTGGTCAACTCTCCTCTAGGTCAAGATGACCTGGTCCAAAGGTAGGGTGTCATCATCTCGCCCGAGATCCACTCCCTTATTAACAGCTGGCATGCCTCGTGCTGCTGCCCTAGATTCCTCGAGTGGTAGTTTTCGACTGCCTTCTTGCCTCGGCCCTGTTACCCCAATCGCATGTTGTTTGCTAGTCACTGTACGAATCCTTAACGTCCTTCCTGTCCCTGATGTGCTGGCCATTGGGTGTGGCGCGCGGTGAGCCGGGTGTCGTCCCTACCTACGTCAGCAAATACAAAGAACACCTTAATTTGACCTATTATTTGGGAAATAAACATTCAAAAAGGTGAAACAAATTCGACTGACACAAAAACGGTCATTACGCCACAGCTCGCAGATATAAAGCCTACTCCGGTTATCAAATGGGCTCTGCCTTTCTACCCTATTTTGACTTTATGCTGACTTCAGTATGCTACATCGCTGTCACTCCGTACGACGTCGCCTTCAGTACTTGACCTCCGTATTTAAGCTAGTTTGTCATCCCTTCTATATGCTTCAAATTATTAAACTCATGCACATGATGATTGAACAGTACGGCGCATAAATCCAATAGTTAAGTTAAGTTCCTATTGTTGTTATTCTCCTAAGATCTTATTATGGTCGTCTTCCCTAGATCTTCTCCAAGAACTTTCCGATGACTGGTTAACATCGCTGGGCAAGACGCCTCAAGATCGGCAGCTTGTTATGCAAAATGACTCCTTAGCTTTGAATTTTTGTAACTCCAAACACTCAAGCTCTATAGCATCGCAAGAAAATATCTTATCTACTGCTAAAACTCGATCAATCATCAAAAACAAGTAGTTATCATGTCAGCATATTTTCAACCTAGCTCCGAACCTGTGCTGTTTGTCGCCGGTGAGCTTATGAAGATTTTCTGCTGATCAAACTGTTGGTGGGAGAAGAAATGAGAACTTAACCACGCCTTGTGAGGAAGCTGCTACTGCTGTAACTATGCATATAAACTAAATGACTCGTCATAACAACGGTTTCGGCCATCAGAGTTCATCTTAGCTTCAACTACAACACTTGAACGTGTATACATGAGGTTTGGATCGTCTCTGAAGGTCTCCAAGGCAAGGTATCCGGAGATCTTAGTCGGATCCCCTTAGTCGGCGCCAGAATATAGATGCATTTTACTACAACCTACATCCAAAGGATGGAAATCTTCTGCTCATGCAAATGAAAGTATGGATATGACAATAGACACAAGGATATACGTGGTTTGGTATGATTAGCTACGTCCACGGGGGTGAAAAGATGAATCTTATTACTTCAAAGTGTTACAAAGGTGTTGCTCTCTCAAGTGAACTCACTTACAAAGTGAACTAGATCTCAACTTTCCTTCTTTCTTTTTCGATTACAAGTCTCTCTCCTCCCTATATGTCCTGCCATATTTTGGATACAAGTTCTTCTATTTATAGGGGAGGCTACATACAACCAAACTAGGATGTTGGTCACAACATATTTAACTTGAAGTCCTGTCATTGGGCCCGCCTGCGTCGTCCCTTCTTCCGTCACTATGGACGATGTACTTTGATCCCTTTGTAGTCACTTGTCCGAGGTGATCCGTTTGGGTGTTCTCTCGATGCGATGTCGCCATTCCAACCTGTTTCCCTTGCATCTTGCCGATATGACACGTATCTTTTTATCCCTTTGACTACCACTCCTCGGTTGACCCAATACTTCTCGTCTGCCAGCTTTGTCAGAGGCCTGAGGTCAAGTCTTTTCCGATAGCTGTAGAGTGATCACGCCCGATCTATGTGGCTCCTTAAATTTCGCGCCTTCCAGTCTCTATCCCGTGCTTCTCGTCTCTTCATGTTTGGGTACCTCATAGCTTGATATGTTGCCACCTAGCCCTGGGGATAATTTACACCTACAATAACCAAAAGGTTATTACGTATTGGTGAAATGGTGTGTCTCTATAGTCTTAACTTGTTTCCTAACTTAAAATGTGCATCTTTGTACACGAAATGAATCTCTTCATTCAAAGAGAGACTTGATTAATTTTTATTTGCTGTTTAACAAAGATAGAGACTTCATTCCTCTTTGTTCTTCCAAACAGTGTGATACCTAGTGCATTAAGATTAGGAAACGTTTCATTCATGCCTAAAAGGTGTCTGATGACATGGTGATGACATGTACAGTAATTAATGACATGGCTTCATTGCAAAGCAGAGTGATTGTGGTTGCGCCATGTGGCATTTTTAGGGTCCTTTATTATAAGAAAAGATTGGATTATATATTTTCCTTGAAGCAGGATAACCAATCCAGGGACATTTGCAGATTTTGCAGTCCTGTCTGATTTCATTTTATTCTATCTCCGGGCTTGAATCCAAATCAAAACTATCCAAACTGAATGACGACTTCTTACCACATGACAGATGCGGATGTGTTTAAGAATGTATGCTAAAGTAACATGACAGTTTTCCGGATATGCGCCACAAACAATCAACGATAAAAATTTCTCCCGAAGTAAGGTAAAATGGTAATCTCCACTCCTTTAAAACACTAAGTCATATGAGCTCTCACGTTGCACGGTGAGTGTGACACCCCCTTAAATTAAATCAGATAAAAGCTTTGGGGATTAATAAGTATAAATAGGAAAAATTGAAATTAAACTAAACAATCGCAACTTTACTTAATAACAATCCTCCAAAATCAGTCTTAAAAACAAATATAAACAAACAAATAATTAAAAAGAGGTAAAGGAGAGTGAGAGAAAGCATCAAACAATGAGATATTAGAACATGGATTTCAACTTTTGATGGCTGTGGTGGTGGTGGAGAAGACCATCCACACGCAGATAAACAAAGGTGATTAGGATTCTAAGAAATATGTAACCGTAGCTGATTGTAAGGATGCAAAGAGACCATCCATGCAGATAAACAGAGGTGATTAAGATAACTTGCAGACATTGTAACATGCAAAATGGCCCATCTCGAGTTCCGAAACCTGTTAGTGTTACACTGCATTGAGAAGCTATGGACCCTTCGAGAATGCCAAGCAAAATGCTTAACTGAAGCATTTTCCGCCTCTGTGTATCTTTGCCAAAGTACTGAGCTTCTTATATCAACGATCTCTATATGTTTTTGGTGTAAGGTTCATTGACACCCAAAATAATAATATAAAAAACAAATCAGTTCTCCTCCAGCAGAATTATTATATAGTCTCCTTTTGCGAGAAAGGTTCATTGACACCCAAAATAATAATATAAAAAACAAATCAAGGATATACAGAGTTCTCGTCTAGCTGAATTATTATATAGTCCCCTTTTGCGAGAAATAACTGAGGAGAATATGTATATGGCTTTGAAAAGAAAACACGGAAACAAGAGAGAAAGTTAATAGCTAGCACAAAGAGTTTTACTAAACATCATCATCAAAACTAGCCTCAATTAGGTTTCTGATTGCTTTAACCTTTATCTCAAGACTAATATTAATTTGCGACTTTGGAAGAGACACTTAGGAATTGCTTTTAAAAACAAAAATAGTGTATCAAAATTCTGATTCATGAGCCAAAATCTACGTAGTGATACGAAAATTTTGGCTCATGAGTCTGAATAAAATACACATATTGTTATCACTTATCACTATTTTGTGAATGCTGATATCTGGCTCTAATATGGCACCCTTGAGCTCATCTGTTCCACACAACTATCACTTGTTCAGAGATAATGGGGTTGTGTGTCTTCCAGATCATTACCACCCGAGCAGAATTTCTCAGAATAAAATACACTTTCCTCTATATTCAAAAATTAATACTTCTCCTTGGATTATAATAAGACATGCCTTGCTAGGCTGTTTGATTTGATGACGAAAACCAGGGACGGTACTAGGGGGTGGCTTATCCAGGCTGCAGCCCCCCCAAAATACTAGAAACTCCTTTTTAGCCAACCTATTCGTAAGAAAAAAAAAATGAAAAAGCACAGGTCAAAATTATAGTTAGCCCAAAATAAACTATCTATCTATACAAAAATGAAAAACCACACGCCACGTATCCCACTAATAACTCTATGTATATACAAACATACAAGAAAACTAGTCTTATGTTGACTCCCTCCAACCTTTTTTCTTCTTATCTTGCATTTCTTTTTAGTTTTTAGGTTAAAACTTGGATCTAAAGCACCAGTGACGGAGGAGAGGGTCAACATATTCATATAACTATAGATTAGCCCGGAGTAAAAAATTTCATTAGCCCATTAGTATGACATATTCAAATGACTTCTTCCCAATTTAATTGTTATGTTGCCTTTTTTTTTTTTTACTTCTTTTAAACTTTTGTGTCCTCTTTTGTTTCGGTTAGTTCTTAGAAATTAAATTCAACGGTGAAATTTACTCCCACTCCATCACAATTTGATCTATCCAGCCCACGTTGTTTCCAAATATTTACTAAAACTTGGTCCATGCGTACGTAAACTAAAAATTAGCCCAAATATCAAAATCTATTACATAATATTTTCCCCATTTTCTTTTGACAAAAAATTGACATTTAAATGTTCTGATGTATCGGCTTTTAATTTCATGAACTGATTTGAAAACCATACAAAGATGTAGAAGTAACATTGTAAAAGTTCAAAAATTCGGGCGGCCTTCGGCCGCATTCCAGATAATAATATTTATTTTTATTATATATGGTGTCTTCGTAATTTAAAATATTGTCACTCAGCTTAACCTTATGATAAGAAACATGCAGAGATTTTATCACTGTATTTTAATTTTAGCATTTAGATTGCTATAATTTGGGTGTACGAAAAAAAAAATTAGCCCACCCGAACACAAATTCCTGGTTCCGTCGACAACGTGCATTGATTGGCCTTAATATGCAACATGCCCAGTTGTAGACATACACTACTACATTTAATCAAACTAGACACATATATTTTGTTGATGATGATGTCCAACTACAAAATCCTCTTCTACTACAAGCAAATCTGAATTACCAAACTTAAAACAATGAACATTCCGATAGTTATGACTACTTCCGCCCCGTGTAACATCAGACTCACCATGGGCAAGTCTAGAAAACTCAATCGAGTCAGATGGAACTTGGTATCATAAATCCATTGCTCTTTGAAACACAGTTTGGATGCGTCTTCCAGAACTTGTAGGATGCCTAGAGTTTGATTGATGAACGCATTCTTTAGTGCGTCATAAACCGGACAGAGTGAGAGAATTGTTTCCACGAGTCAATCTGATAAGATCACATGATTGTTTTCTTATTTTTGAGCTGCTGGCGGTTGAATAAGAAAAAAATCGTTTCTTATCACAATCACTGTGTGACCAGCTTCACTACGGTCCTAATGAGTTCTTACAATTAAAATATTTAACTAGTTTTTGAGAGACGTCAGATCAAATAGTATAAATAAACGTAGTTTTAATTATTCACAGTCAAATTAGTTTCTAACAAATAAACAAAAACCAAATTTATTTAGCGTAGATTTTGTGTACCATAATTACTTTTTATGCACTTACGCAGCCACTCTTTACTTTTTAGCCTCCTTTTTATGATAATATGAACAATATTGACTAATAATTTGAAAAATATCATAAGTATACATGTTGAAACAACGCAGCGCTATGCTTCAAAAAAAAACGCAGCGCAATTAAAATGTACCATGATATCCTTAGAACTGATCTTTTTGCAGACATAATGTTTAAAATTCACTCAACAACTTTTCTAGCAAGAGATTTTTTCTGGTACAAGCAACTTGATCAACCATGATCCAAAAAGACAAAAAATCCGATCACTGGAAACATGAAAAGAGGCCCTCCAATTTTAGTTATGAGAAAGGATACTGTGATTATAATAAGGAAAGATATCCAATTAGCCGCTGCAGCCGTGCCTCCATATATCCCTCTAACTTCGGTCGGGTACATTTCTGAGTTTATGATCCATGGAAGGATTTCTATGCTGACCGAACACAAAAGGCTATAAAATTGAAAGATTATTAAGACCAAAAGTGGTTGTTTAAAAACGTTATATTCACAATACTCTGTGCTCCAAGATCGATTTTCATCAGTACAAGCTTTAGATGTTCCATTTTCCTCTGCAATAAGACAGGCACCGCTAGATTGACCCTGTCCAGGAGAAAATAGTTATCCATGAGTAATAATTATAGAAATAATAGTGAAGCCCTCATAATTTCCATACAGTTGTAACAACTAAAAACGAAACAAATACTCATGGTTGGAGTTAATAAAAAAGGGTTTCCTAATTTATAGTGCTGTAGGAGTTTCCTATTAGGGGGTTTAAGGGGAGGAAAGTAGAAAATGATTTCCCCACTCAAATCAGGCGTAACGGTGATGGTGTTATATATATATAAAATCTCAACTAAATGTGAGTTTTATTATTCAATGTTATATGTGTGGACCTACTATACTACAAATAAATTGTTTACCTGGAAATTGTAATGTACACCGCTACAAAACCCACATCTTGGGGAAGCTTGAAGGCATGTTAAACAGTCCCACGAATCCGCATATAACGCTGTCATATTACTCAAGCACGTGTTGTTGTTGAAATGTGTGGTGCTCTGGGACCGACTCACAACTTCAGTAGTATTAGGTGATACTGTAAATATGAAACTTAAAGCTAACACACTGCCTAGCATACCGTATATGCTCCAACATAATATCTTCCTTTTCCCAAATCCGGCCACCAAGCAAATAGTATAACAAAATCCACCAAAAATAGAAGCTATCCCATGAGTTCCCGTGAGTGTGTCGCTCATGAACGAGATGTTGGTTTTAGCGTCAGATGCCCGGAAGCCAATCATCTCACGGATACTAGGGACACAAAATAAGAGAGCATTGAGCCCCATCAATTGTTTGGCGACCTGAAGAGCGGTGCCAACAACAAACTGTTTACGTACTGAAGGACTACTCCATGCACTGAGTATTTTAGAAAGGATACTGCCAACAAAATATTTTATCTCATTTTCATTAGTTTCTCTCTTAAGTAATAACCTGAAGGCATCAAACTCTTTCCCAACTTCACCGCAAGTGTATAGATTTTTCAAAGCCTCAATCGCATCGTCTTCCCGGTCCTGTTTGATTTGATTTTATCAACAGAAAAGTGAACATTTTGAAAATATGCTTATATTCCTAGTAATGTAATAAAACCTATTGAGAGCCAGGGGTCGAACCGAGACATACCAAATAATTAGTTTAACTTACACTCTATCTTTTTAAATACAATGCTCTATTACCGAAAATAATAAAACTGACAAGTATTGGCAGGATAATTCCAAAAAATGAGAAAAACAAACCGCAGATATGTTTCCAACACTAACCTTCTTGTAAAGCCACGATGGAGGTTCCGAATTTGATAACATTAGACAAAATTGAAACAGAGCTGGGATTCCTACTAATGTAATGATGTAGTTAGTAGTTCTAACGGTGTCCTGAAACATATGAATTTAAGATGTTAGTCAAATGAGATGACATATGTTAGGAATTTTAAACACCAATGCTGGATAGAAATGAGTGGTGGAAAGAATGTAAGTACTTACACTACAGAGATACAAGAAGGTGAATTCCCCAATGCCGTAAAGGATAAAATTCATGCTCACAAGGATGTCTCGAAGTTTAGGCGGAGAAATTTCTGATATATAAAGTGGTGAAGTCATGGACGCCATTCCAACCCCCAAGGCTATAAACATATTTCCAATAATTTCCAAAGAATGCTTATTGCCAATAATAGACAACAACAATATACGTGATACTCCACCAATTAAGATCATGGTATCCGCAAGCAAGATAGAAAATTTTCGACCCCAGCAGTCATTTGTCCAACCACCAGCTGCGGCACCCAAAATTGCCCCAACTAAACCTGTTCGAATGGTTTCCTACAATCGAAATTCATTAAGATTATAAAAAAATTGAGAACAATCTTTCGAATCAGTCTTATAAATCTCGATAAGCAACCGTAACTCATAAATTAACTTACATGCAGAATAGAATCCAGATCACGTAACACACCAAATCGAACAAGGATAAATCCTGTGAAAGTAATAGAGGATAATTAAAATTCCATCATAAATTTAAAATTGAATATAATTAAACTTTACATACCAACGTAATAACCCAAAACAAATCCTCCGATGCTACCACTGAGGGTGAGATAGAATATCGAAGATAAACGAGGTTTTAGGGTTTCACGATCTTCGCGTCCTATTCCATCTTCCAATTTACCATCTTCCATGAATTCTATCAAATCGAGCAATTCAGTGGATTAATTAATAACTCCTATGATGATGCGATGCAATCCAAAAAAGGGAAATTAATATTTGTTCCTCTCGAGTCTTTTTGAAAAATTTCTTTATTAAGAATGTCTCCGGACACTCCACCCAAGTGATATTTATTGGAGAATATTAACAGGTACTGGACCCAAACCCGAATTGGACTAGGACTAGATTTTAGTAAACGGTTCGAGTTCGGGGTTAGATGTTGCCTACTGAGTTCGGGATTATATACAGTAATGTGATAGTCATATGGTACCCATAGTCGTAGTCCTTTAGAAAAAGAATCCGGCATATAAAATTGTGAGCACTCGTCAATCTAAGTTTTAGCTGGAAAAGAGAATTATGCTTAAGCAATTACTTTCTTTTCATTTTATTACTATCTTAAGACTTAAGCTCTAATAACGATCGGAGATGAATTCCTCGTTTTCTATTAGCCAAAATAGGATTTTTGTAAATTAAGAGTTTTTGCGGTACAAATATTTTCGGGAAAAAGAAAAGTCCAGTTATTATGCCTGGCTTGATTGGGGTATACCCAATTTTAAAGGGACACTTTTTGTAGGTTTTAGGGGGAGTCCTAATGGGTAAGTTACAAAACTACCCTTACCCATTAATCTTCTCCCTTAAAGGCCTAGACAAATAAAGCTCTCACATTAAACGGTGATGAAACCCTCGTTTCTTATTGGTCTAGAAAGGCCTTTTCTAATGCAGAAGCTATGGTTAGGACACTTGGCATAACTCTATTGGTTGTAATAATTAAAATTTGGTTACAATTTGGATACATTAATATACTTAACTGTCCGTTAGTGACGGTGTTAAAAAAAAAAAGGTAAACAATACTTATGTTAGAATTTAAGCTTGAATTATTTAATTACACCGTGTTTACACCTACACTTAACTGTGCTTTAATAAGGGTGGACAAAACTAACTTCCAAACAGTTAAATAAATTAAGAAAAAAAAAAAAAAAAAAAACGGGAAACTCTTAAAAAGGAATTCCATTTAAAAAGAAAATCCTTACACACTAAAAAAGGAAATCGGTTGAAATCAGGAGATCGTGCTAAAAAAGGAATTATAACGTCTGTAATATAAACTAACTGTAAGTACATAGATTAGGAACAACAATAGCGTACCTGTGCCTTAGCATAAATAATTTGACATAATAAAAGGCACTCACATATGTTTGAAGGAATATAAAATTAGTTAAATTAGTTGATACATGATCTTGGTCAGACCATTAGCCCATAATTAATTGATTTGTGGGAATAATAGTATGAGATTAGCTATTTCACGCGAACAAGCTATGTTTTCATGGGATAATAAACATGACGAGCAAACATATGTACATATGCGACACTATACTTGGCTTTACTTTGCACATGCACATCATGGGATAGTAAACATGACGAGCAAACATATGTACATATGTGATACTATACTTGGCTTTACTTTGCACATGCACATCACAACGTGATTAAGTGATTCGTCGATTCATTAAGGATTTTAACTTGATTTCTAGACCACTTTGCAATTTGCTTGCAAAAGATGTTAAGTTTTTCTTTGATGATGCTTGTTTAGAGGCTTTTGAGAAGCTTAAAACTTTACTCACTACCGCCCCTATAGTCCAGGCACCCAACTGGAACCTACCCTTTGAGATCATGTGTGATGCTTCAGATTATGTTATTGGTGTTGTGCTAGGTCAGCGAGAAAACAAATTACTTCATGTGATTTACTATGCTAGCAAAACTCTGAATGAGGCCCAGATGAACTATACCACTACCGAGAAGGAACTGTTAGCCATTGTGTTTGCCTTAGACAAGTTTAGATCTTACCTCTTAGGTTCTAAGATCGTAATCTATACTGATCATGCTTCTTTGAAATACCTTTTGTCTAAGAAGGATACCAAACCTAGATTGATTTGGTGGATCCTTTTATTACAAGAATTTTGTCCAGACATTAGAGACAAAAAGGGTGCATAAAATGTAGTAGCAGACCACTTGTCTAGGCTAATTGTTAGTTCCCCTGATGATTCCCTTCATATAAGGGACAGCTTTCCTGATGAAAAATTGTTCTCTGTTTCCCAATCACCTTGGTATGCGAATATAGTGAACTATCTTGTTAATGGTCGAATGCCCCAACATTGGGGTAAACAAGATCGTTCTAGGTTTTTAGCCGAGGTTAAGCACTTCTTTTGGGATGACCCTTATTTGTTTAAGTATTGTCTAGACAAGATTATTAGGAGATGTATACCTGAGAGTGACCAGTCCAGTATTATTTCCTTTTGTCATGATCATGCTTGTGGGGGTCACTTTATTGCTAAGAAGACTGCTGCTAAGATATTGCAATGTGGATTATATTGGCCTTCGTTGTTTAAAGACTCCCACAGTTACTGTGTTACTTGTGAGCATTGCCATAAATTAGGAACCATTTCCCGTAGGAACATGATGCCCTTGAACCCTATTTTAGTTGTTGAGGTCTTTGATGTGTGGGGTATTGACTTTATGGGTCCATTTCCTAATTCTTTTGGTAACTTATACATCCTTGTCGCCGTAGACTATGTCTCTAAGTGGATTGAGGTGGTTGCGTGTAAAACCAATGATCATAGGGTTGTGATTGAGTTCTTGAAAAATAATATACTTACACGTTTTGGTACACCGCGACCTATAATTAGTGATGGAGGGTCGCAATTTTGTAATGGACCTTTTAAGCTTTTAATGAAGAAATATGGTATTACACATAAGGTAGCTACCCCGTATCATCCACAGACTAGTGGTCAGGTAGAGGTTTCCAATAGGGAGATAAAACGTATATTAGAGAAAACAGTTAATCCTAATCGGAAGGACTGGTCATCTAGGCTTACTGATGCCTTATGGGCTTACCGTGTTGTGTTTAAGACCCCCATTGGAATGTCGCCTTATCGGCTTGTTTATGGCAAGGAATGTCATTTACCTGTTGAGTTAGATCATAGAGCTTATTGGGTTGTTAAGCAGCTAAATTTTTCACTTGACAAGGAAAGAGCCCAGAGAAAACTCCAACTCAATGAGTTGGACGAGATTCGTATGGATGCTTACAATAGTGCGAAGGAGTATAAGAACAAAATGAAACTTGTTCATGATAGAAATATTTTACGGAAGTCATTTTCTCCAGGTCAAAAAGTTCTTCTGTATGATACCCGCTTGCATCTGTTCCCTGGGAAGCTACGTTCTCGGTGGACGGGTCCTTTTATTGTTCGCACTATCTTTCCTCATGGAGATGTTGAGATCGAGACACCGGATGGTAGTAGTTCTTCAAAGGTTAACGGTCAGAGATTTAAACCCTTTTTAGAGCCCTTTCCCACAGGTGATGTTGAGGAGGTCCCTCTGGAGGACCCTGTTTACCCTTGATTGACCATTGAGGCGATTGTATGTTGTATATTAGTTTTTGATTTCTCTCTTCACCCAGGTACTATCTTTCCAACTTCTCTCTTTGTTGATTCCTCATGTTACTTTACTTTTTGGTATTTCTCTTTCATTAGAAACATTGAGGACAATGTTAGATTTAAGTTTGGGGGTGGGGAAGAAACTTTTTGTTAGCTTTTAGTTGCAATAAATAAACTCCAGAGCCTAGAAATTTATGTTTATTAAGGATGGAACTAACCAATCTAAGTGGATGGAAGCATTTTGGTTGTAGGAGTTGAGGAACCAATCTGATTAGATGGAAACATCTAAAGAGTCTATTCATAAAAGCACATAGCTCAGGTGTTAGAAAAATATAACATGGTAGTTTCGCCATATCCTCGTGATGGAAACCACTAGCACAAACCTTCACATAAGCCACGTTTTTTTATTTAAAGCCTAGCCACGTTTCGGATTATTTGTGTGGCTACTGGTCATCAGTATAACTCTAGCCACATTTTATGTTACCATGTAGCTATAGTGCACCATTTGGTTACAAGTTTAATCCTAAACCCATCAACTGTAGCCATAATGGATCGTTTGGTCATGGTTTTAGGTTTGATCCCATCACATGTAGCCGTAGATGCGTATATGGCCACATTAAGCAATTATGTATGTGTCAAATGTGTAGGGTGGTAATAGACACATCTATTAACCTGTGACGGAAAGGGAATTTATTGAGCCACCTTAGTTTTTTTATGTGTCCATAATATATAGTTTATTAGACACGCATATACTAAGAAATAGACACATTTTATCATACATGACAAAAGATATGGCTAGAGCGTTATATGGCCACATGATGATTTTGTTTATGTGACCAGAGCGTTTGTGAACTGTAAATCTTATGACCAATCCAAAAGACCCATATCCATCTATGTCTGGCTAATGCGTGTATGGATTTTGTTGAATCTTGACCAAGGTCGGAGTAAACAATAGGCACCAAGTAAAAACTTCTTTTTTGGTGTGGTTTAGTGTATCTGCATCCGTATTCTATGTTGTCCAATATTCATCTAGCTCGGAAAAAAAACATATCAATTTATTGATACGACATAATGTTTGGCAACTTGACAGCCACAATAGAAAGTGCACCATCTGGCTGATGAGAACCATAACCTGTTGGTGATGCATATTGGTGAGTGCAAGAAATACGTAATTGACAAGCTTAAATTTCACGAGAAAAAAAAACTGAAGAAAACAGTTTCTTACGTAATACAAACTTCAAAACACATCTTAATTTATTTTATTCAAAAATTATGCTTACATAAAGAGTAGTCTGGAATCTAATAATGCTGCATTTCATTATTCCAAAAAAAATGTAGTTGCAGATAAGTGTATACAACTGCCAGATACATTTGAGTTTCAAGTGCCATGGTACCATCTTTGCATTTCACAAAAACAAATAAACAACCCAGAATTACACTTTCACGGCTGCGGAAACCAGTGCACACTGATTAACATCACGACTGTATAAACTTGACCAACAACGGAAGATTAGTGTGATGTATGAATAGCCCAAAAACCTGAAACATGAAAACAGGGTTCTCAGTTCAACAAAAGAAACGCATTTGTCCTCTAAACAGTACAAATACATTTGCTCAAACAGTATCAAATACATTTATGCACAGATATCAAGGGAGGCAAAACGAAATTTATGCTTACTCCTAGTTAGAGGGTTTTATTTTATAGAGCACAAGAGAAAAAAGCTAAAAGGATCCCTGCTATCTTCGTTTTATGGAGCAGTAGCAAGTAAATACTAATCAGCAAAATTAATACCGAGTCCTAGAAAGTTGTGTTCGTACATGGGTCATTGACTGCAAACCAGTCGTATAATTTCTATCAGTCTATAACCCAAGAATATCCCAAGTACACTTTTATGTTTTATCATATGCCAAATATCTATCTCATGTTAGATTTTACGATTCTTACTCTGGCACAAAACTGCTGCGTTTTGCATTAAATGTATCAACTGGCCAATGGGACAATCACTAAGTTCTCTCTCTGCATTCTAAATAATATTGGTGGAGACATACCCGACATACAGATTATGAAATATGTGTGCAGAATATGCGTGTGGAAAACCCCATTACATAATTAAATCACCAATTGAGTAAGCTACTTCCCAAAATCTAAAATATCAAGCTCCTTGCGTTTGTCAGCATAGACATATTCAGACCTTTGATCACTAATTAAATGGGTACTTCCGTTTCCAGAATCCTAACCAATGCCTGAAAGCACACCACAAACAAAGTAAACAAAGAGATAAAATGAAGAAAACTCAAAACATAAGAATAATAAAGCGTATAAACATGTTGCAAAATGCTTTCTGCGGAAAAGAAGGGTTTTGGAAATTAAAGCAGCTACGTGTTATCCATGGCAAGAGAATCACAAAAACTTTAAAGAAGATCAGCAATGGATAATAGATGAATACAAGTAAAGAATGTAATATAATACAAAGAAATAGTATTAGGCTTTTCTTAGTCCTAGGGAAATTCCCCCACTCTATCTTACTAAGCCCCCTTATGTTCCCCACCCAACATGCTCTACATTACCTATTTCCTTTCCAACTCCATTCTCTCAATGTTTCCTTCTGAACCTTCTTTCGGACAACTGGATCTGTAACTTCCACTTCCCGCATTCTCAAATGTCCTGCAAAGAACTCCTCAATTAACAGCAGCATTAGCTTACTAATCAGCGATGTCAGAAATGCAAAATGCAACTAACATTTTATGGTTTTTTATTGGAATTTGATGTGCCTATTAAGATTCATAAGTTAATCCAATAACAAATCTTTGCAAGGTTTCCATGACTAGAAGAAATGCACATGCCACGAAGTTTCTAACAATGGTTTTCAGTGCACTCACATGAGCTGATCAATCCCATGTTCTGTCCTTCCTCTCGATATTCAAGTCAAAACTTGCAAATCCCTAGCTAGACAAATAGAATAATAGAATCTTGTTACCCCACCCTAAGAATATTGAATAGCCACAAAAAGCCTACAACAGGAAAACAAGGTTCTTAGTTCAGCTGAAACAAGGAAGAAAGAACGAGCACAATAGCAACAATCAATAAAAGGTGACAAAGAGAGTGGTAACTCTTGGATGAGTAGTGTCTTCAAAACAAACTAACACAAAGCATGAAAGTCAGTTTTTAACCACTGGCGACAATATAATCATGCAACAATGATTCTAGAGAGCTTTAAAAAAATATAGAGCAAAGTGATTGAATATCAAGTAAGAACATTGCTTAAGGATTTACACTCAAAAGTGCTACTAGAGCAATCATACTTCAAAAGAATTTATTTGATGAATCTATAATCATTATCTAATTTATTTGATGAAAGATGTTAAATCATACCATATTCAAATTAATGCACTAACATCAATAATTGAAGTGCAGAGGTTTCAAAATATGGATGGTCCTTGAGCAATAAGTGCATCCGAGCTTAATTTCCAGTCCGAGAATACATCTCTATCTTTCACGGTAGTATCGGCGAATACAGAAGCATCTCCCTTGAAAATATCATTAAAAAAGGCCAGCAACAACTTCCCCATAACAATGTAAGCTGTATGTATGGTTGCTTTCTTCCTCAAGAATCGGACAGTTCAGGGCACAAACCACTTCAAACTTGGTCTTGTCAACATCAATCCCACGACAATAGTGGAAGTAATATCAGTTCTCGAAACATATAAACAAATCAGGTTGGGGAGTAAATTCTAAAGATGCAAAGCAGAATTCCATTTCATGTTTCTAGTCCCTGCAACAGAACGGAATTGAACAGACATTAGATTTCAAAGTGCCACCTCTTCAATACTCATACAATCTATAAATCCAATCTCTTCTAGCTGCCACATTGCTTTGCCAAAGCGTTGATATCTTCTCCATCTACATTCCAAATTCCCGACAACCTCAACCTTTTCAACTTAGGGAAACAAAGGAAAACCAATTTAACAGCATCACTACTAATCCTCTCCCAGAACATATCAACTATTTTCCGGAATGCATTCAGATTACCGCTCTAAATTAGCTTCCACAGCCTCTTTCCTAGAGGTCTTGTTCTCAACTTATAACAACTTGTGCAGTTGCATCCAACACGGTAAACTCCTGAACCCAAGCAGTCACTAAATCAAATTAGATAACTTAGGAAACCTCCAAATTTAGAAGAAGAAAAATCAATTAATACAACCCCGATTTCAATGTGTAATTACAGGGAACAACGTACATTCATATACCTTCTTTTCTTCATCTTCAAAATCAATGTGCTTCCCCTTCACCTGTTTCCCCGAGAAGCTATGCCAGCCCGACAAAAATGGATACATATAATGAAACAAATGATCCTGAAATTCAAAATGAGTGGAAACTCCCTATTAAATGGAATGAATCTATAGATAATTCTGCTATCACACAAAACAAATAAACACACACACTTGAAGGTTAATTCTAGTGCTGGTCTTAGTAAACTAAGGAATTGGGTTATAACTACCATTACAAAGATCAAATTTCAAGTCAAAGAACTTCTGAACTGTGATTCTTACTGCTCGCCACAATCACATAAATTCAGTGTATCAATTTCTTTTTTTCTAATGACAGACTTTCTCTAATTTCAGTGAAAATTGGATGGCATGAGACATCAAGGAAAAATTGTTTAGCTAGAGAACTATTCAATCAAAACCATTTAAAACCCATGAAGACAAAAAAAAAATAAAAAAATAATCCCAAATTGAAACATCCAGCTCATAAATATCCAGATAATTAGAATAACGCTTCTTCAACAACCCTCAACCAAAATAATGCAATTTTACGCAGAGTCCTTCCAGTGATTTCAGAGAGTCTAACAAGAAAGGTATCTGGTGGAGCAGCAGGAACATCTCTAGGCAAAGAAGTCGCTGCTGAACCAGAATGATTCCTCTTTAGGAAAAGTTGACCCTCTGCGAGTATCTCGCAGATATTACAACGAAATTTAAAGCTCATCCAATGGATTATGCACAAACTTAACTAGTAAATTCAATTTATAACTACTGTAAAGCCATGTTAATTGCATTACCAGCATCTATTTTTGTTGTTTAACAACTGATGTTGGGGGAATCTTAGGCGCATTTTCCTTCAAATCCTTTTCTTCCGCAGAAGGTGGTCCCTTTCATGTTTCTTGCAAGTCTCAAAACACTTCACAATCCAGCTAGTCTTAATTATAAACCACTAAAAGTTTGATGTACCTTCATTCTGGGATGAATCTGTTTAGGAATTTCGTTAATCCCTGGCGACTTGCTTGGGAGAGCTATCATTCTTAGTGTATGCTTCTTGTGTCCCTGTCCTCATGTTTTTACACATATCCTCCCTATCCTGCTTTCTCCCTAACTGCAGAACATTTCCAAAAATGCTTCGATTCACTAATTGCGCCAACAATTCTATAAGAGTTCAACACTTCACAAGCCATGTTAATTATAATCAAACCATCGTGACACCACACTCATGTGTACTCAGCAAGTTTCTGAATTTAAAAAAATGGCCCATCTCTTGAAAATTTGAACTGGGAAGAAACTTTTCAACAACTCAATAAATTTCAAATCAAATCATACCCATAATCTGAAAAATCCAATAATCAAATCTATATAATCAGCCATGAACAATGCGAGAATAACAAAGAGACCTAGCAAAATGATTCATTCTGGGATGAATCTGTTTAGGTATTTTTTTCTGATTTTGGTGGTGAACGATAAAAGTGGTGAAGTTCTGGTCATGGGTTTCGAGTTTGGAATAAAGAGAAAAAGAGTAACCGAAGAGGAAGGAATATGATAAGCGTTAGGGTTTTGAGGGAAAAGAAAAATTACTGAAAATTTTAGGGGGAAATAGTGCGCCAAAACTTCGTTGTTCCCGCCCATGGAGATCGCAATCTTCCCCTCCTTTGTACAGATCGGAAATTGGTAATCCGAATGAGTTTTTGTGTTTGCATTTATATTCGTTCAATTAAAGATTCTGATTTTCTATTGGTCCAAAAAAACACCACACACACAGATTGTATTTTTTTTATAGCGATTGATTATTTTATTTTTTTCATGAGAAGACCAGATTCATAATTATCTACGGTTGTGATTTCTTACCGTCCGATCAGCGGATGTATGACTAATGAGTAATGACACCTAGTGAGATCAAATGAGGCCCGTCAATAAATAAATCACTATCAATATCCAATAAGATTGGTGTGTGACCGGACGAAGTTCCTAATAATGAATTTAGTAATTGAATGAAAATATTTAAGCATCAAATGAGATCGGGTGGGTGCAGTTGAGTGAGGTCGAAGTGAATATGATCTGATAAAATTGAGTAATATTAGATTCAACTGTATGTAATCTAATTCCAACCTAACTAGGATTTCTTGGTTGTTTTTATTTTTTTATACCGAAAGAAATATATTTAAATTAAGAAACACTTCCAAGAAGCCGTTCCTCCAATAATATGAATATAATAATTTTCGGTGGATTTGTAATCAAATCCTTAAATTCTGGATGACAAGCAAAAATAAGCGTTATCCAGTGATTACGAGATACAAATGAGTACAATTAGACTGAATTACATGGGATTTGATGGATAATCAGTCATAATGAGTATCATGTAGTTATTTGGAATATGATTTGTGGATAATCAGTCAAAGTAAGTGTTATCTATTGATTGTGAAACAAAGTTGAGTATAATTTGATAGAATTAAATGGAATTAGGTGGATACGCTGTCATATTGAGTATGATCAAGTGATTTTAAGTATGATCTGATGGAATTGAGCAACATTGAGTAATACTGGATTAGATTTGTGAATAATCAGTCAAAGTAAGCGTTATCCAGTGATTCTTGAAGAAAGTTGAGTATAATTGGATTGAATTAGATGGAATCGGGTGGATAATCGGTTATACTGAGCATGATGTAGTGATTCTTAGTATAATTTGATGGAATGGAGTAACGTTGAGTAATTTTGGATTAAATTTGTGGACAATCAGTAAAATTAAGGGTTATCCAGTGAAATGACGAGAGTACACAAGTACACTACAATCTTTCCAGATACAACCTATTCAAGACCCACCTTGTA
Source organism: Papaver bracteatum (assembly GCA_023529315.1). NCBI lineage: Eukaryota > Viridiplantae > Streptophyta > Magnoliopsida > Ranunculales > Papaveraceae > Papaver > Papaver bracteatum. The sequence goes on along the minus strand of JAJJWX010002215.1, from coordinate 162,548 downwards.
TAATCTTCTTTAAGAAACAATCACTAAAAGATTATTTTAACAAGGTCTCCACTTAAAACAAGTTTAGGTAGACTGAATTAACAGAGGTGACCAAGTGACGATTAACATCAAATGTATTTACTTAAATTATAAAGACAAGCTAAATAATGTGGAAGTAAAATAAATCATAACACAAGATTTTGTTAATGAGGAAACCGGAAATGCAAATAACCCTAGGACCTAGTCCAGTTTTGAATACTCTTAGAATTAAACGTTATACAAAACTACTGCCAACTTCGTATATTTGAGATCAAGTAAAAGTTACCCAGTTCCTTTAGTATCCGTATGCATTTTACCAATATGGCCAACCCACGTGAATCCTTTATTATTCAAATTCATTCACACTTATATTATTCGTGTGTATTCTCATTTAAACCCATCTGATATACTTCGAAATGTATATACGATCGATTCAAATAAACGTTCATCCAATATTGTGATAATTTTATTGGATACGCTTAGTGATTTACACGATTCCATCCTAAGAAGAATTCACCTGATTCCAGAAGTTGTTTGATCTTATTGGAAACTCATGCTTTTCTACCATTACCTTAATCCGTATGAAAATTCCAAAACAAATTCAGAAACTTAGAACAACTTCGATTTTCAATTTCTTCTGAAGTTGAAATAAAACAAAACAGACAAAGATTTTCAATATCTTCTGAAATTGAAATAGAACAAAACAGACAAAGATTTTCAATTTCTTCTGAAGTTTTTTATCGTTTAATAAAAATTGAATGCGAAATAGGAATTACCCATTAAATACCCGTACCCAATAGGTACCCGACTGTTTTAGCGGGTCCAATTTTGGGCCAAACAATTCCGGGACCGGAGAGACCCGGAACCAAAAAGATAATAGGGTCCGGTTCCGGGTAGTATGATACCCGGGAGGACCCGGCCCATTGACATCCCTAGTTCAAAGGCCACCTCCTTCCGTCAGGGTTCAATCATAACCAACTGGACTTGGATCTAACAGTTGGGCCAGTCTAACTAGCTGGATTTGGGAAAGGGTCCTGGGTCGAGCTTTACTCTCCTCTCCAGCCCGTCCCAACATTTATCAAAACCCTAAAAAAGAAATTTCTCACGCTTCACTCTCCTCTCCAGCATCTCTTTCTCGTTGCATCCGCTCATTCGAGGTGGGAGAAAAAAGAAAACCTAACTCACAGGCACAATTGCACAACCACCTTCTTTCATTATGTCGCTCACTCGAAGTGGATACGCTTTATTCGAAGCAAGAATCTCTGAAATCAATTGACAGGCACAATAGACACAGTGTCTTGATTTCTAAGATATACATTTCAGGAAAATGAAGGTCCGTCTTCTGCCTGTGATTATTCCTTGTCTCTTCACTCTCTCCGAAATGTCTCTTCAAGCCCCATCTTTGCCCTATTCCCTGAATTGATTTCTATTTAGGGTTTTGTTTATATTGATTGTCTATTCTTCTGCATATTTCCTACATCAGGGTTATATATTCAGAGTACATGACTTCATCACTGTAATTCAATTGAATGGTCGGTTTGTCTTTTAGGTTTTTATTTTGAGTTTTATTCTTTCTTTTTTTTGGATACAGAAACCCCTATTTTTGATCTTAATCAGTGCTTTGTCTTGTTGATTGAATCTATTTGTTGTATTTTTTTTATTTGCAGCAGCACGAAATCCGGCATCATGGAAGTGAGTTAAACTGGACTCAAGGATTCACTCGTCCCTATTCTCAAATGATCTCTATTTTTCTGTGCCAATCTAATGTTTACAGTAAAAGCCAATGATACCACGAATTCATAAAGGATATTATATTGGATGGGATAGCATATGATTGTCTGTTTCATTGAAGCACAAAGTAGTCATCCTTCTTTCATGTTTTCACTCCTTTAGGTTTGATAGTTTAATGTTGCAAATAAGAATTGGGATATCGACAAGCTATGGAAGGATCCACAGAATAAGGATTTTGTGCCCTGTCTTGACCCCTGTTGTGAGTATTCTAACTTCTTTCTGTCCCAAAATTGGACTGTTGAATTCTGTTTTTGTACAACAAGGGATTGGATATATATGACTGTCTAGTTCATTTGTTTTTAGTCAAAATATATAGATTTAATGTCAATGATATCTTCCATGTAAAGTTACAGATTTCTTGTCAAAGGTCATCTTTTTTTTTCCCCAAGTTGCACGACTCATTGTGGCGATTAAACTACAAAAGTTTGAGTTATAGTTGAGAATAGTGATATAAGCTTATAGATTGAAATTCCATCCCATCACGTCGTGTTAAACCGACACACACCTTGAGTATTCAATATCATGTCGTGTTGTGCCTGTATTTCCTTCTAAACATGCATTTATATTTTTTTGCAAACTGGAGGAGGGAAGTCCATGTGTTACCAGATGCCAACACTCTTAAAAACAGGAATTGGTCTTGTTGTTTCTCCTCTAATAGGTGAAAGCATTTTCCCATGTTTATGCAGTTATGTTGGATATAACAATTTAAAGCTTGCAGAAGAGGTCATTTCATCTGTGTTAGCAGTTATAGACGTTTATATTACTCTTATGAATTCCTTTGAGATTTTGATAGTATGCATACAATGTCTCTTCTATCTATGAAGTTTTGTTTCGGATTCCTGTCATGTTTTAATAGGAAAATCAAGTTACGGCATTAAAGGGATTGCTGTAGGATATCTGACACCGACTTAAACATTAGAAGTCATGGAAAAGATAACTGATTTGTCCTTTATGGTATACAGAACAGTCGAGAGTTAAACTTAAATTTGATCACTATGAAGTTAAATTTGATCATGGTGTTGGGTATTCATGTTTTTAATCATAAAACTGGAAAGGGAAGAAAAGAACTTGAAACCATATATGTTCTGACTTATATGTTCTGATATTTTGTGATTAGATTCTTAAAGACCTGAACTCCGGAGAGCCATCATTAAGGTTACAATACATTATGTTCCTCCAGAACTGATTGCAACAACTCGAGGTTCGTTGAATCTAATTGTCAAAATTGACAAAGCTTTATCCTAGAGGTTTATTGAATCACATGTAAGTGTAACTGTGTCCTAGCATTTTTTCAAGATTGTCATTTCCAGGTGGAAATGTTTTTTTTTTCCATATCCTTACGCGTAACCATTAGGGTAATGCCAGTAAAATGTACAAAATGAAAAACTTTTGTTCTTATTTTTGCTTAACAGCAGAGATTATCATTCTAATCTCAGCAGTTTAGCAGCGTATTCCGTAGTCACGGTTTTTCTTCTTCTTCATATTACCTCAGGCCCAGCTATCCCAACCTTTTGTCTTTAAGGAACCACCTTTCTGGGGTACCAGTAGTCAGTGTTGGTTTTGATAGCACCAACTGTTCCAAAGTAGGTTCTGTCACTTATTCTTTACTAATACACTAACATACTAATAAGTTATAATTTGATTTCATGAAGATGGCAAGAGAATGGATTATTAAGGCGACTAAGAAGATAAGCATGATGACAACCTTAAGTATAAGAAGAATACTAAAGCTTAGGACATGATGCGGAACTGAAAAATACTGAGGAATATCAAGTGAATGAAGACTGCAGGCTCGTGGTGCTACAAAGTTTCATTGTATAAGTTTTTACTTGTTGAATCTTCAGTGGAGTTTTTCCCAACTGATCAAACACATGTGATGTTTCTCATATAATTAATAAAAAGTATTTTGTATCAATTTTAGTAGTGTTTCTCATATAATAATCTAAATGGCCAACGAATAAATGGAGCTATGAAAATAATAAGTTTCGAGTGGCTAAAAGCTAAATATTTGCCACATTGAATTCCTTTTGTGTGACTTTAAGATATCTAGCGCCATGTTTTATCTGATTCCCCGTGTCCAAAAGGTAAGAAATAGCTACACTGAAAACATTTGACGTGTCTTTGGTAAGCTTTTGGCCATGGTGCTACGGATTCATAGTGACTATAACTTGTTAATTGGCCATGCAAAAATGTTTATTATGTGTCCTAAAATATGGATGGCCATGGTAATATAGATTAAATGTGACTACAAGTCATGTAATGGCCATGCTAAATTATTTTCTGTGTGTCAAATGATAGAGATGGCCATGGTTAAAAAGATTAATGTGGCTCTAAGGTAACTGCAACTCATGAATTGGCCATGATAAAATGAATTTTGCGTGTCCAATTAATGACAAAGGCCACGGCTAAAATATAATTCATGTGACTTTAAGGTAAACTTTAGCCACATATAATCAAATTTTTTGTCTATAAGGATCATATGGCCATGGTGATAGTGAAAATGCTTAACTTCAAAAAAAATAATGAGTACCATATAGACACGGTTATAGAGTTATGGCCATGGTAAATCATATTTTATAGCCACTCAAAGTTTATGTAGCCATAAAAGTACCTATTTTTCACGGCACCTGATGCCACATTTTTGGAGTGAAAAACATCCATGACCAAAAGCCTATGGACACGGTGATTAAGTGTGGCAAATGTGAAGATTTGTACTAGTGAACATCGAAAGAATCCTGATCACTTCTTTTATTTTTCTTTTTACCATTGCTAGGGTGAAATAGAGTGGATGAGATACCAAAAAAAAAAAAAAAAAAAAAATTGAGACCATACCACTAGACCAAACGGAATAACTACAATAAAGTCGACCACTGGTACCCTTGTATATGCCAGCTGAGTTGACCTAGAGTTAGGATTATCGACCACTGATCCACTTGTATATGCCAGTGTGTTGATATTAGTCCAAGACCAGTATCTCAGCCCGTTAGGATAGGTTCACCCTAGCCAACATCATCCATGTTTTTCTCTACTTAATCTATGTGATTGGTTGACTCCGGTTTATGATGTCCAGAAACTATCTGAGTAGAGTTCTGTCACTTTATATGAATTTTAGTATGCTTGAGTGCAAACTCGTGTACATCAATTGAATTTCGCATCGGGTACTTCCTCCCGTAGTCAATAAGTATGCCAACCAAGGTGATTCTTTAGTGCCTTCCAAGGTTCTGCGTAGATAGCTAGGGTCTGGAGTAAATTTTTTGGGGGTACACCTCTGGTAAACCCTCTGGAGACGACACTCCGCAACTAGGGACACCTAGTGGTTTAGCGGCTTGGTGCACGTGCTAAGTGCAGTCATTTTATTTTCTAGATTAGATTTGCTCGGGACTAGCAAATAATAAGTTTGGGGGTATTTGATAGACACATTTTTGTGTCTAAATTGTCCTTGGTGTCTCTATTGTTAGTCTCAATTTTTGTACTTATTGTGGTGTTTTTATGTTTGTGTAGGTGTTTTTGGAGAAATACACTTGTGTGGAAAAAGTTGCTCGAAAAGTGTTTTTTGGGCCCCCGGATAAATTACTAAAGGCACCCTCAATTTGGATAAGGGGCACCTCAGGGCACCCCAGCTGTTAAAGGCTCCCATGTTTTGGATCGGGGCACACCATCTTCAACAGTTTGAATTTTGGTTTTGGTGGGAAAACATTCACACTTCTGGCAGATTTTCAAATCGTCATTTGGAGGGCTTATAGTGCGATTCAATGGCTCAAATTTCATGGGAAGACTTGATTCATCCTAACAGGCCTGGTATGATCGTTGGTTTCGGTTATATTTGGCTAGATAATCCATGAGTTCAAAAAAGGGCAGTCCGTGCATGGGAGAGATGTTCACGAGATTGTATGATATTTGAACGTGATTTGTACGTGTATGATGACTAAAGAAAACAACCAGGAGCGTGTAGGAGTTATACAAGGAATGTTTGACAGCTGAGAACGCGTGGAAGATCAAATATATGGAAAATATTTCTGTGAGAATAAAGGAGTAATGAGAAGATATTTTGGAGTTATGAGGAGTAATATTTGGTTCTTTCGAGTATATATAAGTTGCTGGGGTCGAGTAGAAAAGGGACGGAGATATTGGGAGAGTTAGAGAGCACCACAGAGTTGAGAAATCGAGTTGCAGGAACTTTCCCTTCTGCTGCTGCATTTCTGAAAACGTGAAGAACAAACTATCAAGGACAGTCGTTCTTTGCAACAGTCACAACGACATATAAACGGGCGTCGCAGAGCTACCGCAACAGCAACAGTTTATTTTCATCGTTCTCTGTAACAGTATTTGCAACAGTTATAAACGTTGCAAACACCCGATTTTCACCATTTTCTCAATTTCATCTTTGTAAACACCCTTTGAGCAATAAAAATGAATTTTGAGTGTGTTTCCAACATGATGAGAGGCTAATTTTCCCACAACCAAGGCAATGAGGAAGCTATTTATGCATGAAAAATTGGTAACTATTCTAATTTCTCTAATTTATAATTAATTATTCACTCAATCACTGCTTTTGCAGAGTATTTAATTGTTTGCATAATTTTCTTCATTAGTTGTGATTCAATTAGATAGGTTATGCTTTGTATTAAGATAATCTATGCTTAGGGGATACAATTAATTTTTGAGAATTTACCTGATTATTTGTGAGTTAAGAAAATAAGGGACTTAAAGATAATTAGAGTTTTGGGTTTTTTTATCATCATTCATTCATGTGTAATAGTGGAATCAGTGTCTTGGTTATTTTCCCATATCTTGAAATCAATTTTGATCTAAGTTGTGTTTACTTTTAAGTTTTATTAAATCTAAAATCTATTGCTTTCACAAGTCTCAAAAGAACCTTTTTACTACAACATCATTGATAAATACCATCAACGATCCCTCTCCTGCCTTAGACGCAATTAGGTACGGCCAACCCCACTTAGGTGCTAGTTTTCCGCCCTTTTTGTCTCGCTCCCATTCAGCCATAAATTTGAGTACTTGTTGCCCTGGTTGGAACTCTCTTGGGAGAACGCGTTTTTTATACTCTCGTTGTAACCTTCTTTGATAGTTTTCCATTTTTTTGTAACGCTATCTCCCTTGTTTCTTCCAGATCGTCGAGTTTCGCCAAAATCAGATCTGACGAGATGTTTCGCCTCCAAGCTTTGGTTCTAGTAGTAGGGATCATCCATTCTGTTGGTAGAATCTCCTCGGTTCCGTAAGTAAGCATAAACGGCGAGAACCTCGTAGCTTCCCTCCGGGTGGTTCTGTATGCCCACAAAACGTTGTATAGCTCCTCACACCATTCACCATATGCACCATCTAATTTCTTCTTCATGTTGTCGGCGATTGTTTTATTAGTGATCTCGGCCTGTCCATTACTCTGAGGGTAAATGGGGGTTGCTTTACTCTTCCTGATGTTGTACGTGTTGAACAACAAATCAATATTTTCCCCTTGGAGTTGTTTACCGTTATCGGAGACGATGGCTGCTGGGATCCCAAAGCGGCAAATGATAAGGTCCCAGATGAATTTGAAGACGTCTTTGTCCCGGATATGCCTTAGTGGTGCTGCCTCTACCCATTTCGTAAAGTAATCCGTGGCCACGATCAAGTATTTCCTTTGCCCCGTTCCTACGTGTAATGGTCCAACAATGTCTATGCCCCGTTTGGCAAAGGGCCATGGGCTTATAACAGAGTTTAAGGGTACTCCTGGCGCCTGTATTTTCTTACCGAACCGCTGAAATTCTTCACAAGATTTCGCCATTTCCTTTGCATCTTCGTTCATATACATCCAGAAGTATCCCATCGTCTTTGCTTTGGCCCATAAGCTTCTCCCCGAGCTGTGATTTCCGGCGGCTCCATAGTGTAACTCGTGCAATATCGTGTAGCCTTCCTCTTTACTTAGGCATCGTAAAAGGGGACCTAAGTAGGATTTCCTATATAAGATCCCTTCCCTTAGCTCGTAGGCTCCCGACTTATTCTTGATTTTATTTATCTCGGGCCGACCTTTAGGTAGCTCGCCCGTTTCTAGGTATCGGTGTATCGGCTTTCTCCAATCGTCCTCTTTATAACGCTCAGCTGTGTTAATAGCCACATTGATCCGTAATTCTGGTGTTTCTGGGATTGAGGGAGTAGGGAGCCTCATAACGCGAATTCCCTCTATGCTCAAGTATACCAGCTGTGAGGCGATGTATGATAGAGCGTCCGAGTGTCTGTTATCTTTTGGATAAATGTGGCGGAACTTAATGTTCGGTATTTGGTTGATGTAAGACTGGGCGAGCTCCCAATATTTTTGCAATACGGGGTCGTGTGTAGCATATTTTCCCGTAATCTTCCGGATCACCAATTGTGAGTCACTAGTTAAGCGAACTTCTTGTAGCCCCATTTCTACGATTATCCGTAAGGCATGGATCACTTCTTCATACTCGGTGACATTGATTGTCGCCTTGAATTCTAGTCTGAATGAATGGACTATCTTCCTTCCTTTCGGCGTGGTGAACACTAACCCACTGCATGATCCCTCTTTGTTTGACGCTCCATCGACGAAAACTTCCCATCTTGTATGACTATTGGCTGATAATAGGTCGGCAGGATCTTCTCGTTCTTCCATCATCCCTGGTATATCTTCCACCTCGTCTTCATCACTAAGTGAGAAGTAAGCTAAGAATTCGGCCACTACCTGCCCCTTGATCGTCGTCCTTGTTTCGTATACCACATCATACTATTTGATTAAGGCTCCCCATTTAGAGATTCTTCCTGATCGCCCTGCATTATCCAGGACTGCTTCAATAGGCGATTTGGTGAGCACCCATATGCGATGAGATTGAAAATACATGCGGAGTTTAGAAGCGGAAAAAGCCAGTGCCAGAACTATCTGCTCTATTCTGGTATAGTTTTTCTCGGCCGGGCTTAGTGTTTTGCTAGTGAAATATACTAGTTTTTCCACGTTCTCCCCCGTCTTGACCAATACTGCACTAATGGCATATGGTGTCGCTCCCAAGTATAGGGTGAGGATCTCTGACGGATCGGGCCTCTGCATAACGGGGAGGCTGGATAAGTGTAACTTGATGTTTTGAAAGGCTTCTTCACTTGCATCCGTCCATTGAAACTGTTTTCCTTTCTTCAGGATGTCGTAAAAGGTTTTACATTTATCCGACGACCGTGAGACGAATCGCCCCAACGCTGCTATGCAACCATTTAGCTTTTGCACATCCTTTACCGTCGCGGGAGAAGGAATTTCTAAGATATCCCTGACCTTCTCGGGGTCTGCCTCTATTCCTATGGGGGTGATGATATATCCCAGGAATTTTCCTGATGTAACCCAGAAGTCGCACTTAGCGGGGTTAATCTTCATCTTGTGTTTCCTCATCGTCTGAAAAATCTCTCGAAGGTCTCGGACGTGATTCTTATCTCGGCGACTCTTGACTAACATATCGTCTACGTAAACTTGTATGGTGTCGTGGATCTTGTTTTTGAACATGTCTCCCACTAATCTCTGGTAAGTAGCACCAGCATTCTTAAGTCCAAAGGGAATCTTAGTATAACAATACAACCCTCTTGGTATGACAAAGGAGGTGTGCTCCTGATCCTCGGGCGCTAACGGTATTTGGTTGTAGCCCATGTATCCGTCCATCAATGTCATCTCCTCGTACCTGACTATGTATTCTACTAATTGGTCTATGCTTGGAAGAGGAAAGCTGTCCTTCGGACACGCCTTGTTCAAGTCACTAAAATCAATACATATCTTGAATCATCCTTTTTTCTTTGGTACCATGACCATATTAGATATCCACTGTGGGTAATGGGATTTCCTGATTATCCCGAATTCCCACAACTTTTTCAGCTCGACCTCGACCGCTGCCGGTAAATCTAGTGCGATTCGTCTCATTTTTTGTCTAACGGGTCTGAACCTCGGATCAATCTTCAAATGGTGGCAACAGACCTCCGGGTCGATCCCCTCTGAATCTTATACTTCCCAAGCGAACGCGTCTAAGTTTTCCTTTAAAACCTTCATGAGTTGGCTTGCTTGTTCTTCCAAGAGTAACGTCTCGATCTTCACTATCTTTGGCTCCTCTATCGTCCCAAAATTCACCTCCCAAGTCGGCTCAATTGTCGAGAAATTAGATTTAGTTCCCTTGAATGGATCCATCTCCTTTAATTGCTATAAAGGGTGTTTCTCTTGGGTATCGCATGCCATGACTGCTTATGAAATAATCTCCTCTAGTTCTTCTGTAGCCTTTACCTCTTTGTCTTTATTCTTCTTTCGCATTTGTCGTGCTCGTCGATCTTCATTAATTTCAGCATCAACCTGCATGCATTTTCGTGCCGCTTGGGAGTCTCCCACTACTTCAGCTATTCCCTTGTAGGTTAGGAACCTTAATCTCTGATGATAGGCCGATGCCACTACTTTAATCCCAGCGATCAAAGGACGTCCGATGATTGCTTCATAAGGCGAGGCGACATCGACCACACAAAAGGTGGTTAGAGTGTCAAGGTAACCCCCACCATCCGAAACCCTTAGTGTTACCTCGCCCATAAGGATGGTAATTGTGCCGTTAAAACCGTAGATGCGATATGTTGAGGGGACGAGGATGTCGTCCGACAACTCCATTATCTTAAACGTGTCGTAGAACAGTACTTTGACTGAACTTCCACTATCTATCAGAATTATTATTACTCCCCATCTCTCAATTAATAACGTGATGACCAAGGGATCACTTTGTGCTTGCCAATTGGCTGGGACATCCTTGGCCGAGAAAGAAATAGGTTGCATCATCCAAGGTTCCATTGGTAAGGTCATAGCTACACTGAGTATTTCTTTGCCATTGCGGTCCATCTTGTGAGTCCTTGAAGTGATAACTGGCCCGAAATTGTAGTCATGCATAGTGGAGTGTTAAATGGTATTCACAAATTGAGTTGACCTATCAATGCGGACTTGATGGACCGGCGCATCGGGTGCTGCTGTCGACTGGGATGGATGTAGGACAAATTGTCTCAGGCACCCATCTCGGATGAGGTGTTGGACGGTATCCTTCACTTCTCGACAATTATTAGTGGAGTAGACCCTATACTGATGGTACTGGCAGTAGTAGGGGTGGCCTTTGGTTTCTTGAAACTGGACTCCCCTCGATGCTGGGTAATTGATATCGTTCCTCTTCTCGACTTCCTTGAATACTTCTTCCAAAGGAGCGTTTAAAGGGGTACGGGCTTCCTGCCTCGGCCTCTTCCCTTTGGCCACCCATTATTTCTTATCTTTACCTCTTGGTGGGGGATCCGATCTCTTCTAGGGTCGCCTATCCGGGTTGTCCATAACCGCCTTAGTCTAAGCACCCTCTTCAGTACTAGCTTCTTGTATTCCCATATCTCTGGACTCGGCTTGGATTTATTCTAAAGCGATGAAATTTTCTTGCATTCTTCGCATGTCCTTTAGGGTTTTTTTCTTTCCAAAGAACATAGCTACCTAGATGGGGTCCGATCTTCCCAGTTCATTTTTAAATCCAAATATAGCTTGATCTACCAGAACTTTTCCGATTTCAGTACACAGCTTCCTCCACCTATAGGTCAAGGTTCTCAAGGGATCCCTGAACCTCCGGGCGAGGGTAAATAGTTTGTTCATTCTTGTCCGAGGTCGGCTGTTTTGCATGTAGGTTTCAAGAAAGGCCTCAATAAGAGCGTCGTAATCGTCGATTGATCAGGGTGGAAGCGAATAGAACCAATCTATCGCCTCGCCTTCCAAACTGGCTGGAAAGAATTTACACATGACTACCATGTTACTTTTATATTGAATTAATGACATGGTATACATTTTTAGATGTTCGACTGCATCTCCTGTTCCATCGAATCTAGAAGGAAATGTAGTAAAAGTACACTTTGGTGGGAACGACATTTGTTCGAGTTCTTGGGAAAAAGGTGTCTTCTCGGCCTCGCTCATAATCTCTTCCAATTTGTTCTCTTCGCTATTTCCCGATAGCTCCTTGATCTTTGCTTCCAACTCTTTGAGCTTAGCTTCTGTTTCCCCATTTTGTCGTCCGCCCCTTCCTCGCCTTTCCTCATCAGTGGACGAGTCCTCGGGTGGTCCATATATTTGTGGGTGGGTGTGGGGGGGGGGGGTACGGGAGGTGATGTTGGTTGACCTGATCGTCCGGACTGATTGGGGTTGCTCGGCCCCATCTTAGGTGGTGATTGACCTGATCGGCCATGACGAATCGACGTTCCCCGGCTGGACGAACCTCTTGATCTAGTTCGCTGATTCCTCAACTGATAATTTTCGAACTCTAGGGAGAGATTCCGCTGCTGAAGCTCCCTTAAAGACGCTTCTTGCCTTCTTTGACTTTCTAAAATGGCTAAGAGTGTCGGGTCTATGATTTCATGGCTAGAGTGTCCATTAGGGTGGTGTGGCCGAGTATATAATGGCACCGATATTGGCGGTGGGGGTAGTATCGGACCAGTCGCATGGATGGGGATAGGGCCGACATTGCTCGCTTCTGCTCGCCCCAGCTGAATCTGCCTGAGACGCTCCTGCTCTATCCCTAAGGCTTCCTGGTACTCATCTTGTTTCCTTGTTCTTTGTCTCTGGGCATGGTCTTCAAGTTCTTCCTCATCGTCCTCTGTATCGGAAGCTGTGAGCCCATTAGTTTGGTTAACTTTCCTCTAGGTCAAGATGACCTGGTCCAAAGGTAGGGTGTCATCATCTCTCCCGAGATCCACTCCCTTATTAACAGCTGGCATGCCTCGTGCTGCTGCCCTAGATTCCTCGAGTGGTAGTTGTCGACTTCCTTCTTTCCTCGGCCCCGTTACCCCTGTCTGCATGTTGCTGCTAGTCACTGTACGAATCCTTAACGTCCTTCCTGTCCCTGAGGTGCTGGTCATCGGGTGTGGCGCGCGGTGAGCCGGGTGTCGTCCCTACCTACGTCAGCAAATACAAAGAACACCTTACTTTGACCTATTATTTGGGAAATAAACATTCAAAAAGGTGAAACAAATTCGACTGACACAAAAACTGTCATTACGCCACAGCTCGCAGATATAAAGCCTACTCGGGTTATCAAATGGGCTCTGCCTTTCTACCCTATTTTGACTTTATGCTGACTTCAGTATGCTACATCGCTGTCACTCCGTACGACGTCGCCTTCAGTACTTTACCTCCGTATTTAAGCTAGTTTGTCCTCCCTTCTATATGCTTCAAATCATTAAACTCATGCACATGATGATTGAACAGTACGGCGCATAAATCCAATACTTAATTTAAGTTCCTATTGTTGTTATTCTCCTAAGATCTTATTATGGTCGTCTTACCTAGATCTTCTCCAAGAACTTTCCGATGACTGGTTAACATCGCCGGGCAAGACGCCTCAAGATCGGCAGCTTGTTATTCAAAATGACTCCTTAGCTTTGAATTTATGTAACTCCAAACACTCAAGCTCTATAGCATCGCAAGAAAACATCTTATCTACCGCTAAAACTCGATCAATCATCAAAAACAAGTAGTTATCATGTCAGCAGATTTTCAACCTAGCTCCGAACCTGTGCTGTTTGTCTCCGGTGAGCTTATGAAGATTTTCTGCTGATCAAACTGTTGTTGGGCGAAGAAATGAGAACTTAACCACGCCTTGTGAGGAAGCTGCTACTGCTGTAACTATGCATATAAACTAAATGACTCCTCATAACAACGGTTTCGGCCATCAGAGTTCATCTTAGCTTCAACTACAATACTTGAACGTGTATACATGAGGTCTGGATCGTCTCTCAAGGTCTCCAAGGCAAGGTATCCGGAGATATTAGTCGGATCCCCTTAGTCGGCGCCAGAATGTAGATGCATTTTACTACAACCTACATCCAAAGGATGGAAATCTTCTGCTCATGCAAATGAAAGTATGGATATGACAATAGACACAAGGATATATGTGGTTTGGTATGATTACCTACGTCCACGGGGGTGAAAGGATGAATCTTATTACTTCAAAGTGTTACAAAGGTGTTGCTCTCTCAAGTGAACTCACTTACAAAGTGAACTAGCTCTCAACTTTCCTTCTTTCTTTTTCGATTACAAGTCTCTCTCCTCCCTATATGTCCTGCCCTCTTTTGGATACAAGTTCTTCTATTTATAGGGGAGGCTACATACAACCAAACTAGGGTGTTGGTCACAACATATTTAACTTGAAGTCCTGTCATCGGGCCCGCCTGCGTCGTCCCTTCTTCCGTCACTATGGACGATGTACTTTGATCCCTTTGTAGTCTCTTGTCCGAGGCGATCCGTTTGGGTGTTCTCTCGATGCGATGTCGCCCTTCCAACCTGTTGCCCTTGCATCTTGCCGATATGACACGTATATTTTTATCCCTTTGACTACCACTCCTTGGTTGACCCAATACGTCTCGTCTGCCAGCTTTTTCAGAGGCCTGAGGTCAAGTCTTGTCCGATAGCTGTAGAGTGATCACGCCCGATCCACGCGGCTCCTTAAATTTCGCGCCTTCCAGCCTCTATCCCGTGCTTCTCGTCTCTTCATGTTTGGATACCTCATAGCTTGATATGTTTCCACCTAGCCCTGGGGATAATTTACACCTACAATAACCAAAAGGTTATTACGTATTGGTGAAATGGTGTGTCTCTATAGTCTTAACTTGTTTCCTAACTTAAAATGTGCATCTTTGTACACGAAATGAATCTCTTCATTCAAAGAGAGACTTGATTAATTTTTATTTGCTGTTTAACAAAGATAGAGACTTCATTCCTCTTTGTTCTTCCAAACAGTGTGATACCTAGTGCATTAAGATTAGGAAACGTTTCATTCATGCCTAAAAGGTGTCTGATGACATGGTGATGACATGTACAGTAATTAATGACATGGCTTCATTGCAAAGCAGAGTGATTGTGGTTGCGCCATGTGGCATTTTTAGGGTCCTTTATTATAAGAAAAGATTGGATTATATATTTTCCTTGAAGCAGGATAACCTAAGTAAATATTCTTTTTTGCTTGAGAGATTGCAAAATGTTAGCTTATATGAAATGAAAGCCTCTGTAGACGGGGAAGGATTAGAACTATGATTCATTTCATGTTCACTAACCGGATCCAATCCAGGGACATTTGCAGATTTTGCAGTCCTGTCTGATTTCATTTTATTCTATCTCCGGGCTTGAATCCAAATCAAAACTATCCAAACTGAATGACGACTTCTTACCACATGACAGATGCGGATGTGTTTAAGAATGTATGCTAAAGTAACATGACAGTTTTCCGGATATGCGCCACAAACAATCAACAATAAACATTTCTCCCGAAGTAAGGTAAAATGGTAATCTCCACTCCTTTAAAACACTAAGTCATATGAGCTCTCACGTTGCATGGTGAGTGTGACACCCCCTTAAATTAAATCAGATAAAAGCTTCGGGGATTAATAAGTATAAATAGGAAAAATTGAAATTAAACTAAACAATCGCAACTTTACTTAATAACAATCCTCCAAAATCAGTCTTAAAAACAAATATAAACAAACAAATAATTAAAAAGAGGTAAAGGAGAGTGAGAGAAAGCATCAAACAATGAGATATTAGAACATGGATTTCAACTTTTGATGGCTGTGGTGGTGGTGGAGAAGACCATCCACACGCAGATAAACAAAGGTGATTAGGATTCTAAGAAATATGTAACCGTAGCTGATTGTAAGGATGCAAAGAGACCATCCATGCAGATAAACAGAGGTGATTAAGATAACTTGCAGACATTGTAACATGCAAAATGGCCCATCTCGAGTTCCGAAACCTGTTAGTGTTACACTGCATTGAGAAGCTATGGACCCTTCGAGAATGCCAAGCAAAATGCTTAACTGAAGCATTTTCCGCCTCTGTGTATCTTTGCCAAAGTACTGAGCTTCTTATATCAACGATCTCTATTTGTTTTCGGTGTAAGGTTCATTGACACCCAAAATAATAATATAAAAAACAAATCAGTTCTCCTCCAGCAGAATTATTATATAGTCTCCTTTTGCGAGAAAGGTTCATTGACACCCAAAATAATAATATAAAAAACAAATCAAGGATATACAGAGTTCTCGTCTAGCTGAATTATTATATAGTCCCCTTTTGCGAGAAATAACTGAGGAGAATATGTATATGGCTTTGAAAAGAAAACACGGAAACAAGAGAGAAAGTTAATAGCTAGCACAAAGAGTTTTACTAAACATCATCATCAAAACTAGCCTCAATTAGGTTTCTGATTGCTTTAACCTTTATCTCAAGACTAATATTAATTTGCGACTTTGGAAGAGACACTTAGGAATTGCTTTTAAAAACAAAAATAGTGTATCAAAATTCTGATTCATGAGCCAAAATCTACGTAGTGATACGAAAATTTTGGCTCATGAGTCTGAATAAAATACACATATTGTTATCACTTATCACTATTTTGTGAATGCTGATATCTGGCTCTAATATGGCACCCTTGAGCTCATCTGTTCCACACAACTATCACTTGTTCAGAGATAATGGGGTTGTGTGTCTTCCAGTCATTACCACCCGAGCAGAATTTCTCAGAATAAAATACACTTTCCTCTATATTCAAAAATTAATACTTCTCCTTGGATTATAATAAGACATGCCTTGCTAGGCTGTTTGATTTGATGACGAAAACCAGGGACGGTACTAGGGGGTGGCTTATCCAGGCTGCAGCCCCCCCAAAATACTAGAAACTCCTTTTTAGCCAGCCTATTCGTAAGAAAAAAATGAAAAAGCCCAGGTCAAAATTATAGTTAGCCCAAAATAAACTATCTATCTATACAAAAATGAAAAACCACACGCCACGTATCCCACTAATAACTCTATGTATATACAAACATACAAGAAAACTAGTCTTATGTTGACTCCCTCCAACCTTTTTTTCTTCTTATCTTGCATTTCTTTTTAGTTTTTAGGTTAAAACTTGGATCTAAAGCACCAGTGACGGAGGAGAGGGTCAACATATTCATATAACTATAGATTAGCCCGGAGTAAAAAATTTCATTAGCCCATTAGTATGACATATTCAAATGACTTCTTCCCAATTTAATTGTTATGTTGCCTTTTTTTTTTTTTTACTTCTTTTAAACTTTTGTGTCCTCTTTTGTTTCGGTTAGTTCTTAGAAATTAAATTCAACGGTGAAATTTACTCCCACTCCATCACAATTTGATCTATCCAGCCCACGTTGTTTCCAAATATTTACTAAAACTTGGTCCATGCGTACGTAAACTAAAAATTAGCCCAAATATCAAAATCTATTACATAATATTTTCCCCATTTTCTTTTGACAAAAAATTGACATTTAAATGTTCTGATGTATCGGCTTTTAATTTCATGAACTGATTTGAAAACCATACAAAGATGTAGAAGTAACATTGTAAAAGTTCAAAAATTCGGGCGGCCTTCGGCCGCATTCCAGATAATAATATTTATTTTTATTATATATGTTGTCTTCGTAATTTAAAATATTGTCACTCAGCTTAACCTTATGATAAGAAACATGCAGAGATTTTATCACTGTATTTAAATTTTAGCATTTAGATTGCTATAATTTGGGTGTACGAAAAAAAAATTTAGCCCACCCGAACACAAATTCCTGGTTCCGTCGACAACGTGCATTGATTGGCCTTAATATGCAACATGCCCAGTTGTAGACATACACTACTACATTTAATCAAACTAGACACATATATTTTGTTGATGATGATGTCCAACTACAAAATCCTCTTCTACTACAAGCAAATCTGAATTACCAAACTTAAAACAATGAACATTCCGATAGTTATGACTACTTCCGCCCCGTGTAACATCAGACTCACCATGGGCAAGTCTAGAAAACTCAATCGAGTCAGATGGAACTTGGTATCATAAATCCATTGCTCTTTGAAACACAGTTTGGATGCGTCTTCCAGAACTTGTAGGATGCCTAGAGTTTGATTGATGAACGCATTCTTTAGTGCGTCATAAACCGGACAGAGTGAGAGAATTGTTTCCACGAGTCAATCTGATAAGATCACATGATTGTTTTCTTATTTTTGAGCTGCTGGCGGTTGAATAAGAAAAAAATCGTTTCTTATCACAATCACTGTGTGACCAGCTTCACTACGGTCCTAATGAGTTCTTACAATTAAAATATTTAACTAGTTTTTGAGAGACGTCAGATCAAATAGTATAAATAAACGTAGTTTTAATTATTCACAGTCAAATTAGTTTCTAACAAATAAACAAAAACCAAATTTATTTAGCGTAGATTTTGTGTACCATAATTACTTTTTATGCACTTATGCAGCCACTCTTTACTTTTTAGCCTCCTTTTTATGATAATATGAACAATATTGACTAATAATTTGAAAAATATCATAAGTATACATGTTGAAACAACGCAGCGCTATGCTTCAAAAAAAAAAAAAAAACGCAGCGCAATTAAAATGTACCATGATATCCTTAGAACTGATCTTTTTGCAGACATAATGTTTAAAATTCACTCAACAACTTTTCTAGCAGAGATTTTTTCTGGTACAAGCAACTTGATCAACCATGATCCAAAAAGACAAAAAAATCCGATCACTGGAAACATGAAAAGAGGCCCTCCAATTTTAGTTATGAGAAAGGATACTGTGATTATAATAAGGAAAGATATCCAATTAGCCGCTGCAGCCGTGCCTCCATATATCCCTCTAACTTCGGTCGGGTACATTTCTGAGTTTATGATCCATGGAAGGATTTCTATGCTGACCGAACACAAAAGGCTATAAAATTGAAAGATTATTAAGACCAAAAGTGGTTGTTTAAAAACGTTATATTCACAATACTCTGTGCTCCAAGATCGATTTTCATCAGTACAAGCTTTAGATGTTCCATTTTCCTCTGCAATAAGACAGGCACCGCTAGATTGACCCTGTCCAGGAGAAAATAGTTATCCATGAGTAATAATTATAGAAATAATAGGGAAGCCCTCATAATTTCCATACAGTTGTAACAACTAAAAACGAAACAAATACTCATGGTTGGAGTTAATAAAAAAGGGTTTCCTAATTTATAGTGCTGTAGGAGTTTCCTATTAGGGGTTTAAGGGGAGGAAAGTAGAAAATGATTTCCCCACTCAAATCAGGCGTAACGGTGATGGTGTTATATATATATAAAATCTCAACTAAATGTGAGTTTTATTATTCAATGTTATATGTGTGGACCTACTATACTACAAATAAATTGTTTACCTGGAAATTGTAATGTACACCGCTACAAAACCCACATCTTGGGGAAGCTTGAAGGCATGTTAAACAGTCCCACGAATCCGCATATAACGCTGTCATATTACTCAAGCACGTGTTGTTGTTGAAATGTGTGGTGCTCTGGGACCGACTCACAACTTCAGTAGTATTAGGTGATACTGTAAATATGAAACTTAAAGCTAACACACTGCCTATCATACCGTATATGCTCCAACATAATATCTTCCTTTTCCCAAATCCGGCCACCAAGCAAATAGTATAACAAAATCCACCAAAAATAGAAGCTATCCCATGAGTTCCCGTGAGTGTGTCGCTCATGAACGAGATGTTTGTTTTAGCGTCAGATGCCCGGAAGCCAATCATCTCACGGATACTAGGGACACAAAATAAGAGAGCATTGAGCCCCATCAATTGTTTGGCGACCTGAAGAGCGGTGCCAACAACAAACTGTTTACGTACTGAAGGACTACTCCATGCACTGAGTATTTTAGAAAGGATACTGCCAACAAAATATTTTATCTCATTTTCATTAGTTTCTCTCTTAAGTAATAACCTGAAGGCATCAAACTCTTTCCCAACTTCACCGCAAGTGTATAGATTTTTCAAAGCCTCAATCGCATCGTCTTCCCGGTCCTGTTTGATTTGATTTTATCAACAGAAAAGTGAACATTTTGAAAATATGCTTATATTCCTAGTAATGTAATAAAACCTATTGAGAGCCAGGGGTCGAACCGAGACATACCAAATAATTAGTTTAACTTACACTCTATCTTTTTAAATACAATGCTCTATTATAGAAAATAATAAAACTGACAAGTATTGGCAGGATAATTCCAAAAAATGAGAAAAACAAACCGCAGATATGTTTCCAACACTAACCTTCTTGTAAAGCCACGATGGAGGTTCCGAATTTGATAACATTAGACAAAATTGAAACAGAGCTGGGATTCCTACTAATGTAATGATGTAGTTAGTAGTTCTAACGGTGTCCTGAAACATATGAATTTAAGATGTTAGTCAAATGAGATGACATATGTTAGGAATTTTAAACACCAATGCTGGATAGAAATGAGTGGCAGAAAGAATGTAAGTACTTACAATACAGAGATACAAGAAGATAGATTCCCCGATGCCATAAAGGATACAGTTTATGTTGGCAAGGATGTCTCGTAGTTTAAGTGGAGAAATTTCCGATATATAAAGTGGTGAAGTCATGGAAACCATTCCAACCCCCAAGGCTATAAACATATTTCCAATAATTTCAAAAGAATGCTTATTGCCAATAATAGTCAACAACAATATATGTGATACTCCACCAATTAAGATCATAGTATCAGCAAGCAAGATTGAAAATTTTCGACCCCAGTAATCATTTGTCCAACCACCAGCTGCCGCACCCAAAATTGCCCCAACTAAACCTGTTCGAATGGTTTCCTACAATCGAAATTCATTAAGATTATAAAAAAATTGAGAACAATATTTCGAATCAGTCTTATAAATCTCGATAAGCAATCGTAACTCATAAATTAACTTACATGCAGAATAGAATCAAGATCACGTAACACACCAAATCGAGCAAGGATAAATCCTGTGAAAGTAATAGAGGATAATCGGTCAAAATTCTATAATAAATGTAAAATTGAATCAAAACTCTAATTAAACTTTACATACCAACGTAATAACCCAAAACAAGTCCTCCCATACTACCACTGAGTGTGAGATACAATATCGAAGATAAACGAGGTTTTAGGGTTTCACGATCTTCGCGTCCTATTCCATCTTCCAATCTACCATCTTCCATGAATTCTATCAAATCGAGCAATTCAGTGGATTAATTAATAACTCCTATGATGATGCGATGCAATCCAAAAAAGGGAAATTGATATTTGTTCCTCTCGAGTATTTTTGAAAAATTTCTTTATTAAGAATGTCTCCCGATACTCCACCCAAGTGATATTTATTGGAGAATATTAACAGGTACTGGACCCAAACCCGAATTGGACTAGGACTAGATTTTAGTAACCGGTTCGAGTTCGGGGTTAGATGTTGCCTACTGAGTTCGGGATTATATACAGTAATGTGATAGTCATACCCATAGTCGTAGTCCTTTAGAAAAAGAATCCGGCAATATAAAATTGTGAGCACTCATCAATCTATGTTTTAGGTATGTTTTAGCTGGAAAAGAAAATTATACTTAAAAATTACTTTCTTTTCATTTTCTTATTATCTTAAGACTTAGAGCTTCTCCAATGGTTGTTGTATGTATTTCATATGTGGCAACACAAACAAGACATTTTTATTCCAAATTTCCTTAAGTTTAGGTGAAAAAAGTTATTCATCTCCAATGGTATTGTTTATGATCATTTTCTTGATAAATGTAAATTTTATGTTTAGTAATTTTAAGATTTTATTAGATCTAAAAATGATTATTTATTGTATTAGAATTAATTTTAGTAAATAAAATATATTTTTAGTTAAAAAAGCTGACTAGGATAGTAGACAATGTCAAGGGGAATGTGGGAAACTAGACATTCCCCTTGACATTTTTTACCTAAAGTCATGCATACATTGATTTATGACATCCGGGTTGGAGAATGATTTTAGAGAAAGTGGATGTGCATCCTATGTGGATTTTGACTTTTATCTTCACACACATGCCATTGGAGAAGCTCTTAGTTTTAGACATTCACTTAGAGGATGTCTTCCCATCCTAGTCACATTTTTGTTAATAAAAATCATTAAAAACAAAAAAGTCAATAATTTTAACCAATCATATGCCTACAATTAAGTAAAAGAAGGATGCAACATTTTATGGGTTGGAGATAAAATTTATTTTCTCCTAATATTTAGGAATTTATACCTAGAGGATGTCTTAAAAGTGATGCCACATGAAAGATCCACATTCACCGTTGGAGAAGCTCTTAGCTCTCATTACGAAGGGTGATGAATTCCGCCGTTTCTATTGTCCGGAATAGGATTTTTGTGAATTAAGAGTTTTGGTGGTGCAAATATTTTCGTAAAATTCTCGATCGGTTCAAATTAATAACACGACGCCTCAAATCAACTATCCACGTTTAATCATCTTTGAATAAATGGCTATAATTCCAAGACCTCTAACTGCAACAAATAGCTTGCTTCTCAACAATGATAAAATAGGCTTAAAACCCCAATTTAAAAAATTGGGCTAAATTAGGCTTTGGAGCTCCACATATCTTCTCCATCACATGGCTCTCCTCCTTTCCGCCTCCACATATCTTCTCCATCACATGGCTCCAGGTGTCTATTGTATGTGGCGTGCTGCCTCTCCAATTAACATTTTAGCTCTATGCTTGTTTTCTTATTTTGGAGGTGATAATTATATTGTTGGGATATATGTGTTAAAATATTTCTTTTGTACATTTATATCAATAATTCGAGCTTGG
The DNA here is from genome assembly GCA_023529315.1 of Papaver bracteatum. Taxonomy (NCBI): domain Eukaryota; kingdom Viridiplantae; phylum Streptophyta; class Magnoliopsida; order Ranunculales; family Papaveraceae; genus Papaver; species Papaver bracteatum. The sequence goes on along the minus strand of JAJJWX010002215.1, from coordinate 140,081 downwards.
CCCGGTGGTTAAACATTTTGGGCTTGGAGTGTTAGGTCTCATGATCGAATCCCTCCCCCTAATAATATATATAACATTAGTCCGGGAGCGGGGCCTTGAATTTCAAAGTTATTTTTTCTGCTGGTTTTTGAAATAATTTTCAGAACTTTTATTCCCATTAAGTGAGTGATTAATTAGACTTAATTTTGGTAACGTTTTTGTACGTTTTATGAATGTTAAAATGCCTTTTATGGAGACAATTAAAACCAAAAATTTATTCCCATTAATTTTGTCTTAGTTGCAAAAGTTTATAAAAAGCCCGTTTTGAGAACCAGAAAGGTATGAGTTTTAATACATACTGTTTTGGTGAATCAAAAGACTAAGTTTTTCTGAGCAAGATTAGAAAGAGTGAAAGTGATCAATCTCTCATTGTGTGCGTGAGGGATTGAAGAGAGTTTTTGATCTCGGCTGTTTTATCCTGGGGGCGTTGTGACGAAGAAAGAACTGCTTGCACAAAACTCAAGGCAGAGCCACGAAACGTCTTAAAGAGAGCGACCTGGTCGTGACTCAGCCAATAACTTGTTTTTGTGTTTAATCCTTGTTTTGCAGGTGTGAAATCGGCGACTGTTCCAACATATATTACCTCTCTAATTCTCTTGTATAGACAACATGAAGATCATCTGTCACGGAGTAGTTGTGATGTAGACTGCCTGTTAGTCTCGTAAATTGGTTCATTAGATAGGAGTTGCTTTTGGTTTTGGAAATCATAGTTAGAAAACATAGATATTTGTAGGGAATTTTTACAAACTGCCACACTTTGGATTTCCGGTTTAAGAAAATGTCATCATTTTTTTCAAAATTAATAAAATGCCACGACCGTTAGATATTCCGTTAGGGCCCACTAACTCGGTCTATAATCATTGAAAAAGTCAATACAAGATGTCAACATTACCTAACTACCCTTCTCAATCCTAAAAGACTTGTGATCTTGCAGAAACATAAAAAGGCAGATCTGGTTAATGTCCGTTCACTTGGGTTTAAACAAACCTAAAAAGACTTGTGAATTAACATTTCAGTATAGTAAATAATGTATATTCTCTGGACATCTCCAAGGATGATCAACTGGGAATAGGTCTAAACAAACCTGAACAGGGAGTTTATAGAACTAAATTCTCTTTAATCTCTTTAAGTCCATATAAACATTGAAGTGGAAATAGAAGTAGAGGGTTCGATATATATTTTAGGATTCTAGATATTTCGTAATTTTTACTTGCATTAGGCCGAGGTCGGCTATGATAAATTATGTTGAATAGGTAAGTCGGTTGTTATTGAGGAAATTTCAATTACAACCATGTGCTAATTGATACGTACCAAATTAGCAGGCATGTGAGTTACTTGTATATAATTTTTTTATCTAATTGATATCCTGAAATTTAAAGCTGGTTATCCTTGTACCTACAAGAAAATAAATTATAACACTACTTATTGAGGAATGTAGTCGGTTGTCATTTTGCTACAAATTGGTTGTGGTCCTCATGGAACAGTGCAGCTTGTAAGAAACTTAAAAAGATTCTAGTAATTTAGATGGCAAGTTTTCTGTTAGTAAGCCTGCTTATTAATTAACAATACTACGTTGCAAATTGCAACCGTTAAGTTTCGAGAAATGAGCACCATAATGATATGAGATGTTAGATTTCGAAGCACTTATTTTTGCAGAAACTTAATATCATCTTAAGTTTGGGTGAACGGAACTACGTACCTCTCCATAGATTTACTTCAATTGTTAAACTTTTAGATTTAGCCTTAATTGAAGCTCACAAATCTTAGATTTACTGTATTTGTTGAATCTATCAAGCAAAATATATAATCCAAAGTTATGACATTAAAAAAAAAGTGAGTATTCTAAAATTTTAATGCACAATTTCAATTATTTCCAGATCTTTAATAGCTTAGACAACAATGTTAAAAAATTGACTTCAAGCAATACCACAATGTGCTCTAAAATCACTTCAAGCAATTGACTTAGACAACACTTTTGAGGTTTCGTCTATACATCATCCTATTATGTTAAAAATTATTAGCTTGAAAAGACCTCATGAAAGAATCGTATTATACATCCTCTCCCTAATCTCAACTTTTCCACCGGACTCTTTCCCGGGATACTCTTCAGCTCTGTACTTCCGATAAATCTGCTTGCCAAAAAGTACCTTCATTTTTTCAATTACGTGAAGATAGGATACCCAAGGCTTCAAATTTCATCAAATTGAAAACAGGGTACATCATGAATTGTTTTGATCGTATTCAAGAATGTTTTCCGTTAGATATATCGAGAAATACACTAAAGTTTGAGCTAGACGTTAAACTGATCTTTTTTATACCAACAAAAAAAAGACACTACTAAGAAAGAAAGTTCCAAAAGACTCACTTGATTGGGAACATATTACAATGTTGTAGGTCATTGTATTCTTGCAAGTTTGTGCATTTGCAAAATGCTCTAATGACTTCTATCTTTATTTTTGGAACAACCTGCAAAAAGAGCAACATCGAGCTAGCATCAGCATTGTTAAAGATATCATCATATCAATTTGCAATTTCGAGGCAAATGATGTTCGAAGTTCTTGCATTTTTTAGAATTCTAATAAAGCTTTTCAGATGCAAATGATGATACATCATTTTAACAGAAAAAAAATTCTAATTTTCTTACACGTTTTATACAATTAACATATATATTCGACACTGCCACTTAAGAACATAATTAAGTGCTATAATTGTATTATACAATGAGGAAACATCTGATCTACTTCCCTAACTAACATAACCAATTCCTCAAAATTCCATGATCCATCCACTATTTGTACTTTTTTCTCCACCTTATTGGACTATTTGGTCTATCTTTCTTATTTTCTGCGAAGAACATCAGGTTGTGGCTTTATGTTTGGTGACCCTCTAAGGCTCTACTTCCTGGACTTATGGCGCCACCATAAGGAAGATTCCGAAGAATGCGATCACAGATAATGGAAAAAGTAAAAATAAAAATAAAAATGAGTCTGTCATCATCTTGATAAGAAAAGCAGCTTTTAAAGCTAATTCCTTACTCTGCAAATATGTATTTTCCTAAATGACATGATCCCCAAATTGTGCAACCTATTTGCAGCTTCCAACACACCAATCCGGAAAAACATGTAAAGTGTGCATAATTTTTTTATTGAATCCAGGGATAGACCATAGGTCACTGCTGCATGTTTGAAATGTTTACAAAAAATCACTACCCACTATCAACGACACTAGGCCTGGTCCTCTGCAGAACTCGAAGAATAGTATTTGTAGTAGCAATCGAAAAGAACTGCACTTATTTGTCACCATGACCAAGCTGTTAATTGAAAAATGCACGAAAAACGAAAAGCCGCTTCCCTCTCTTGAGCTTTATTAGATGTATTTTGGTAGTTTAACATAATGTATTTGAAGTTTTCTCAAGGAATTAATAAGCATAGGACCAATATCAAGGTAGTACTATCTTCAAAAAGAGTTTACATGTGCAGACTTCTTAAGTCTTAAACTTCATCCATAGATCTAAATCCTACATTCATGAAATTTAAGAAATGTACCTATACTTATCAGAGTAAAGCCCAACTCCAAAGTGCCCATTAAGATCGAGGTCACCACCGCATTTTCTCCACAAAGGTTGCATAAGAACTCACCTATAGTTATTCACCATTCATTTACCAAAAGGAGAAAAATGTAAATAAAAGAACCGTAGTTGTCAACCACAATTTAGGAAACCTGAGTCTTCATAACAAACAGTACTTACAGAAGCATTAAAAATTAGTTTCCTCAAGAAAGTATATACTCCCTCTCTCTCTAAAAATAGGCACGTTTGTGTTTAAATATATACTCTCTCTATCTCTAAAAAATAGGTATGTTTGTGTGTAACTATGTACCTCTTCCGTCTCTAAAAAATAAGCAGATTTGTGTGTAATATCCATGGCATGTTCCGTTCAGAGAAAAGAGCTGCATCTTCCATAAACATGTACCAAAATAAGACAACAAAGAAACCAATCAAGATAAAACCAATGACCCAAAATGACCCGCAGTGCCGAGAAGAATAACGATAGCAAGAATCGATTCAACAAGCATACAAAAACACAATCAAAACATTGCATATCATGCCTTCCAAAACCGTGTAAACACTATCTAAGAAACCCATAGTAAAAAAAAAAAAAAACGAAACCAACGACCCATAATCACCTGATGTTGTAGCTAGAGAGGCATATGGTGGACGAATATCAAATTCCACCTGCAGAAGTAAATAATAAAAATCGGGTTTTTGATAACTATAGCTACTGTATATATAATAGAAAGTTCAAGTGATCGATTTTGTAATCAATAATAACCTCAAAACGAACTGATATAATAAACTAAATAGAACGGAGCTAAGAAACAAAACCGTGTTTGCTATCAAGTACATATCGATTATGATGCGCTTTGTCTCTCGAAGATTATTCACCATTGAGGGAAGAGAATAGAATTAGGGCTCAGAGCCTTTTTTATTTTTTTCAGGGAATGGGGGAAGAGAGGAGGGAACGAAAAAAAAAAAGAATTAGGGTTTGATTATGTTTTAGACGTAGAGCAGTGAGTACTGTTCACCATACGCGTTGATGTGTAGTTGAAATCACTGAATAGAAAGAAAATCCCGGATTCCTATTGATCGGGGCTAGGAGCTCTATAATTTAAGTTTTTTGCCTAACTTTAAAATGTTTTTCAATGATATATAATTTACGAATATCCATGATATAATTTAAGAGATAAATCATTTCTAAATTATATTATTAGGTCAGCTAATAGTAGGACGGAGGTAGTATATACAACAAAATTTCCAAAAAAGAAATATTATTTCCTTGGGAATCCGGAGACAACAAAATTAGCCCATTTCCTCAATTGGTTATCGTCGTGCTAATTGCAAAAAAAATAGGAAAAATTTGGAATATGTCTGGTTTTCACTAATTCGTTTGGGATCTATCCCATACCGGAAATAATTAAGATATCTATCCCGGTGAGAGAAAGAAACGGTTAAATTGTTAACAGCCCGGGGTAGAATCTGCACCCATAAGTCTCAAGGTGGCATGGGTTTTCGAAAACTTAAACAAATGAATGTAGCTCTTTTAACTAAAACTGCTTGGAATCTCATTCATTCTTCTACTAAGTTGTGGGAAACCATTCTAAAGTGTAAGTATTTTAGTAATTGCCATCCCTTGCATTACAAAAAAAAATAGTAACCCTTCATGGGTTTGGACTAGTATTTGTGTGGGTGCTATGTTGAATCAAAATACCGCTAATCATCAACATGCTTCATGCACGGAAGATGCAACTGATGGTTTGGGAAATATTCCCGTGGACTCAATGATAGTTTATATTGATGGCTCATTTGATAAAAACTCACACACTTCTGGTATTGGTATCATTTTAACAGATGCAGAGGGTAACTTCAAGGGATGCAAAACAATCTCAGACCTAGCTAATGATGCAGAGGAAGCAGAAAGCTTGGCAGCACTGGAAGCTGTCAAATGGATGAAGACTCTGAATCACTCAAAGATCTTTAAGGAGATGCCAAGAATGTAATCTCCTATTTAAATAAAAGTTCTAACCAGATTAGCTGGTCTAGTTCCTCTATTTTAGATGATTGTCTTTTCTTAGCGGAATCCTTTTCTTCCTATAACTTTATTTATGTTAAAAGAATCCTAAATGGCCTAGCAGATAAGGCAGCCAAATTCAGTAGGAAGTATGATGTAACAGGTGAATGGAGAGACACTCCTCCTCATTTCATCATGTAAACTCTGTACTGGTTTTTATCTCAATATATTCTATTTTCCTAGAAAAAAAAATATTTGTTAACAGCCCACATGTCTGGGATTACACATGCGCCAATTTTACATTTTTACCCTTCACATTTACATTTTTGCAGTTCTGCGCCTAGAGGAGTTTAGGATTCGACAGCACGCGCTTTTGGCATGTCAGGATTATTCCAATCCTTTTGGATCGTGCGTACATGACATTACCAACTCCCCATGTAGGAGTAATGTAGAGTTTTGACAAATTTCTTGTGTGCTAATTACGAGAAGCTGGCAACGAATGACCGAAACCTCTAATATGCACAACGACGTTAAATGTCTCACTGTGAAATGGGGAACATCACTGAACATTTGGAACCTGGGGATAGAAGGACAAACAGGCCACATTGATAAGTCCAACGAAGGCCAAACTTTGTTTGGTGTATGACATTACACATCACCCTATCAAGCCATGGCAGAAAATACAACATTAAGAACAATTTGAGAACTGAAGTTAAAACTCAACTGTAGAAAAACTGCGATGATTTGGCAACAAAATAAGAAGATTTCATGAATTGTCAGACAAAAGTTCATTAATACAACTGAGATTTCTATATCAAACGGACGATATATAAAAGAAAAGTTCATTTCGTTCAAACGGACGATAGGTTTGTCAAGGTGCCGTCCAATAGGCTCTCTATAATGCGTCACCACCATGTATTGTGATGTTGCATTCTGTAGCACCCTCGGACTACCTATTAGTACATTACGTCATAACCAAAATATGTATTCTGGAGCACCTTTCGCAACTTTGATGATGAAAAAACCCCATCGTCTCTGAGATGTCAAGTTCTTCTTCCTTTAATTATGCATAGTTATCTCCAAAAACACATAAACGAACTCGATTTTCATTATTTCACTCGGTCTATCTCTTTCTTTCTCTTGGTCTCTAAACTTCTCTCTGTCAATCCTTGAGTTTCGCTCGATTTCTTTCTCTACGGAAAAGATGCAAAAACTATTCTCGTATAATCATAAGGGTCAAAATGTAAACTTGACACAAGTATAACAGCACACATGTGATATATAACCATCTAACGGATTTTTTCTTTCACTAGGATAGACTAGGGTATCACCCAGGCCTTCGGCCTGGGCTCAACCTCTCGTGCGCCTTCGGCGCTGTCGTATTCTGGATTTAGTGTGTTTTGAGCCTATCCGGAAGGTGTTCGCCTGATTAACATAATGAATGGTTCACTACCATATTTAGTCGTGTTTTCACCATATCCCTAAGGTGTCTGTCTGATTGTCATAATGAACAATATTGTAACCTCCTTTGTCGACTAATAATGTAAGCCGGTTCACTACCCGATAGCTAGGAGGCTAAAAGAGATAGGTGATATAGTTTTCTGAAGAAGTTTTAATAAACCATTGCAACCGAGGTTAGCTTACTAATGTGGTTAGCAGTCTTTTTAAAGACCCAAAAATTTACTGGAATACCTTTTTATGCTTCCTCATGCGTTAAACAATTTTTTTAATTCTAAAGATCCAACTTGTTTATGTTCGTCAGCCTAGAAAATTACCCGAACAGGCTGATTGATAGAAAAGGACATGACACATGTTGTTATCATCTCTTATCATCTTATAAGACTATTATAGTAACCAACTAAAATGAAACTACATTATTAAACTCAACCTCAAATGCAAATATAAATAATTTATTTGTGTTTCTGAAAGAAATCACATCAATTACATGCAGTTATTATAATCAAAATCAGAATGAGAAAACCAAAAATCTTAAATGAAGGCAAAAATATTGTATGTGAACAACCAAATGGATATCAAAAGGCAGATGTTTCCATTAATAAATTCAGCAAGAAATTACATCACTTACATGAACTTATCAAATTAGTGTGTATATAGGCCTGGGTGATAGTACCCTAGTCTGTGCCTATATTACACCACCAAAAATTCATCATGTTGTCATCGGGTATCAGACACACTAACTAACACCATCGTGTTTGAAATTGGTAGATGTAAATGCGCAGATATCTTGACTCATAAAAAGAAATCCAAGAGTTAAAGATAACGAAACAGAAAAAGCTTATATTTTCAAAGGAAAATCAATTCATGCAAATAAAATGAAGCAAAAGATCGAACCCAAAGTGTGAATATATTTAGGCACAACCAAATCCAAATTGGCGGCTTCAAACTTCGACGGACCAATTCCATTATATTAATGTTTGCACAAAGAAAATAAACATAACCATTATAGAATCATTATCTGTAGGGTAAAAGGTATAGAGCAAGGAAAATCTGTAAGAGAGTTAAAACATTAAGTTAGCGCATTGATGATCTTTTTGGAGATGAGCAAGTTAAAAAACACCATTCACCATAACTGAACAACTTTGCCTTGTTAATGAGCAGGTAGTCCATCGCACGAAAAATCAGCTGCAAAGAAAATGATGAATCAATTCATAATAGAACCACAAATAATATAACAGTTTCCTTGTTCTAGCAAAATGTTGTAGTTAGTCAAAATAAAGGATAATGAATGTTCTTCAACCCCTTAGAATCAAACAAACACTAAAAACAACTTGATTAACTTCCCCATATCCCGTATTTGCGGACCCACAATTTCCATACTTAGAATCCATCAATCAAATAGAGGGGTACAGTGGCAAACCAAAGAGGGGTTCTCCGCACTTCAGAATATTGTTGTATACGTCAACAAAAAACAAAGAATCCTCATTAGGGTTAATACATGAGAACAAACGCAGAGATTAGAGGGGAAAGAAACATACACCGTAAAGGAAACGTATAATCAAGTGTACAACAACACACCACAATGCAAAACGATTCACAAATCTCTTTTAGTATAATCGGTAGTAATAACCGTCAATCCTTAGAATAGATCAATGTACGTGCTCACCTGCTGAATGTAATAGTCGAAAAATCCCGCCCGGAACAAAACGGGACCACTAATCGTCACCCTCTAGATGTAACTTCATGATACCTTCAGAAAACCGTGGGAATTCCCAAAACATAGAAGATCATCCTACTACCTTATTGAGTTGGTCGAATTGAGTCTGCAAAAGGGATATAGTGAAGTATTGAGAGATATGTATATATTATGCATATATTGTATATTATATATATGGTTAGCATATCTCTTGGTTAGGAAAGATTTTATTTTGCTGTAATTTTCTTTGGGTTTTCTCCCTATTAAGTCACAGAGAATCGCATTGTATCCTTAAGCTTTTCAACAATAAGAATTCTTCATCTTCTCAACCTTGTCGTTTCATGGAATCTGAGCCAGAAAAGACTTAATTTAATTGAATTCATATCAGAAAATTGTGCTTAAGAATAGCACCATGACTTGTGTAACTAATTTAGCGATCACAACCAATTACTCTGGTGGACAATTTCTATCATCACAAGATAGACTAGATCTTGCTAATATTCTTACCGATACCTAATGGGAAATCATTGTGCAAATACTTAAAACTTCGAATAATGACTCAAAGATTTCTGGTAAATGGATACTTGATACAGGGGCTTCACGACATATGACAGCAATCAAAGAATTTTTATCTACGACTTATAAAATAGGTCTTTCTTTCGTAAATCTTCCGAACGGCACATACTCTCATGCTCCATGCAAAGGCACTGTGGTGTTTGGAAATAATATGAAATTATTTCGTGTTTTATTTGTTCCTGATCTCCACTGAAACTTGATTTCTTTAGCATGTTTGATTAAAGATTTGAGATGTATTGTCACTCTGACTGATAAATTATGTGTAATACAGGACCGCACTACGAGGAAGGTGATTGGTGTGGGTGAGGAACGAGACGGGGTCTATATCTTCCATAGTGGAACGCTTATTACTGCAAATCGAGTATCGGATGGAGAAGATTATTGTTTATGGCATAGACGTTTAGGTCATGCATCTAACAAGGTTGTTTCTCTGCTTCCGGCTATGAATAAAGTTGATTGTAAGAAGTTTCTTAATGAACCGTGTGATATTTGTTATAGATCTAAACAAACTAGGACTACTTTTCCGGTTAGTGAGAATAAAGATGACGACTTCTTCAATTTAGTTCATTATGATGTGTGGGGTGCTTATCGTACTCCATCTTCTTGTGGTGCACATTATTTTCTTACTATCATCGACGATTATTCTCGGTGTGCATGGGTTTATTTGATGGCACATAAAACTGAGGTGGTGCAAATTTTTCAGAATTTTTGCGCTATGGGTAAGACACAATTTGATAGACAAGTCAAGAAGGTGCGCAGTGATAATGGTACATAATTTCTTCCATTAATTCCTTTCTTTGCTAAACAGGGTATAGAATTCCAAACTTCATGTGTGGATACACCACAACAAAATGGGCGAGTTGAACACAAACATCGTCATATATTGAATGTGGCGCATGCTTTAAGATTTCAAGCAAATTTACCTCTTCGGTTTTGGGGTGAATGTATCTTAAGTGCTGTTTATATTATTAATCGCACACCTACTCCCTTGCCCAATGGGAAAACTCCATATGAGTTGTTACATGGAAAAACTCCCATTTATACTCATATAAGAGTATTTTGATGTTTGTGCTATGAAAGTGTTGTTCCTCGTGATCGAAATAAGTTTAATTCAAGAAGTTGACGTTGTATATTTGTTGGTTATCCTCATGGGAAAAAGGGTTGGCGATTGTTTGATTTGGAAAGGAAACAATTTTTTGTGTCATGTGATGCAGTTTTATTTGAAAAAAAATTTCCCTATGCAATGGTGTCTATAGATAATAATAACAAAGACTCCCAAATTGAGTTGGATAACATGTTGGAAACTTCTGGAGAACAATTAGATTTCTTGGGTGGTAGCAATCCTACCGTGACAGATCTACAAGATGTGGGTGGTGGTAATGATACTCGCGCAACAGGATCTGGAAGTTTACAGGCCCTGCCAGGAAGTGACGGAACTTGTCAGGAGGTGACAGTACCAGTCCCAGGCATTCAATACGTGCCTGGTGTTGACAAGCGTCAACTAATTCCAACTGTTCAGAACTTTTCAGGAGGTGACAGAAGTCCAACAGTCACTAAAATGTCAGCAGCTGTAGGAGACAAAATTGTCTCATCTGTTGACAAAAATTTGGCAAGACATGATTTGTCTAGTAGTGAAGGAAGTCCAATAGTCACTGAAGGAAGTCCAATAGTCACTGAAATTTCAGCAGCTTTAGGAGAAGAATTTGTCTCAGGTACTCCTCCATCTGACGATGTAACAGCACAAAATGAGCCCGGTGATTTATTTCCTTCGTTTGATGACATTTCTAGCATACCTAACAACATGTCATCAGACCCTATCAGTGATAATTCGGATAAAGAAGTTCGACGAAGTGTTCGGCCTCGGGTTCCTAGTACCAAGTTAAAATATTATGTATGTAATACCATCAAAGCGATAGACCCCGTCTCCTCCACCACTCACTCATCAATGTCCTCAGGTACGCCTTATCCCATAGATAATTATGTGTCTTGTGCAAATTTTTATGCTAATCATACTCGTTTTTTGGCGACAATTACTACTCTTAAAGAACCTACTAGTTATGCTGAGGCTGTTCGCCTTCCTTGTTGGCATGTAGCTATGTGTAAGGAAATTGGTGCTCTTGATAAAAATGGTACGTTATCTATTACTGATTTGCCACCAGGAAAGAAGGCTATTGGTTGTAAATGGGTTTACAAAATCAAATATAATTCTGATGGTAACGTCGAGCGGTATAAGGCTCGCTTGGTTGTTCTTGGTAATAAACAAGTTGAAGGGGTGGGTTATCATGAAACTTTTGCTCCCATAGCTAAAATGGTTTCTGTTAGAACATTTTTAGCAGTCGCAGTTGCTCGTGATTGGGAGTTACATCAAATGGATGTTCACAATGCCTTTCTACATGGGGATCTTGATGAGGAAGTATACATGCAACTTCCTCCAGGATATTCGACTAATTCTCCTGGTAAAGTGTGTCGACTCCATAAATCTTTATATGGTCTCTGTCAAGCTCCTCGTAATTGGTTTTCTAAGCTTGCAGGTGCACTTAAGGATTTTGGGTTTATATAGTCTTATGCTGATTATTCTCTATTTACTCTACGACGAGGTGAGAATTCTATTAATGTACTGGTCTATGTGGATGATTTAATTAGTGCTGGGAATAATTCCGCTGCTATTAATGCTTTTAAAGCTTATTTAAGCCGTTGTTTTCACATGAAAGATTTAGGAAGTCTCAAGTATTTTCTTGGTATTGAAATGTCTCGTGGAGCTGATGGTCTATTTTTATCTCAACGGAAATACACTTTGAATATTCTGTTTGAGACTGGACTTCTTGGAGCCAAACCAGCTTCTTCACCCATTGATCAACATCATCATTTGGCTTTAGATGATGGACCACTATATTATGATTCATCCCAGTATCGTCGGCTTATTGGACGCTTGATTTATTTGACCATTACGCGTCCTGAATTGTGTTACTCGGTACATGTATTGTCTCAATTTATGTAGTCTCCTCGGGTGGCTCATTGGGAAGCTTCTCTCCGAGTTCTTCGTTATCTAAAGGGCCATCCTGGTCAAGGGATTGTTTTACGCAAGGATAGTGCTCTTCAACTTATCGCTTATTGTGACTCTGATTGGGACTCTTTCCCTCTAAGTCGTCGTTTACTTACTGGTTACTTTATCTTTTTGGGAGGCTCACCTATATCATGGAAGACAAAGAAGCAACACACAATATATCGTTCTTCTGCTGAAGCCGAGTACCGTTCCATGGCTCATACTTGTAGTGAGCTCACGTGGCTAAAGGAATTATTGAAATCTCTAGGTGTGTCTCACTCTCATCCTATGCACCTTTATTGTGATAGTCAATATGCACTTCATATTGCTGCTAACCCTGTTTTTCATGAACGCATAAAATTTAGTCTGGGGCCATTATTACTTCTCATGTTCACACAACCGCTCAGCTTGTAGACATCTTCACCAAATCTCTTGGACGTCCTCAGTTTGAGCTGTTTCTTCGCAAGTTGGGCATTCGTGATCTCCATGCTCCAACTTGAGGGGGAGTATTGAGAGATACGTATATATTATGTATATATTGTATATTATATATATGGTTAGCATATCTGTTGGTTAGGAAAGATTTTATTTTGCTGTAATTTTCTTTGGGTTTTCTCCCTATTAAGTCACAGAGAATCGCATTGTATCCTTAAGCTTTTCAATAATAAGAATTCTTCATCTTCTCAACCTTGTCGTTTCATGAAGAGTTAAAAATCTAACCTTATTGTTATTTCATGATAAACTCTTCATGAAACATGATCACACAACCTGTGAAGTTAATAAAAGGACGGAACCTCGTCTATGTGGATGAGAAAAGCTTGAGAAAAAATACATCTGAAACATCCATGTTCTTGCTCGTTGATTCTGCAAAATCGCAACAAAAACCGAATAGATTAAATCTATATGGAAATAGAGAGTAACTTATACGACAACAACAAAGTGAAGGGAACACAAAAATATTATAATGATATGGAGAGAAGAAAGGAAACTACAAAAATTGAGGAACTCGGTCGTTAATAGAGGGGAAGAACAATAAAAGAGAGAGGGAGATTTTTGAAACGGTTTCGATGATTAAAGGCATCTCCCGGTGAAAAGTGATACCGAAATTTGGTGGTTTAGGTAGTTGTTGAAGGGAAAGGGAAGTTCAAAATCAAGAAACCAAATAACTGAAGTGGGAGTTATGGAGATACGTGGAGCAATTTTGTTGTTTAAGGAGATGCGTGGAGATAAATGAGAGTTTAGAAATTTTGAACTGCCAGATTCCACTTCCCCAGATCAAAAACCAAAGGCCAGATCTGTCCCAAGTACAACCGACGAAGGATGCCTCAAAACACCACTGTGCTATAGATTAGTGATGGACCGGGATCTTTAACAAAGGGGTTTGACAAACCCCTTTAACAAATCTCCTATACCGGTGGATGAAAACAATCTGATGGCCCATAATTTCCATGACGTGGCGACATAACCAACAGTTTTCTTTTCGGCTCATTTAGCCAAGCCAAAAAAATTCCCTTTTTTTTTTCCTGAAAATAGAATCAGAAAAAAGATTTGCCTATATTTCCTCCACGTAAAAAATAAATAAAGTACCTCCGTTTTTATAAAATGTGGATTATAGAACAATCACGAAGTAACCATTATTTACCTCGCATATGATCTTAAGAATCAACGAGAAGGAGGAGCGAGCAAAGAAGAAGAAAGACCTAGAAAAGAGAAAAAAAAACTAATTGAGATCGTGTATTTATTTTATTTTTACGTGGAGGAAATATAGGAAAATCTTTTTTTATTGATGGCGCGTTTTTATTGATGTTGCTTTGCAAACGTTGGGCCTCTTTCTTTATTTTCTGGTTCAAACTTTATTTTACAGGCCAATAAAATAAGAAAAACCGTTTAAATCTGCATCCAACTATTAAACTATATATGGAATGGACAAAGAAGGGCAGATTCTAATGGTTGATAACTTAATTGATTATTTCCGAGAACAGCAACAAGCATCGTCGTAATTATTTCTGAGAACGACACCAAGCATCGTCGTAAGATTGACTATAGAACTAGGTAACAAGCCCCCAAAATTATTATCTCCCAAACCAATAGAATACAATTGGTTGGTAGAAATGATTAAGGAAGCAAGGAAGTAGTTGTTCACTTCCAAGTCTATTGCTTTCTAAATTTAGAATGCTAAGACTTACCAAGTTACCAAGATATAATGGTTAATGAAATTGGAATTGTTCCAGTGAAATTATTTTTTTCATTTAAAAAACAGTTGAGATTAGAAAGTGTGAAACCAATATCAAAACGAATACTCCCATAAAGTTGGTTTATCATCAACGAAAGAGCAGTAAGTAATGAGAGATTGCAAAGTGAAGCAGGCACCATACCAGAAAGTCAAGTATTTGTAAGCTAGTTAATTGGCTTAGAGTGCTTGGAACTTTTCCCTCTGAATTCTTATAACGAAGATAAAGATACACAATGAAGTCGGAATCTCTCATAATAGATTTTTCGATGAGGTTCAGTTCTGTGAGACTAGGTAGGTAGGCTAACTCATTTGGAACGCACAAGATTGCTGCGTGAGATATTAAGGTGCATGAGTATGAGACTGAAGCTGAAACTGGAACACTGCCGTTCGCTGAGACTAATCCCTTTTCATTGCAGGTCTCAACTGAGACTTCAGTCACTAAACCAAGTTTCTTTCTAGGCTTGCTTTACTAATTGGTTTACAACTACAAGGGGATAACTACGAGGAGATTGAAAGGAAATGTTAAAAAATGATGGGAATCGGCCGGATTCAGCCAGAACGTCATCATGTATACATTGTAGGGCTGACCATGATAATTTGATGCCCCAAAGCAGAAATCCAAAATGATGCTCTATACGTAAACTTGGTACAAGAAACCTATACGGCATAAGCATCTTCCTTAATTTTTTATACCAATTAACTTTACATCATTCTCACAACCTCTAGCTGCTTACAGCGCAAGCCAATAAAAAAATGTAGACTGTGAAGTTTCAAAAGTGTAGGCCATAAAAATTGCACAAGACTCGAGTGCTTAGATTTATATGTGCACGGGTTTGAGCTGCGGGGGTAGAGACTCCAATATATAAACACACAATATAAGAAAGAACTAACTTATCAGCATAATGACTAGACTTAACTGCCTCTAGTAACCACACAGCATAAGCAATAAGCCAAAAACTGAATATTTATCTTAGTTTTGCAATAAGCAAGAACTGAATGTTTATCTTAGTTTTGGTAGGGATTCACCAGGCCAGTAGTGTAACCCAAAGGCGACAAATGAGAACCCCATGAAAAAAAAAATTAATATCTTGTGAGCCGATGGCTCACATATCAGATGTTAAACGGATCAGAACAAATTCTACACTTGGACCTTAGCCAAAAAAAGGTCGAAAGGGGTATTATGCATATTCGAGTCTCTCGTTACAGCTTTTATAGGTTATTATAGTTTTCTCACAGCTTAAACAGTGTGGGTCAAAAGGTAAAAAAAACTCTTAAAATTTTTTCAGTCAAAACCCTAAATCCATAAGCATATTGTAGTGTAATGTGCCTTGATACCACTAAGAGAAGTGGAACAACCACTAAGAAGTGGAACTACCACTAAGAGAAGTGGAACAACCACTAAGAAGTGGATCTCCCATTATGTTTCTTGTGTGCTCTATGTCAACATATACACTACCTCATAGAACCTATATAAGGCCTTCTAGTTTCCATTGTATAAGCATCCCAAAATCAGTTCAAGTTCCTAAACAAAAGAGACAAACATTAGTAGTGTATAGAGAGAGTAAGAGCAAGAACAAGGTATTGTTCTTGAGAGGAGTTTACACTCTTGTAATCTTGTTCATATCATAGTACAACGTTATCGTCGTCTTCCAAAGTGGATGTAGATCATCTTGATCGAACCACTATAAATCCTTTTGTTGTGTGTGTGTGCCTATTTTACATTTGTTTTCATTTCTATTTCAATTCTCTATTGATTGTGCTTAGAAGAGTCATTGGTCATAACAAATTGGTATCAGAGATCCGGTTAAAAACGATCTACGATGGCGGCAAAGTATGAGATTGAGAAATTTGATGGAATAAATGATTTCAATTTATGGAGGCTAAAGATGAGGGCTGTTTTGGTGCAACAAGGTTTGGTGAAAACTTTGAAGGGGAAAACGGCTCTAACAGAAACATTGAAGGAAGAAGAAAAAGAAGAACTCATGGAGAAAGCACATGGATTAATTCTATTGTGTTTGAGCAACGAGGTCTTGAGAGAAGTGGCGACGGAGACGACACCGGAAGGGCTATGGAAAAAGTTGGAGAAAGGTATATGACTAAATCCGTAACTAATCGTTTATATCTTAAGAAGAAATTACATACTCTTAAAATGCATGAAGGAACGTCTATTATAAATCATATTGATGATTATAATAAAATTCTCTTGGATTTGGCAAATATTGATGTCAAAATTGAAGATGAAGACCAAGCTTTGGGTTTGCTTTGTTCCTTACCACCATCTTATGAAAATTTTGTTGATACCGTAATGTATGGAAAAAATACAATTTCCATGGAAGACGTTAAAGCGGCCTTGAACTCTAAGGAGTTAAAGAAGACGGGTATCGACGGTAAAGATAATTCGGGAGATGGGTTGTTCGTTAGAGGAAGAGGAAACCAAAAAGGCGGATTTGATAGGAGTAGATCAAAGTCAAGGTCTAAATAAAAATCCGGTAAATTCTATTGCTTTCATTGTAAGGAAAAGGGGCATTTCAAGAAGGATTGTCCAAAATTGAAGACTGTCGAGAAGAATACCAACCAAGGCACCACAACAAATGTTGAAGAAGAAAATGATGATGGAGCGGTTCTCACGGTTCATACCGAAAGCTCGGAGAACGGGTGGATTCTTGATTCGGGGTGTACCTTTCACATGTGTCCTCATAAAGAGTGGTTTACTACTTATCAAGCTAGAAAAGGTGGTAAAGTTCTTATGGGAAACAATGTCACTTGTAAAGTGGTGGGTGTAGGTACAATTCAAATTAAGATGTATGACGGTATGGTGAGGACTTTAACTAAAGTTAGACATGTTCCGGACCTGAGAAGAAATCTTATTTCTTTGGGTACGCTTGATTCAAATGGCTGCAAGTATCAAGGTGAAGGTGGAGTTATTCGTGTCTCAAGAGGAAGTCTTACAATTATGAAGGGCGAGAGAATTAATGGTCTTTATACGCTGCAAGGTACTACTGTTATGGGTGATGCAGCGGTATGTTCTTCAAGTTATGATGATGATACTACCAAGTTGTGGCATATGCGGCTAGGGCATATGAGCGAGAGGGGGTTGGCTCTTTTGAGCAAGCAAGGATTGCTTTGTGGTCATAAAACAAGCAAGCTTGATTTCTGTGAACATTGTGTCTTTGGAAAGCAGTGTAGAGTCAAGTTTAGTACAACTATTCATAACACCAAAGGTATTCTGGATTATATTCATTCTGATCTTTGGGGTCCTTCTCGGGTCGATTCACATGGTGGTGGTAGATATATGCTTACGTTCATTGATGATTTCTCAAGGAAAGTATGGGTATTCATACTTAAACACAAAGATGAAACTTTTGTCAAGTTCAAGGAATGGAAGACTATGGTTGAGAAGCAAACCGGAAGACAAATCAAGTGCTTGAGGACAGAAAATGGTTTGGAATTTTGTGGGGGTGAGTTCAACGAGTTCTGCAAGGAGCAAGGGATTGTGAGACACTGCACAGTCAGAAAAACACAACAGCAAAATGGTGTTGCAGAAAGGATGAACAGAACCATAATGGAGAAGGCACGGTGCATGCTCTCCAATGCCAGGTTACCAAAGCAGTTTTGGGCAGAAGAAGCAAACACATCAGCTTATTTAGTGAACATATCTCCATTGACTGCCATTGAGTGCAAGACTCCAAATGAAGTTTGGACAGGTTCGCATGCTAACTATGAAGACTTGAAGATATTCGGATATCCAGCCTATGCTCACGTGAATGAGGGGAAGCTAGAGCCTAGAGCAAAGAAGTGTATATTTCTTGGGTATGCAAAGGGCGTGAAAGGCTACAGGTTATGGTGTCCAGCAGAAAGATAAAACAAGTTTCTTATCAGCAGAGATGTGAAATTTGATGAGCAATCGATGTTGAAGCCAAAGAATGAATAACTAGATGGAGAAGCTGAAGATGGTGTTAGTGATAAGGTGGAGCTTTGTGACAAGGTGGAACTTGAGGTGCAAGTTCAAGGAAGCAATAAGACTGTTGTTTCTGATGATGATGATGATCAAGATATTGTGCAAGAACCTTCCCAGGAAGAAGAAGCACAAGGTCATAAGTACAATCTTGCAAGAGACAGAGAGAGGAGGGAAGTTAGAGCACCTCAAAGATATGGCCATGCTGATTTGGTTGCATATGCATTTGCAGTAGGTGAGATCATAGATAGCGATGATCCAACAACCTATGAAGAAGCAATCGGTGGTGAAGAATCAGCAGAATGGGGAGCATCCGCAATTGAAGAAATTGAGTCTCTTGACAAGAATGGCACTTGGGAGATAGTAGCAAGACCAAAAGGGCAGAAGATTGTTGGAAGAAAATGGGTCTTCAAGAAGAAACAAGGCACTTCAGATGGTGAAGGAACAAGGTACAAGGCAAGGCTTGTGGAAAAGGGGTTTACGCAAAGAGAAGGCATTGACTACAATGAGGTATTCTCTCCTGTTGTTAAACATATTTCTATTAGAACATTGCTTGCTATAGTTTCTTTGAAAGATCTAGAATTAGAACAACTAGATGTTAAGACATCTTTCCTTCACGGTGATTTGGAAGAGAGTATTTATATGCAACAACCAAAGGGGTTTGAAGTTCCTGGCAAAGAAGACCATGTATGTTTGTTGAAGAAATCTTTGTATGGTTTGAAGCAATCTCCAAGGCAGTGGTATAAATGTTTTGACACATTTATGGTTGCAAATGGCTATGACAGGAGTAAGTATGATAGTTGTGTATATCACAGGAAACTCCAAGATGGTTCATTTGTGTATTTACTCTTGTATGTTGATGATATGTTGATTGCTTGCAAAGACATGTCAGAGATACAGAAGCTGAAAGAGTAGTTGAGTAGTGAGTTTGAGATGAAGGATTTGGGCGCAGCAAAGAAGATATTGGGCATGGAGATTCATAGAAACCGATCTGAAGGCAAGTTGCATTTGTCCTAGAAGGCTTACATCGAGAAGTTGTTGGAGCGGTTTGGTATGAAAGATGCAAAACCAGTAAGCACTCCTTTGGCAGCTCATTTTAAACTTTCTAGAAAGCAATCACCTCAAACCGCAGATGAGGTAGAGTATATGTCTCGAGTTCCATATGCAAGCGCAGTTGGTAGCATCATGTATGCTATGGTTTGTACAAGGCCGGATATCGCACAAGGTGTGAGTGTGGTAAGTAGATACATGGGAAGTCCCGGGAAGGCTCATTGGCAAGCTATAAAGTGGATTCTACGAGTATCTAAGGGGAAGTACAGATGTTGGTTTAGTGTTTGATAAACACTATGGTGATTCGAAAAATGTTGTGGGTTATGTTGATTCTGATTATGCAGGGGATCTTGATAGAAGAAGGTCATCGACATGTTATACTTTTATATTGTGTGGAAGTACTATCAGTTGGAGGTCGGTTTTGCAAAGCACGGTTGCATTGTCTACAACTGAGGCAGAGTACATGGCAGCCGCGGAAGCAGTGAAGGAAGGTATATGGTTGATGGGTTTGGTTGGTGATTTAGGTTTCAAGCAAGAGAATGCAACTTTGTTCTGTGACAGTCAAAGTGTCATTCACTTGACCAAGAACCAGATGTATCATGAGAGAAAGAAGCACATCGATGTCAGGTATCATTTTATCAAGGATGCAGTTGAAGAAGGTAGGATAGCGATGCTAGAGGTTCCTACGGAGGATAACCCTGCGGACATGTTGACGAAGCCAGTTCCAAGTATCAAGTTCAAGCACTGTTTGGACTTGGTTGGTGTCAACAGGTGTTGAGAGCCCCTGAGGGGCTGAGCGAAGACGATGATGATAAGTGGTGATGGTATTCAAGTCAAGGTGGAGATTTGTAGTGTAATGTGCCTTGATACCACTAAGAGAAGTGGAACAACCACTAAGAGAAGTGGAACAACCACTAAGAAGTGGAACTACCACTAAGAGAAGTGGAACAACCACTAAGAAGTGGAGCTCCCATTATGTTGCTTGTGTGCTCTATGTCAACATATACACTACCTCATAGAACCTATATAAGGCCTTCTAGTTTCCATTGTATAAGCATCCCAAAATCAGTTCAAGTTCCTAAACAAAAGAGAGAAACATTAGTAGTGTATAGAGAGAGTAAGAGCAAGAACAAGGTCTTGTTCTTGAGAGGAGTTTACACTCTTGTAATCTTGTTCATATCATAGTACAACGTTATCGTCGTCTTCCAAAGTGGATGTAGATCATCTTGATATAACCACTATAAATCCTTGTGTTGTGTGTGTGCCTATTTTACATTTGTTTTCATTTCTATTTCAATTCTCTATTGATTGTGCTTAGAAGAGCCATTGGTCATAACACATATACATCTCCATATCTGTCAAATATTATTCATCGAAAGCTATTGACCCTCTCTTTCAGTCCAAATATGAAATTAGTTCTCCTATTTCTTTCGCTTCTCTTTGTTTTCTCATCAGCGTTATTTCCAAAGTACCCGATTGTTGATAAATACAAGATAAGATCAGGTTCGTCTCTTTCTCCTTCTTATAATTTACCAAACAAAAATTACTGGCTCTCACCCTCTGGTAATTTTGCTTTTGGATTCTACCCATTATGTTCTGATTGTGACTGTGATCCTAGCTACCTTATTGGTATATGGCTTGTCAAATCATCCAGTAAAACTCTATAGTTTGGGTTGCTAATCGTTATGATCCTCCACTTAACAATCTATCCACCATATTTTTCGATTCCGATGGACATTAACAATCTCTGGTAATAAAACAAGAGATTGATTAAGATGGGAAGCTTGTACTTCAAATCAAAACAAGAAAGAAAGAATACGACGAAAACGTTATTGGTAAAGAAAAGCTTTTATTTCTGGATGTAGCAATATCAGCTTCGTATGCAAAAATGCATGATAACGGAAATTTTGTTCTATATAGTCATAGTTCTGGTGTCATATGGGAAAGTTTCGATCATCCAACCGATACAATTCTCGGTGGCCAACAATTGCATAGTGGGCAAACTCTAAGAGCAAGTAGTAGCACCAAGGCTACAAAAGAAAATACTGGTTAGGAATTGAAGAATACTATGGAAATTTGGTGATAGGCCATTCGTTAAGTAAGGACACTAGGGAATCAGTAACTGGCCAATTGTCATTGAATTTAAATCCTGTTGATGGTCGACTTTATCTCGTGGATGGGAATGACATGGTATTGCAGAACATTACTCGAGGCGATTATAGACGTCATCAGCTTGATACTAATGTTATTTATAGAGCAAAATTGGATCCAGAAGGGAATTTTAGATTGCATATGGAGAGATTTGAACATGAAGGTGGAGAGTCAATTCTATTATGGTATTCACGCCTCAGAGACAATAGTATGAATAATACGGAACTTTATATTCTCCTGTTTATCGTCACTATATTCTTGCCATCTATAGGTCTACTTTTCTTCTTAATTTGGTCCAAGACTGATCAGGATTTTCAGCAGCTCCACAAGGATGCTGCAGCAGCAAGAAGTCTGAAATCGTGCAGCTAATGGTTTTTAAAACACCTTTTCCTTGCGGCATAGTGATGCTAGCTAGATACATGTTAATAATAACCTGGTTATATGATGTTCCCTGTTTCTGAAGCCTTTTCTTAGCTGCTAATGCTTGTTGCTAGAGTTTTTAGTTAAATTTCTCTTTAATAAATACTATATATATATGTCTTTTTATGGATTCTCCATGATATAGTGGAAAGCCTGTGTGATGAAGCAGCCGACCACTGAGTGGGCCCCAATTTTCACTGCAGTTTTCTTCACGTCTAGTTGCGGGGACATTTGAACAACAAGCAGAATTGCATTTGCTTTCCATATTAGCAGTAGTAGCGGCGGAGGCTTCACTGTTCTTGCAAGACCCATCGGTGTTGATCTTGTGGTTGCCTTCAGGAAGAGACCTTGTTTGAAACTATATATATGGTTGCACGTACAGATTGTTGAGGACAAAGGTCTTCTGTTTCATCAGCTACTGAGAAGAATACAATGCAGTTATAGGCTTCTTTACAACAATATTGTCAAACATAATCAAGTTTCTACTTTCTAGTCTCCTGGATGCTCAATAATAGACTAGCTCTCAGCTTAACAGTCTGACCTCCACCCTTCATGATTAACAATCAAGTAAGTGATAATGGGCTGAAGTTCATTTCCATTTCTAAGAGACAGATTGGAGACGGACATCACAGCTCTTCATGACGACACGTGTGGCAGAACCATCGGGAAAAGACTTTACTTATTGTTTTATGTTTGAAGATATACTTCACAGAGGAAACTAAACGCATTTTATTTCTTTTTCATGAGCAATGACACGTACTTTGATACGCAAGGGAAACTTTGAAATCAAAACCAAAGATTCCAAGAAATTGAACTTGTTAAAACAAACTGTGAGGAAGCTTACTGAGAAATAAAGTAGTGGAAATTGAACAAATGGAGTCCGGACTTAAGTTCTAGTCTGCTTAGAACTCTATGGTATAGATTAAAGTACATGTTGGGTTGGTTAATAGTGCTTATTAATTTTTTTTACTGACCAGTGGTGTAATGGTCTCGACAGTTTGCTGCATGATCATCTTAATGTTGAATATTCAACACCAACTTAGTCAAGTGTTCACATCTATCTAAATTAACCTAGAAATATCTAGGATGTCTAGAGTCAATGTTAGACAATTAACATGTGTAAAATGAGTGTTCTAGAGTTAGACAAATCAAATAAGAATACTAGATTGTCTAGTAGTTGGTTTGGTGGAAGCCTCCATAGGCATAGTTGTTAGCCTCCATATGCATAGTTGTTAGCCTCCATAGGCATAGTTGTTAGCCTCCATAGACATAGTTCTCTTCTTCTTTTTGTAGCCTATAAATAGGCATGTTTTATTCATTTGTAAGCAAGGTAGCAAGAATCAATCAATACAAAGTTCAAGTTACAAAGTCCTTGCTTCCACCCTTCACTACTAGAGCTCTAGGAGCTCTATACGAGCAACACCACGATGCTCGTATATCTCCAAAAAATATTATCAAGGTTTCTAAGTTCTTGATAAGAGTATAAATTTTACTTGGTATCAGAGCTCGTTCGATCCGAAATGGGCGTAAAAGTTTCCTTCACAATTGATGGGTTTCAAAGCTTTCGAGTTGAGAAGATATGAAGTTTAAGAAGGAGAAGATGCAAACACCACTAAGAAGATTTCAACCATTCCAACTGTCAAAAAAAAAAAAAAAAAAAAAAAAAATCCTACCTTCACAGGAGCAAAAACGCCTCCATGTGGAAAAAGAAAAGTAGAGAAGAAAAAAAAATCACTTTTTGATAAGTGACCAGAAGACAAGTTTGAGGGAAGAGAGCAATAATTTTCCTCCTCAAATTGTTTACAAAATTCTAAAGACAATTGTGGGAAGAGTGCACCAAGGATTGCCTCCACAATCGTTCAAGAGTTTTAGAAGCCGATATCATGAAAACGTCAACAACGAATGCCTCCATATATTGAGGGAAGAGAGCTTCAAATGATCGCCTCCTCATATTGTGGGAAGAGAGCCTCAATGAGACGACCTACTCGGTTTTGAGAGAAAAAAAAATGGCAAGAAAGCCATGTTTGTCACGACAACATCAAGTTTCTACTTGTGACACGAAGCCGGTGGACATGTATCCACTGGAAGAAGAAAAAACTACTGCTACTACAAGACAAAGCTTTTGTAATATCGACATTTCAAAAATGTTGAATTTGTAGAGGCTTGCACGCAGAAGTTAGGAGATATACTAAATGAGCAAGAAATACTAAAAGAGAAGAAATGGGGTTTCCATGAAGAAAAAAAAAATGGGGTCTCCATGAAAAAAAAAACAAGATAAAAGAGAAGAAGAAAGGGTCACTTCCTAATAAGTGATCAGAGAAGGGTTTGAGGGTAAGAACAATAAGTGGTTGTTTCCTCAAATCGGGAAGAAAAAAAAAAAATATTGAGGGTAAGAGCAACAGATTGCTTCCTCAATTGTCGAAGAAAAGCATGGCATGTTTGTCACGAGATACTAAATCATACTCGTGATAAGAAGAAGAACAAAAAAATAAAAATAATAAAAAAAAAAAAACGGCGGTACGTGGCGGCAAACATAAAGAGTTTACTGCAAGCGAAGCAAGCATGAGGAGATAAGAGCCGCAAAACGGAGATTGGGTGAATATCAAAAAAAAAAAAAAAGCCATTACAAATTACGGGGGAGTGTTGGAATTACCTAATTTGTAATGTCCAAATGAAGTCTAAATGGGTTTACAGGTGTTTGTTTAAATACGTACAAACCAAAGTGTGACAATTATGTCATAGCGTGGAAAATCTGTTACAATTCGAAATGTGGCAAATCTGGATAAAGTGGCAAATTTGTAACATCAAATAACAAGAAGAAAAATAGTTAGAGCTTGTGGCAGAAGCTTGACGAAATGAAAGATTGTGAGAGAATCTGGATAACCAAAGAAGTGTTACAGTTTTCGAACAAAAGCGTGACTGGAACAAAGATGAATAGAAGAAGAAACAACAAAAAATGTTGTGAAGAAACGGAAGCAATCACCAAGTGGTGATGAGATAGAGAACAACAAAAGTGGGTGAAAATCCTATGAGTTGTCTAAAGAGTACAAGAAGTATTTTACTGAAACGAAGGACCGCAATGTCCCTAAACTACGATGGAACCCGTATGTTCTAAAACTACAAAGAGGACCGAAATGTCCCTAAACTACGAAGGGGACCATAATGTCCTTAAACTTCCGAAGAGGACCGCAATGTCCCTAAACTATGATGGAACCCGTATGTTCTAAAACTACGAAGAGGACCGTAATGTCCCTAAACTACGAAGAGGACCATAATGTCCTTAAACTTCCGAAGAGGACCGAAACGTCCTTAAACTATGAAGAGGACCGAAACATCCTTAAACTATGAAGGGGACCGAAATTTCTATGATAAAGAGAAGTTGGAAAGTCGGTGTTGAGGGGGAGTGTTGAATATTCAACACCTAGGATGTCTAGAGTCAATGTTAGACAATTAACATGTGTAAAATGAGTGTTCTAGAGTTAGACAAATCAAATAAGAATACTAGATTGTCTAGTAGTTGGTTTGGTGGAAGCCTCCATAGGCATAGTTGTTAGCCTCCATATGCATAGTTGTGAGCCTCCATAGGCATAGTTGTTAGCCTCCATAGACATAGTTCTCTTCTTCTTTTTGTAGCCTATAAATAGGCATGTTGTATTCATTTGTAAGCAAGGTAGCAAGAATCAATCAATACAAAGTTCAAGTTACAAAGTCCTTGCTTCCACCCTTCACTACTAGAGCTCTAGGAGCTCTATACGAGCAACACCACGATGCTCGTATATCTCCGAAAAATATTATCAAGGTTTCTAAGTTCTTGATAAGAGTATAAATTTTACTCTTAATTTCACTCCAGATGTTGTTAATACTCATACTAAACTATGTTGAATATTTGATCAATAATCAAATTGGGTATAGATTAAATATATGTTTTGGTTAAATGTAACCCGGAAAAGATAAGGGAAAAGAAAGACACAAGTTAGTTATGGATATTCCAGTTTGGATTTGAATAGACATGTCCAACAGGAATGGGTACATTGGTGCCTAACTGCCTAAAAGACATGTCCATACGAGAATCGGCTATATCCATTGGCGCTTTCTCGAATAGGTTTCAAGAGACGTGTCTGTGTCTCTTTATTATCTATAAAAGGAGTTCAAGTAATACTTGAAAAAGTACGGAAAAATCTCTTCTCCCTTTTTCTTAAACGAGTAGTAATACCAAACAGAGTTCAAGGGTGATTCGTCGATTGTTGTTGATCGCTGATCACGCAAAGGCTGATTGTATCCTGGGAAACGGTTTGCATTCGATCCTGCAACAAACTCTTAGTGAGTGGGAGCAAATAACGTTTTAAGGAAAGCGATTACGCGACTTCAAGTCATCCATTTTTTGATTCCATAGCCTAAATTTCCAACAAACTAAAGTGTCGGACTTTATATTGGGATAGACAATGGGTTTTACCGGATTCATTGCCGTTCCCCGTAGGGATGGATACTTATGTTGTAGATGAATATATGGCTGCTATAGCGCTATTCTAGCAATAGAGACTACGCAGCGAAAAGGTTATAGAAGAGCACGGTTAGAATGTGATTCACCGTTGATTGTGAACCCGATCAAAGGCGAAGGAACTTCCCCTTGGAACCTTCGAGTTCAATGGAACAATTGCATGCATTTTTAAAAGAGTATTCAATGGTTGTGCAGCCTCTTAGCTTAAATATGGATCTACTTCGAATGAAACTGTTTGGTGGTCCTTCCAACCAGTTTTCTTGGCCTGTGGTATATGGTCAGATCGCTTAGGTTTTCCTTGTTACCGTTTAAAGGTTATTGTCCACCTCCATTTTCTGTTTTCTATTTTGTTTTTTTCTCAATAAATTTCTCCCTTTGGGGAGTTTCGCAAAAAACAAAAAGGTCATGCTCTAAGAGGGACCTTACTCTCATGGGCGTCACTTTTTAAACCTAGTATAAGAGGGAATTTAACTGGAATGTAATTTTTCTCTAGTTTGTAAGTACCTATTATGTACATTCTTCCCTCTTCTAATAAAATCTTCTTCATCATCCAAAAAATAAAAAAGATAAGCCATCTAACATCGGAAGTTTGATACGACTTTCCGGGAAGGTGTTTGTGTGACATATAAATTATGGAGTTCACTTCTCTTCTCAGCATCACTATTATAAAAAAAGGTGGTGTTTGACTCTGAGATTTGAGAATCATTAGATGACCAGGATTGAACGTGAACCATGATCTAGCGGTAGGAATCATCTGGATGGACTTTTTAAATTGACGGCCCAAATTTAAGATGAATGCCTTTTATGTTACTGGCCTTCATATATCAAGCCCTAAATAGTCTCCCATGAAACCAATTTTTTATTTAACGTTTTTTTGTTTTTCGATCCTTGCTCCTCTCCCCTCAGACACAGAAGAATATCATATTCCAGGTTGATTTCTTCCTCCACATATTAAATTCTTCTTTGGAACATCTTCTCATATACTACCAGTTCCACCACCACCACAAGAATCTACACCTTCGTATACTCCTCTTTCTCTAGCAGTAACAATGATTCGGTAAACCACAACATCATCTGCACATACTTGAACAAGTCTTTGCAACATCTTCGTCTTCTTTATGTTGATTTCTGTTGAAATTGAAGGGATTTGTTAGGTAAGAAGAGATTTTGGTTATATCAATTGATTTTTATAATAATTTCAGAATTTGAATCCTAGGGCTTATTTGGGGGGTTTTCAATATGTTGTTTAATTTAAACAATTGAAGTAGTTTAAACAATGTTTTCATGGTTTGCTTAACAGGTGTTTATGGGTGAAAATCGTTTCTGCCGATTTCGGTAAATTCGGTAGGTGAGTGAGAAACTGGTTCAAACCCTAAACAAATGTGCTACACGTGAGCACTTTATAGATTCGAGAGATCAATCTGTACAAGTCCGGCCTAAACCAAGAAATGGCCGTTCCAGACTTTCTTCGGTCACAAAGTGGAGGAGAAGGGTTGATTTGGGGAGGGAAGCAAAGAAAGGTGTTGAGACCAGAATAATTCTGGGAGAGTAGTATCTCGACTTGTATCGGAAAGTAGAAGCTTGGGAAGCTTGAAAGAGATGAAAGCTTTTGGGAGAGCTTGCAAAGTTTTCCTTTCTGAGAGTGTAGTATTTTCCTTTCTGCTAGTGGCGTGTGTGGCATGTGCGGAATTCCTTGGTGGTAGATTGCACGGTTTGCATGTTAGGCTACCAGCGTGTGTGTTTGGCATGCGCCAATGGCATATGCGGAATGCCTTGGTGGTAGGTTGCACGGTTTTCAAGTTAGGCTACCAGCGTGTGTGTTTGGCATGCGCCAATGGCATGTGCGGAATGCATTGGTGGTAGGTTGCACGGTTTGCGAGTTAGGCTACCAGCGTGTGTGTTTGGCATGCGCCAATGGCATATGCGGAATGCCTTGGTGGTAGGTTGCACGTTTTGCAAGTTAGGCTACCAGCGTGTGTGTTTGGCATGTGCCAATGGCATGTGCGTAATGCCTTGGTGGTAGGTTGCACGGTTTGCAAGTTAGGCTACCATCGTGTGTGTTTGGCATGCGCCAATGGCATGTGCGGAATGCCTTGGTGGTAGGTTGCACGGTTTGCAAGTTAGGCTACCAGCGTGTGTGTTTGGCATGCGCCAATGGCATGTGCGGAATTCCTTGGTGGTAGGTTGCACGGTTTTCAAGTTAGGCTACAAGCGTGTGTGTTTGGCATGTGCCAATGGCATGCGTGGCCGTTAGGGTCATGGCCTTGGTAGGAAAAGCTACCAGCGAGCATGTTGGCATGTGCCAATGGCATGCGTGGCCGTTAGGGCCGTGGCCTTGGTAGGAAAATCTACCAGCGAGCATGTTGGCATGTGCCAATGGCATGCGTGGCCGTTAGGGCCGTGCCCTTGGTAGGAAAAGCTACCAGCGAGCATGTTGGCATGTGCCAATGGCATGCGTAGCCGACTTGGCCTAGGTTGCATGGTTTGCAAGCCTAGGGCGCTATATTTGGCATGTGCCAATGGCATAGCGGCTTGGAAATATGGCTTGTGGTACTTGTTGGCATGTGCCAATGGAACGTACGGCCATGTTGACCTAGTTGCACGTTTTGCAAACCTAGGGCGCTATATTTTGCATGCGCCAATGGCATAGCGGCTTGGAAATATGGCTTGTGGTACGTGTTGGCATGTGCCAATGGCACGTACGGCCATGTTGACCTAGTTGCACGTTTTTCAAACCTAGGGCGCTATATTTGGAATGTTCCAATGGCATAGCGGCTTAGTTTGGCATGGTTTCCAATGAGTGCGATGTGTAGTTTGGTTTTGGCGTCGCTGCCATGGTGCGCAGTGTGCGGCTTGGTTTTGGCGTTGTTTCCATGGTGTGCAGTGTGCGGCTTGGTTTGGATTTGTTGCCATGGTGCGCACTGTGCGGCTTGGCTTGGCACTGTTGACATGGTGCGCAGTGTGCGGATTGGTTTGGCATTGTTTCCATGATGCGCACTGTGCGGCTTGGTTTGGCAATGTTGCCATGGTGCGCAGTGTGCTGCTTGGTTTGGTATTGTTGTCATGATGCATAGTGTGTGGCTTTTCTTGGCACTGTTGTCATGGTGCGCAGTGTGCGGCTTGGCTTGGCACTGTTTCCATGGTGCGCCGTGTGCGGCTTGGTTTGGCATTGTTGCCATGATGCGCAGTGTGCGGCTTGTTTTGGCATTGTTGCCATGGTGCGCAGTGTACGGCTTGGCTTTACACTGTTGCCATGGTGCGCAGTGTGCGGCTTGGTTTGGCACTCTTGCCATGGTGCGCAGTGTGCTGCTTGGTTTGGCATTATTTCCATGGTGCGCAGTGTGCGTCTTGGTTTGGCATGGTTGCCATGTTGCGCAGTGTGCGACTTGGTTTAGCATTGTTGCCATGATGCGCAGTGTGCGGCTTGGCTTGGCATTGTTGCCATGGTGCGCAGTGTGCGGCTTGGTTTGGCATTCTTTCCATGGTGCGCAGTGTGCGGCTTGGCTTGGCACTGTTGCAATGGTGCGCAGTGTGCGGCTTCGTTTGGCATTGTTGCCATGGTGCTCAGTGTGCGGATTGGTTTGGCAGTGTTGCCATGGTGCGTAGTGTGCGGCTTGGTTTGGCATTGTTGCCATGATGCTCAGTGTACGGCTTGGCTTGGCATTGTTGCCATGGTGCGCAGTGTGCGGCTTGGCTCAACATTGTTTCCATGGTGCGCAGTGTGCGGCTTGGCTTGGCACTGTTGCCATGGTGCGCAGTGTGCGGCTTGGTTTGGAATTTTTGCCATAGTGCGCAGTGTGCGGCTTGGCATGGCATTGTTGCCATGGTGCGCAGTGTGCGTCTTGGTTTGGCATTGTTGCCATGGTGTGCAGTGTGCGGCTTGGTTTGGCATTGTTGCCATCTTTGCGCGATGTGCGGCTTGGTTTGGCGATGTTGCCATGATGCGCGATGTCAGCGGCTTGGCTTGTGCTGTTTGCCATGGTGCGCGATGTGCGGCTTGGCTTGGCTTTGACATTGCCATGGTGCGCGGTGTGCGCATTGGTTTTGCACTGTTGCCATGGTGCGCAGTGTGCGGCTTGGTTTAGCGAGTTTGCATGGTGCGCGATGTGCGGCTTGGCTTGGCAATTGTATTACCATGGTGCTTGCAATGTGCGGGTTGGTTTGGCACTATTGCCATGGTGTGCTGATGTCAGGCTTAGTTTGATGTTGCCATGATGCGGTGTCTGTCGCTGCTAACGATGCTTCCATGGTCGGTGCGGCTTGGTTTGGCATCAAGTGTTGCCATGGTGCCGATGTCGCGGCAACTTGGAACTGTTGCCATGGTGCGCGCTGATTAATGCGGCTTGGTTTTGAATTATTTCGATGATGCGCAGCGTGCAGGTTGGTTTGGCATTGTTTCCATGGTGCGCGATTAATGCGGCTTGGTTTGGCATTGTTTTTCCATGATGCGCAGCGCGGCAACTTGCTTGT
Organism: Papaver bracteatum; assembly: GCA_023529315.1. Taxonomy (NCBI): domain Eukaryota; kingdom Viridiplantae; phylum Streptophyta; class Magnoliopsida; order Ranunculales; family Papaveraceae; genus Papaver; species Papaver bracteatum. The sequence goes on along the minus strand of JAJJWX010002215.1, from coordinate 108,925 downwards.
TGCCATGGTGCGATTATGTGCGGCTTAGTTTGGCGATGTTGCCATGGTGCGCATTGTCACGGCTTGGATAACCTTTATTGCCATGATCTGCTGATGTCACGGCTTAGTTTAGCATTGTTGCCATGATCTGCGATGTCGCGGCAACCAACCTTTGTTGCCATGGTGCGCGATGTCGCGGCTTTGTTTGGAATTGTTTTTATGGTGCGCGTTAATGCGGCTTGGCTTTCACTGTTTCCATGATGCGCGATGTCGCGGCTTGGTTTGGCATTGTTTCCATGGTGCGCGGTTAATGCGACTTGGTTTGGCATTGTTGCCATGATCGCGATGTCGCGCCTTGGTTTAACCTTTATTGCCATGATCATTCGGCTTGTTTTGGCATTGTTGCCATGGTGCGCAGTGTCGCGGCTGGTTACCATGGTGCGCGATGGCGGGTTGGTTTGGCACTATTGCCATGGTGCGCATGTGCGGCTTGGTTTGGCGATGTTGCCATGATGCGGCTGTGTGCGGCATTTGGCTTGGCACTGTTTCCATGGTGCTTGCGAGTGTGCGGCTTGGTTTGGCGATGTTGCCATGGTGCGCGATGTCGCGGCAGCTTGGAGTTGCCATGGTGCGCAGTGTGCGGCTTGGTTTGGCATTATTTCGATGATGCGCAGCGTGCGGCTTGGTTCGGCATTGTTTCCATGGTGCGCAGTGTGCGGCTTGGTTTGGCATTGTTTCCATGATGCGCAGCGTGCGGCTTGGTTTGGCAGTGTTTCCATGATGCGCAGTGTGCGGCTTGGCTTGGCACTGTTGCCATGGTCGCAGATGTGTGCGGCTTGGCACTGTTTCCATGGTGCGCAGTGTGCGGATTGGTTTGGCAGTGTTGCCATGGTGCGCAGTGTGCGGCTTGGTTTGGCACTGTTTCCATGATGCGCAGTGTGCGGCTTGGATTGGCATTGTTGCCATGATGCGATGTGCGGCAACATTGCATGTTGCCATGGTGCGCAGTGTGCGGCTTTGTTTGGAATTGTTGTTATGGTGCGCAGTGTGCGGCTTGGCTTGTCACTGTTTCCATGGTGCGCAGTGTGCGGCTTGGTTTGGCATTGTTTCCATGGTGCGCAGTGTGCGACTTGGTTTGGCATTGTTGCCATGATGCGCAGTGTGCGTCTTGGTTTGGCATTGTTGCCATGGTGTGCAATGTGCGGCTTGGTTTTGGAATTAGGGTTTTGTGTCGAAAACCCTAATCTGGTATTTTGAAAAAATACCCCTATTAAATATTGACATCTGAATTAAATGCTTTCAGTTAATGTGTTTGCGGGTAACACTAGGTCATGGGGTTTTACGATTTTTCCCCTTGTCTAAAATCCACCATCAACAACAGGTAAATAAACGAGAATCCCAGCTATGAGTTTGATTTTTCTCAATCGATTTTGTTGGGTTTTTTTTTTTGGTTGTTTTTCTTCTTTTTTTTCTTGATGGTCTATTATTCAACTATCAAATACAAGGTTTAATGTTTACATCATTGACAATCTTGACGATTCTATTAAAGATGTTTACAGAGTTAGATGTTTAGTTGATGATGAATTACTATTTTCCTCATTAGAGGATGTCTGTATACAATTTTGTTTTTTTGTTATTTCTTGATTAATAGTTAGGTTATTATTTTCTTCACAGTAGCTAATTATTATTTTCTTATTTTCTTTTCTGTTTAGTTAGGGTTGGTAAATAGATATTGGTTTGCTTATTTTCTTCTTGAATGGGATGTCGTCTTTAGGGGATCTGATGGTCCAAAGCCACCCATCCTTTGGATACTAGAGATACAATATATAAGGGTATTGATCCCCACTAAATGTTGAGCAGCTTGAAGACAAGTGCCAACAACAAACTATTTGCATACCGAAGGACTATTCCATGCACCACGAATTTTAGAGAAGATACTACTAGTAGAATAACTTAACCCATCTTCATAAGTAGTTTCATTCCTAATTAACAACTTCAAAGCATCATTCTCCTTCTCAACTTCACAGCAGACATAATAATTTTTCAAAACCTTAATTGCTTCGTCTTCTCGGTCCTGTTTAATGTAGCGAATAAGTGAACATTAGATGATTCTTATATTAAATGATTAATCCATCAAAAGCTAGAGAACAAACTGAGACCCACCAAATGATAAGATTAATCTACAGAAAGGTAGGATTCTAACACTAGGTAATTTTTCTTTCTGTAGTAGATTAAATCATCCTGGTACGTAGTCTATGGTTATTCACAATGCTTCATCAACACATAAAAGTAACATATGGTTATTTTGGAGTAGTTATATTGCAACACCTTCAGTTGTTTCTATTTCAAGTCAGATGATTACAATGGCTGTTGGGGATGTTTTTCTTTCTGGAGTTCATACTAATATTAAAATGGTTCAAAGAAGATTTATGTGGTCTGAAATGCAGCTAATTAGTTATCTTAAGAAACCTTGGTTAGTCATTGGTGATTTTAATTCAATTCTTTCAGTTGATGATAAATTTGGTGGTAAATCTCCTTCAAGAAGGTCAATGTTATACTTTAGTGAATTTTTAAATACCTATAATTTGATACAAGATCCTAAGGTGGGTTTTGACTTTACTTGGTCAAACTGTCAACATGGAAGTAAGAGGATACTATGTAGTTTGGATAGAGCAATTTTTAATATTGAATGGTTAAAATTATACTGTGATTGGGGTTACAAGGTTGGTACCAGGGTTTTTTCTGATCATTCTCCCTTAATGGGGGGTTTTGTTAACATCCCAAAACCTGCAAATATTCCTATTAGATTCCAAAAGATGTGGTTAGAGCACCCTGGATTCATGAAAGTAATTGAAGATAGTTAGGCAGAACCAGTTCATGGAGATCCTTCTTTCATTTTAATGCATAAGTTGAAGAGATTAAAGATAATATTAAAGGAATGGAACTAAAAAATCATTGGTAATGTTCAAGTCAAGATTAAGGAAGTTTATGAAAAGATGATAATTTCTGATTCCAATCCTCATGATGAACAAGCTTTATCATAATTGGTTGTTGCTCAAAATGATCTCAATTCAAAGGAAGTGCAACAATGTACTATGCTTAAGCAAAAATCAAGAATCAAATGGGCTCAAGAGGGTTCATCCAATACAAACTTCTTCCACAAAAATATGAAAATAAGACAAGCTAAGAATATGATTTATGAGCTTGAGGATGATAATGGCAATATTGTAGCAGATCAAGAAAAGATAGCTGGTCTTTTAGTTAACTTCTTTCAACATAGATGATTCTCTATTAGATGTCATTCCTAATTTAATCTCAGAACAAGATCAAGCTATGATGAAGGCAGTGCCAAAACTAGAAGAATAAAAAATGCAGTTTTTAGTATGAATGCTGATGGAGCTCCAGGTCCAGACAGTTTCTCTGGGATTTTTTAGAAGTCTTGCTGGGATATTATCAATTGTGATATTTTAGCTGCAACTCAATACTGTTGGAGGAGAAAATATATTCCAAGAGGTATGAATTCTAACTTATTAGTATTACTTCCCAAAGTCAAGGGTGCAAAGAAACCAAACCAGTTCAGGCCCATTGGTCTGAGTAACTTCAATTTTAAAATATTTACAAAGATAATTGCTACAAGAATGAATGATATAATGAGTAAATTGGTTTCAAATCAACAAGATGCTTATATAAAAGGTATAAGTATTCATGAGAAGGTTATGCTAGCTTCTGAGTTGGTAAATAAAATGAGACATTCAAGAAGAGGAGGGAATGTTGGGTTGAAGCTTGATATATCGCAGGCATATGACTCTGTGAGTTGGAACTTCTTGTTTATTTTGCTTCAAAAATATGGCTTTTCTGCAAATTGGTGTGATTGGTTGATAACTTTATTTGCATATGCTAAAATCTCTGTTATCATCAATGGTGTCCCTCAAGGCTTTTTCTCAATGGAGAGAGGTTTAAAACAGGGAGATCTATTATATCCCATTCTGTTTGTTCTTATGGAAGAAGTTTTGAGTAGAAATGTAACCAAGCTGGTTGAAATGAAAAAGTTGCAACCAATGGTCATCAGAAAAGGTGTGTATCCCACTCATATGTTTTTTGAAGATGATGTATTCATGTTCAGTAATGGATCAAAGAAAAGCTTAGAATCCCTCACAAACTTTCTCAAGAAATATCAAGACAGCTCTGGCCAGATAATTAATAAACAAAAGAGCAAATGTTTTGTGGATGATTGTACTCCAGCAAAAAAATCTCAAATCTCAACCTTAATGCAAATGGAGCTAGCAACTTTCCCTGATAAATACTTGGGTGTCATATTAAAACATGGGAGAGTGAAGTCAGAAACAGTGTGGCCAATGGTGCAAAATTATTTAGCTGCTTGGAAGGGTAGAATGCTTTCTTTTCATGATAGACTAGTGCTGATAAAATCTGTGCTATGCAGTATTCCTATTTATAACATGGCAGTCTATAAATGGCCAAGTTCAGTCATAAAAAATTGTGAAAAAATCATAAGAAACTTCTTATGGACTTGGAGATAGTGAAACTAGAAAGCATGAAACTCTAGGTTAGAGTAAAGTGTGTGCACCATTCAATGAAGGTGGTTTGGGGATTAGGAGGCTGGAAGTAATCAATAAATCCATACTGATGAAAATTATGTGGAGAATGCTCACAATTTTTTGCTGCTAAATATAAAGATAAATATGGTCAGTGGAGTTCTCAATGGAAATTATCTTCAGTTTGGCCAGGATTGAAGTGGGCTTGGATAGAGCTGAAATCTAATTTGAGATGGAATGTTGGTAATGGTGATATAATATCATTGTGGTTTGATACTTGGTTAGGTGATAAACCTCTAATTGAAACTGTGAACTGCATTGGTAAAAATTTGTTGCAGATGAAAGTGAGTGATCTGATAATCAATGGTGACTGGTGTATAACAAGTGCTTTGCAAAATATCATTCCATATGCATTGCCAATAATAAGTGGAGAGAATGATAAACTTCTGTGGAGTGGGGATATCAAAGGCTTCTTCACTACATCATCTGCAGTTGAAAAAATTAGGATCAAACAACCCAGATTACAATGGCCTGACAAAATTCGGAATCACTTACTGCAACCAATCATCTCTAGTAATGTGTGGAAGATTCAATAGGGAGTGTACACTGATGATGAAAAGCTACTGAAAATGGGTTATTATCTTGCTTCAATATGTTGCATCTGCAAGCTATCTCAAGACAGTATGGAGCATCTCATTTGGCATTGTATTTTCAGTAAGCACATTTGGAAATGGTTGGTTAATGTTTTTCAATTCCAAATTCCTACTTCTTTATCAGACATCCTTAAATTTGCAAAACATAAAAGCTCAATTGTTAAGCAAATTTTGATTAACAGCAGCATGTGCTACAATGAGATAACTGTGGTTCCAAAAGAATAAAGTTATTCATGAAAATACAAACCCTAAATTGGAGTGCTTTAAAAGAAGAATCAAAAATATGGTCTTCTATGGAGGTTTCAGAATGACAGGTACAAGATTGGGACAAAATTATGATTCTGAAATTCTTCAATTCTTTAATCTTGGTCAAAGAAATATGAAGTTTAAAAGATGCCAAGATTGTCAGTGGACCTCTCCAGAAGAAGGATTTACTTTGTTTTCATGTGCTGGTATGGAAGTAGGTAATCCAGGTATGGGAGGTTTTGGAATCATTGCTAGAGAACACTCATGTCAGATCATTGGCACTGTATCAGGTGGAGTTGGTATCACTAATACCTATATAGCAGATGCAATTGTTGTAGTGTGGGCTATGGAATGGACGGTTAAACTTCAATGTAGTAGGATTATTATCAGATCTCACTCTGTAGCAGTAATAGAAGATGCAAAAAAAGGTGTGTTGCCTTGGTGTCTGTTGTCTAGATGGATGAAATCTAAAAAGAGGATTCTTGAGATTAAGTATGAGCAGTGCTATAAGGAAGTAAACTTTTCTGCCATTGAGCTAGTTAAACAAGGTTCAAGATTACTTCAGGGATCTGTTACAGTTAGTGAAGGAAAATCTTCATCCCTCTCTCAAGTTGAAGTTCCAGGAAAAGTATACTTGAGATTTTGCTAGGCTTTCATGATTCCACTTTTAAAAGTGTAATTTTTAGCTTCTTTTAATTTTCTTTTGTTTCTCTCATTTTGTATTTTGAATATTTTTTGGTTATCAATAAAAATGTGATTTAGCAAAAAAAAAAATTAAGCCACAAGGGAGATTCAGGTACCGACAACATTACGTGAAAGTGTGGTAGACCCTTAACCCCTAGTAACACGATGATATAGTTACTAGTCAAACTAAAGTCCTGAAACAATGAATATAAGATGTTATTGGAACAAGGTCACAACCAAATATGAATTTTACAGATCAAAGATGAATGAGAAAGAATATAAGCACTTACATTATAGAGATATAAAAAGAGAAATTTTCCTACGCCATAAAGGATAAAGTTTAGTCTGACATGAATATCTCGCAGTTTAGGTGGTGAAAATTCTAATATATAAAGTGGTGATGTCATGGAAGCAATTCTAACCCCCAAGCCTATAAACATATTTCCAATAGTTTCCAACCAATAATTAGAGTGCAAAGCACTATCACCGAAAGAGAAGACCGACACGAGTGGTACTGCACTGATGAATATCAAAGCATTAGCAATCAAAATTGAACGCTTTCGACCCAAACAATTGTTTGTCCAACCATCAGCCGCCGGACCCAAAATTGCCCCAATTAAACCCGTCCGAATAGTTTCCTACCAATTTATTAATAATGCACACAGTAAGATTTGGTAAACAAATTGTGAAAACTGAAAACAATCTTTTGACTGCCATTCTTATATATATTTATGATTTATGAGACTTTATAAACAATCAAAAGTCGTAAACTTACATGAAGAATAGAGTCAAGATCACTTAGCATACCGAATTGAGCAATGATAAATCCTGGAAAAGTAGTAGAATTTCCGGATAACCAAGTTAAAATTACCTGGGTTTGCCACTTGGAGACTCCTACAGATCCAACTTGAAGTGGAATAAAATCATTGAAAGAGTTGAATCTCGCCTACCTTCTTGAATAGCCAAAGACCTTTCAAAAGGAGGTAATCTCACTTTGATTAATTCAGTCCTGTCTTCACAATCTAGAAAGAATTATTCGGAATTTTATATGGGACAATGGCGATGATAAGAAGACATATCATTTAGTCGATTGGCTAGAAGTAGCGCTTCCTAAAGAGTTAGGAAGACTTGGTATTAAACAGTTGCATCTTATGAATGTGGCTTTGCTCATGAAATGGTTGTGGAAGCTAGGTTCTGACATGAATCCACTGTGGAAGCAACTTATCTTTGAGAAGTATGAGTATATGCAGTTAGAATGGTACACCAAATCTTGCAATCAGCCTTATGGATGCAGCATTTGGAAAGGCATTAACAAGCATGTTGAAACCTTCAAAGCTAACTGCATTTTTGTTCTTGGTGACGGAAGAAGAATAAGCTTTTGGCACGACAGTTGGATAGCAGAGCAACCCCTAGCAACTCTATTTCCATCTCTTTACGACGCTTCAAACTCGAAATGAAATACAGTCAGTCAGATGTACTCGAGTTATTCCAACTGTTGGCTCCTTGGTATCACTAGAAGGGTTCAGGATCATGTAATTAGAGAAATTGCATCTTTGCTTCACATTCTTGAATAAAATGAAACATTTCCTTCTACTTCTGCGATGTTAGATTATGGAAAGACGGTCAGAATACCGGTGAATTCACTGTTAAGAAGTGCTATAATTTGTTACTCAAGAAAAATCTAGATGACGACATCCATTTATCTTCTGTTCATCCAAAAAAATTGTGGTCGAAACTATGGCCAGCAAAAGTTAGCTTTTTCATGTGGAGTGCAACTAAACACAAAATTTTGACTCAAGATCAGCTTTGTAAAAGACGTTGGAGACATTGGGCTAACCACTGCTATATGTGCATTAAGGACGAAGAAACACCATCACATTTGCTTCTCCACTGTCAGCTAGATGTTCACATATGGGTCTTCTTTCGAGCAGAATTGAAGGTGATTTGGGTTATTCCCCCGTCAGTCAATGTTTCGCTTAGTACTTGGCCTTCACCCTCGAGTAAAACTAGAAAATCCCTTGTCATCAAAGCCTTACCTGCTGCAATTCTTTGGTCGCTATGGAAGGAAAGGAATCGACGAGCTTTCGGCAACAAGACGATAACAATGGCCAAACTCATACAGAAAATTAGATTCACCATTGCCTATTGGCTCTATCTTCAACCTGCATTCCAGAACACTACTCTCAGAAATTTCATGCTCAATTGGAAGAGTGTGGTTTATGAACCACCATGAATTATTATGGTTGTAATCATTTTGAGGCGGTGTTTTTCGAATTTTTTATCTGTTGTTTTTTCGAATTCTCTGCAGCTTTTTCTTTGATAGTTGTTGCATCTTCCTGGGTCGGAAATTCGCAAGTTGTAATTATTTTGCAGTTGGCTTGTGCCTCTTCTAATAATATCCCTTATTTACCGTTCAAAAAAAAAAAAAAAATTAAACCGAAACTAAGATTAATTAATTTAAATTTGAATTATAATAACCAAAAGCAAAACATACCAACATAATAACCGAATGCAAGTCCTCCAATGCTAGCAATCAACGTGAGATACAATATTGATGATATACGGGGTTTTAGGGTTTCATTAACTTCTTCTCCAATTCGATCATCCATTATGCATGTATTACCAGTTAATCTTCTTCTCCAATTCTCCAATGGATTAATAATTCGTCTGCCGAGACAATAAGCAAACAAGGAAAACACAGAGGGAAAGTGATGTTTGTTCCTTTCAGCCACCGCTCATATATGTTTAAATAAAGTGGATACATGCACTTCTGCTTCTCCTTAAACTCTTCTTCAACTCTAACTCCTTAAAACTCTTCTCCAAGTCCAACTTTAACTCTTCTCCATTCCAACTTTCATTCAGATTAATGACGTCATGACGTTGCATTGTTTTGTTTAGGGGTAAATATTCGTCCAGAGCATATCTATATCTATATTCAAGTATAATATTTTACGTTAAAAATCAAATTAATGACGTACGCCACGATGTCGCATTGTTTGGGGGTCGCATTCGAGCTGCCTTCACCTTTTTTGATCAACAGCTGCCTCCACCTTGAAGCATGCATATCTTTGAATTTCTCCGTCTTATAGAGAATTGGACTTGCATTAGACATCCATGAGAATTGGACTTTCTCAAAAATTTCCACATATTTAATTAGAGCGCCACTGGCAGGCAGTGAAAAGAGAGAGTCGTGTTTTGAATGGGTCGGAAACTCTAGAGAAAACGGTTTCTAACAGAGTCACCGAAAAGGTTGCGAGGAGTTTGACTCGGACGCGTCCCATTGTAAAACTAAAAGTCATATAATTGTTCGACGTGAATTAAACTGGATTAAGTTGGAGTTGGAGAAGATTTGGTAACACATGATCTCACTTCCACGTCAATAACAGTATAACACACTAGCGGCGGCTGGAGATGCTCTTTTTAAGTTTTAAGTTTTTTCTTTTAGGTTTTTAGTTTTTTCTTTTAATATACGACCAGGAAGAACAAATATCACTCTTTGTGTTTTCCTTGTTTGGCTATTATCTTCGCGGAAAAATTATTAATCTGCTGAATAACTTGTATCAAATAATACATGGAGGAACGCAGAATGGATGATCGGATAGGAGAAGAAGATTATGAAACCCTAAAACCACGTTTATCTTCCATATTGAATCTCACATTATGTGCTAGCATGGGAGGACTTATTTTTGGTTATTATGTAGGTATGTTTAATCAGTGCTAATAAATTAATTAGGTAAATTTTAATTCAAATTTGAACCCAGGATAGTCTTTTAACTCGGTTATCCGGTAATTCTACTACTTTTCCAGGATTTATCGTTGCTCAATTTGGTATGCTAAGTGATCTTGACTCTATTTTGCATGTAAGTTTATGAATTTTGATTGTTTATATGTTATGACATTCAAAAGATTGTTTTCAATTTTCATAATTTGCATACAATATCTTGGTAGGAAACTGTTCGAACGGGTTTAATAGGGGCAATTTTGGGTGCGGCAGCTGGTGGCTGCACAAATGATTGTTTGGGTCGAAAACATTCAATTTTGATTGCGGGTGCTTTGATATTTGTCGGTGCATTACCACTTGTGTTGCTCTTCTCTATTGGTGATACGGTTTTGTGCTCTAATTATTGCTTGGAAAGTATTGGAAATATGTTTATAGGCTTCGGGGTTGGAATGGCTTCCATGACATCACCACTTTATATATCAGAATTTTCACCACCAAAACTACGAGATTTCCTTGTCAGCCTAAACTTTATCCTTTATGGAATTGGGAAATTTCTCTTTTTACATCTCTATAATGTAAGTGCCTTACTTTCTTTCTGCTACTACTTTTTAAATATTCGACATTGATATTAAAAATTCATATTTGGTTGTCACCTCGTTCTGACAAGTTAAATTTGTTCGTTTTTTTCGTTCAAAATGAAACATGTTTCAGGACTCTAGTTTATCCAGCAACTACATCATCGCATTAATAGGGATTGCAGGTCTATCTCACTTTTATCTAATGTTGAAGTTTCCTGAATCTCCTATGTGGCTTTACAAGAAGGTTAGTTTTGAAAATTATCTGCAGCTTCTTTCTCGTTTTCTGTTGTTGTCATGAATGCATTTATCAGTTTTTGTAATTTTCTGTAGACTAAGTAAGCATATCGTTTGATGGGTCTCAGTTCTCTGCTTTGGCTTTCGATAGATTTAATCATATCACATTTATAAACATATATAAGTCTCATCTAATGTTCACTTGTTTTCATGGATAAAATTTAATTAAACAGGACCGTAAAGAGGAAGCAATAAAAGTTTTGAAAAATTATTACGCTTGTTTTCAAGTTGATAAAGAGTCTGATGCCTTCAAGTTGTTAATGAGGAGTGAAACTACTTATGAAGATGGGATTAGTTATTCTAGTAGTAGTATATTCTCTAAGATACGTAGTTCATGGTGTAATCCTCCGGTACGTAAAAAGTTTGTTGTTGGCACTACTCTTCACGTCGTTCAACAATTAGTGGGGTTGAATTCGCTTATATTTTTTACCCCTAGTATCCATAAGTTGACTGGCTTTGGACCATCAAACCCTAAAGATGACATCGAGTTTATGAAGACTAGTCTGTATATAAATTTTGGTGTATTTTCAATTTTCGGCGGCGTTTGTTGTACTTTTTGTTTGGTGGAAAGATTTGGGAAGAAAAAGATATTATGTTGGAGCACATATTGTGTGTTAGCAGGTTTATTAGGTTTATGTTTCATATTTATATTATCGCCTACTACTGGAGTTGTGAATCGATTCGAGAGCACCATACATTTCAGAAACAACGCGTGTTCTAGTTACCTTGCAGCGCCAAACGCAGATTCGTGGGACTGTTTAACATGTCTTCGTGCATCCTCAGGGTGTGGGTTTTGCGGTGGTATACATAAAAATATCCTGGTAAGCAAGTAACACATGCAACATCAAACTACACTCACATTTGGCTGACCTTTTCTTAGGTTCTCCTCTTGTCACCACCCCTTTTATTCCATTGTTACTAAAGGATCACATGCTTTTCATGCACAGGGTCAATCTAGTGGTGCCTGCCTGATTGCAGAGTCGAATGGAAAATCACAAGCCTGTTCCGATGAAAACCGATTCTGGAGCACAGAATCTTGCGAAAATAGTGTTTTTGCACTGCCAGTTGTCTTTATCTTTTCTTTTTTAATATTTTCAGGCAACTTAGAAATCATTCCATGGATCATCAACTCACATATGTACCCAACAGAAGTTAGGGGGGTATATGGAGGGACTGCTGCAGCGGCTAACTGGACATTTTTCCTCATTGCAATCATATTCTCTTTTGTTTTAACTAAAACTCAAGGCCCCGTCTTCACATGCCTACTAATCAGTATGCTTTCCTTCTTCGTGTCTCTGTTTATCAAGTCATTTGTACCAGAAAACAGAGGCTCTTGATCTAGACTAGAAACAGAAAGTAGTTAACTGAGTGCAATTGTTCTGGTTCTATCTTTCATCTTTGAGTTTAGGAGATCTAAGTTGTTCTCCTTAACTCACTGATAGTGAATTATATATGATTTTAGGATATTCCTTGTAGTTTCGTCCTTGTTGGCTTTTGTTGGAAATTTTGGTATGTTTTGGTGGTAAGTATTTTGTCTACTGATGGCAGTGCAGGCTGGCCCTTCAACAGTCTATTACATTATATAATTTTGAGGAAATCATAGATTCTTCATCAAATTTAAAGACACTACATTAGGTATAGTATAAGACTAATATATAGTCGTGTGGAGTGGATAAGGCATGGCCGATAAACTTCAAAGAATTGACAAAATCCATATGACCATATCCCCCCAAAACTGAACAGATGCGAACTGATTATTTTGCCTTTATTCTCCATCTAAAGTTACTACAATGGTGGAAATGGTACTTGTATGTGATTGTTGTTGCAACAGTGACAACAACTAGTCAAGCGAGGGGATAACAGTCCTTTATTCACGAATCCGGAGCTATTTTTGCATATCTAAGGTCCTATTGGCCTGGCAGGTCCCTGCCAGTTGGAATGTAAGAGTTAACACATTTGTTTCCTTGATTTTGCGGTGCTGGTAGTAGTAGCCAAATTTATTCATTTGTGCAAACTGCAGTGCTGGCGCCTGGCTGTATGTCTATTCTTTGGGGGTGGTAGTGTAACAAACAATTCCCTAATTTCACTAAATCAAATATTAACCGTAATTTAGGTGTCACAAATTATGAAAAGGTTGTCTTCAATCACTACTTTAAATGACCCTTCTTTTGTTTTCAAAGTTTCCTTTTTGGAGAAATATGGCCGATCTTTCGTGGTGTCGGACAGGACATCCTGACGACGAGGATGGAGGACTTAATCTGGGGAAATTTGTTACTCTGATGTTTTAGTTTTAGATTAAGCGATACTAGTTCACTGTTCTAGCCGATTATACCATGCATTTTTGCATTATAGTGGGGTTCAGACAGTTCAGTACCCAGAAAATACGTGGTCGTTCGCATATGTGGATAATCCTTTGGTGTCATAGAAACTTCCTTTTGTGGCATTGGTGTGGCGCGTTTTTATTGATGTTGCTTTGCAAACGTTGGGCCTCTTTCTTAATTTTCTGGTTCAAACTTTGTTTTACTGGTCACAAAATAAGAAAAACCGTTTAAATCTGCATCCAACTATTAAACTATATATGGAATGGACAAAGAAGGGCAGATTCTAATGGTTGATAACTTAATTGATTATTTCCGAGAACAGCACCAAGCATCGTCGTAATTATTTCTGAGAACGCCACCAAGCATCGTCGTAAGATTGACTATAGAACTAGGTAACAAGCCCCCAAAATTATTATCTCCCAAACCAATAGAATACAATTGGTTGGTAGAAATGATTAAGGAAGCAAGGAAGTAGTTGTTCACTTCCAAGTCTATTGCTTTCTAAATTTAGAATGCTAAGACTTACCAAGTTACCAAGATATAATGGTTAATGAAATTGGAATTGTTCCAGTGAAATTATTTTTTTCATTTAAAAAACAGTTGAGATTAGAAAGTGTGAAACCAATATCAAAACGAATACTCCCATAAAGTTGGTTTATCATCAACGAAAGAGCAGTAAGTAATGAGAGATTGCAAAGTGAAGCAGGCACCATACCAGAAAGTCAAGTATTTGTAAGCTAGTTAATTGGCTTAGAGTGATTGGAACTTTTCCCTCTGAATTCTTATAACGAAGATAAAGATACACAATGAAGTCGGAATCTCTCATAATAGATTTTTCGATGAGGTTCAGTTCTGTGAGACTAGGTAGGTAGGCTAACTCATTTGGAACGCACAAGATTGCTGCGTGAGATATTAAGGTGCATGAGTATGAGATTGAAGCTGAAACTGGAACACTGCCGTTCGCTGAGACTAATCCCTTTTCATTGCAGGTCTCAACTGAGACTTCAGTCACTAAACCAAGTTTTCTCACAGCTTAAACAGTGTGGGTCAAAAGGTGAAAAAAACTCTTAAAAAAATTTCAGTCAAAACCCTAAATCCATAAGCATATACATCTCCATATCTGTCAAATCTTATTCATCGAAAGATATTGACCCTCTCTTTCAGTCCAAATATGAAATTAGTTCTCCTATTTCTTTCGCTTCTCTTTGTTTTCTCATCAGCGTTATTTCCAAAGTACCCGATTGTTGATAAATACAAGATAAGATCAGGTTCGTCTCTTTCTCCTTCTTATAATTTACCAAACAAAAATTACTGGCTCTCACCCTCTGGTAATTTTGCTTTTGGATTCTACCCATTATGTTCTGATTGTGACTGTGATCCTAGCTACCTTATTGGTATATGGCTTGTCAAATCATCCAGTAAAACTCTATAGTTTGGGTTGCTAATCGTTATGATCCCCCACTTAACAATCTATCCACCATATTTTTCGATTACGATGGACATTAACAATCTCTGGTAATAAAACAAGAGATTGATTAAGATGGGAAGCTTGTACTTCAAATAAAAACAAGAAAGAAAGAATACGACGAAAACGTTATTGGTAAAGAAAAGCTTTTATTTCCGGATGTAGCAATATCAGCTTCGTATGCAAAAATGCATGATAACGGAAATTTTGTTCTATATAGTCATAGTTCTGGTGTCATATGGGAAAGTTTCGATCATCCAACCGATACAATTCTCGGTGGCCAACAATTGCATAGTGGGCAAACTCTAAGAGCAAGTAGTAGCATTATTGATCACCAAGGCTACAAAAGGAAATACTGGTTAGGAAATTTGGTGATAGGCCATTCGTTAAGTAAGGACACTAGGGAATCAGTAACTGGCCAATTGTCATTGAATTTAAATCGTATTGATGGTCGACTTTATCTCGTGGATGGGAATGACATGGTATTGCAGAACATTACTCGAGGCGATTATAGACGTCATCATCTTGATACTAATGTTATTTATAGAGCAAAATTGGATCCAGATGGGAATTTTCGATTGCATATGGAGAGATTTGAAGATCAAGGTGGGAACATTACTCGGAATTTCGATTGCAAAATTGGATCCAGATGGGAACATTACTCGGAACTTTATATTCTCCTGTTTATCGTCACTATATTCTTGCCATCTATAGGTCTACTTTTCTTCTTAATTTGGCCCAAGACTGATCAGGATTTTCAGCAGCTCCACAAGGATGCTGCAGCAGCAAGAAGTTTGAAATCGTGTAGCTAATTGTTTTTAAAACACCTTTTCCTTGCGGCATGGTGATGCTAGCTAGATACATGTTAATAATAACCTGGTTATATGATGTTCCCTGTTTCTGAAGCCTTTTCTTAGCTGCTAATGCTTGTTGCTAGAGTTTTTAGTTAAATTTCTCTTTAATAAATACTATATATATATGTCTTGCTGAAGCTTGTACTTCGATAAATTATTTTGCATTTTCTTTTGTTGTCCACAAACTTTCAGGTAATCTCTGCCAACATTTCTATGAATTTTCATTTATTTTGAACCGTACCTAGGGCTCATTCTTAGCTCTTATAGTGATTTATGGCGCATAGAATTAGCACTAATGAATTTACAGTTTATATCCCATAGAATAGAAATGACTAAGATTTTAAGATGTGAAGACTGGCGAGGATATCTTCAAACTTAATTGGTTATTATGGGTTCTGAACCCTGATTCATTTTGTTACCCACACAAGTACGTAACATTATACTAGAGAACATGACTAGTGTCATGTTCGATAAATATTATCCTTCTTCTCTCAATTTAACCCACAGACAGAAATATCCAGTATGGCCCCGTCCCACATCTTGTTGTGCTTAACTAGATATCCCATTTTAACACTACCTAATGCTGCGGCTTATTTTCTTTTCTTTTGAATGTCAAGAATCAAAAGAAATTATGGACTAAGACAGTAGGAGGGAGTAGGGGGTGGAGTCATTGATCCGCCAGTTGGTAGTCTGGTTTGCTAGCAGAAAATTGGCGAGATTGCGAGCATCTTAATTAGCTCCTTGCCGAAATATAATTGAAGCTAACATCTTCTAAAGAGAGAGGGTCAGATCCTTCATCTCCAGGATTGTGTTATGGATTCTCCATGATATAGTGGAAAGCCTGTGTGATGAAGCAGCCGACCACTAAGTGGGCCCCACTTATCACTGCAGTTCTCTTCACGTCTAATTGCGGGGACATTTGAACAACAAGCAGAATTGCATTTGCTTTCCATATTAGCAGTAGTAGCGGCGGAGGCTTCACTGTTCTTGCAAGACCCATCGGTGTTGATCTTGTGGTTGCCTTCAGGAAGAGACCTTGTTTGAAACTATATATATGGTTGCACGTACAGATTGTTGAGGACAAAGGTCTTCTGTTTCATGAGCTACTGAAAAGAATACAATGCAGTTATAGGCTTCTTAACAACAATATTGTCAAACATAATCAAGTTTCTACTTTCTAGTCTCCTGGATGCTCAATAATAGACTAGATCTCAGCTTAACAGTCTGACCTCCACCCTTCATGATTAACAATCAAGTAAGTGATAATGCGCTGAAGTTCATTTCCATTTCTAGGAGACAGATTGGAGACGGACATCACAGCTCTTCATGACGACACGGGTGGCAGAACCATCGGGAAAAGACTTTACTTATTGTTTTATGCTTGAAGATATGCTTCACAGAGGAAACTAAACGCATTTCACCTCCTTATGCAAAGTTTATTTCTTTTTCATGAGCAATGACACGGACTTTGATACGCAAGGGAAACTTTGAAATCAAAACCAAAGATTCCAAGAAATTGAACCTGTTAAAACAAACTGTGAGGAAGCTTACTGAAAAATAAAGTAGTGGAAATTGAACAAATGGAGTCCGGACTTAAGTTCTAGTCTGCTTAGAACTCTATGGTATTGACTAAAGTCCATGTTGGGTTGGTTAATAGTGCTTATTAATTTTTTTGACTGACCAGTGATGTAGTGGTCTCGACAGTTTTCTGCATGATCATCTTAATTTCATTCCAGATGTTGTTAATACTCATACTAAACTAAGTTGAATATTTGATCAATATTCAAATTGGGTATAGATTAAATATATGTTTTGGTTAAATGTAACCCGGAAAAGATAAGGGAAAAGAAAGACACAAGTTAGTTATGGATATTCCAGTTTGGATTTGAATAGACATGTCCAACAGGAATGGGTACATTGGTGCCTAACTGCCTAAAAGACATGTCCATACAGTAACTGGCTATATCCATTGGCGCCTTCTCGAATAGGTTTCAAGAGACGTGTCTGTGTCTCTTTATTATCTATAAAAGGAGTTCGAGTAATACTTGAAAAAGTACGGAAAAATCTCTTCTCCCTTTTTCTTAAACGAGTAGTAATACCAAACAGAGTTCAAGGGTGATTCGTCGATTGTTGTTGATCGCCGATCACGCAAAGGCTGATTGTATCATGGGAAACGGTTTGCATTCGATTCTGCAACAAACTCTTAGTGAGTGGGAGCAAATAACGTTTTAAGGAAAGCGATTACGCGACTTCAAGCCATCCATGTTTTGATTCCATACCCTAAATTTCCAACAAACTAAAGTGTCGGACTTTATATTGGGATATACAATGGGTTTTACCGGATTCATTGATGTTCCCCATAGGGATGGCTACTTCTGTTGTAGCTGAATATATGGCTGCTATAGCGCTATTCTAGTAATAGAGACTACGCAGCGAAAAGGTTATAGAAGAAGAGCTTGGTTAGAATGTGATTCACCGTTGATTGTGAAACCGATCAAAGGCGAAGGAACTTCCCCTTGGCACCTTCGAGTTCAATGGAACAATTGCATGCATTTTTAAAAGAGTATTCAATGGTTGTGCAGCCTCTTAGCTTAAATATGGATCTACTTCGAATGAAACCGTTTGGTGGTCCTTCCAACCAGTTTTCTTGGCCTATGGTATATGGTCAGATCGCTTAGGTTTGCCTTGTTACCGTTTAAAGGTTATTGCCCCCCTCCATTTTCTGTTTTCCATTTTCTTTTTCTTCTCAATAAATTTCTCCCTTTTGGGAGTTTCGCAAAAAACAAAAAGGTCATGCTCTAAGAGGGACCTCACTCTCATGGGCGTCACTTTTTAAACCCAGTCTAAGAGGGAATTCAACTGGAATGTAATTTTTCTCTAGTTTGTAAGTAGAAATTATGTACATTCCTCCCTCTTCTAATAAAATCTTCTTCTTCATCCAAAAAATAAAAAAGATAAGCCATCTAACATCGGAAGTTTGATACGTTACGACTTTCCGGGAAGGTGTTTGTGTGACATATAAATTATGGAGCTCACTTCTCTTCTCAGCATCACTGTTACAAAAAAAGGTGGTGTTTGACTCTGAGATTTGAGAATCATTAGATGGTCAGGATTGAACGGGAACCATGATCTAGCGGTAGGAATCATCTGGATGGACTTTTTAAATTGACGGCCCAAATTTAAGATGGATGCCTTTTATGTTACTGGCCTTCATATCTCAAGCCCTAAATAGTCTCCCATGAAAGCAATTTTTATTTAACGTTTTTTTATTTTTCGATCCTTGCTCCTCTCTCCTCAGGCACATAAGAATATCATCTTCCAGATTGATTTCTTCCTCCACATATTAAATTCTTCTTTGGAACATCTTCTCATATACTACCAGGTCCACCACCACCACCAAAATCTACACCTTCGTCTACTCCTCTTTCTCTAGCAGTAACAATGATTGGGTAAACTACAATATCATCTGCACATACTTGAACAAGTATTTGCAACATCTTCGTCTTCTTTATGTTGATTTCTGTTGAAATTGAAGGGATTTGTTAGGTAAGAAGAGATTTTGGTAATATCAATTGATTTTTATAATAATTTGAGAATTTGAATCCTAGGGCTTATTTGGGGGGTTTTCAATATGTTGGTAATTTAAACAATTGAAGTAGTTTAAACAATGTTTTCATGGTTTGCTTAACAGGTAAATAAACGAGAATCCTAGCTATGAGTTTGATTTCTCTCAATCAATTGTGTTGGGTTTTTTTTTTTTTGGTTGTTTTTCTTCTTTTTATTCTTGATGGTCTATCATTCAACTATCAAATACAAGGTTTAATGTTTACATCATTGACAATCTTGACGATTCTATTGAAGATGTTTACAGAGTTAGATGTTTAGTTGATGATCAATTACTATTTGCCTCATTAGAGGATGTCTGTATACAATTTTGTTTTCTTTGTTATTTCTTGATTAATAGTTAGGTTATTATTTGCTTCACAGTAGCTAATTATTATTTGCTTATTTTCTTTTCTGTTTAGTTAGGGTTGGTAAATAGATATGGGTTTGCTTTAGTTATTTTGTTTTCTGTTTGGTTAGGGTTGGTAAATAGATATGGGTTTGCTTTGCTTATTTTCTTTTCTGTTTAGTTAGGGTTGGTAAATAGATATGGGTTTGCTTATTTTCTTCTTGAATGGGATGTCGTCTTTAGGGTCTGATGGTCCAAAGCCACCCATCCTTTGGATACTAGAGATACAATATATAAGGGTATTGATCCCCACTAAATGTTGAGCAGCTTGAAGACAAGTGCCAACAACAAACTATTTGCATACCGAAGGACTATTCCATGCACCACGAATTTTAGAGAAGATACTACTAGTAGAATAACTTAACCCATCTTCATAAGTAGTTTCATTCCTAATTAACAACTTCAAAGCATCATTCTCCTTCTCAACTTCACAGCAGACATAATAATTTTTCAAAACCTTAATTGCTTCGTCTTCTCGGTCCTGTTTAATGTAGCGAAGAAGTGAACATTAGATGATGCTTATATTAAATGATTAATCCATCGAAAGCTAGAGAACATACTGAGACCCACCAAATGATAAGCTTAATCTACAGAAAGGTAGGATTCTAACAGTATGTAATTTTTCTTTTTGTAGTAGATTAAATCTTCCTGGTATGCAGTCTATGGTTATTCACAATGCATCATCAACACATAAAAGTAACATATGGTTATTCTGGAGTAGTTCTATTGCAACACCTTCAGTTGTTTCTATTTCAAGTCAGATGATTACAGTGGTTGTTGGGGATGTTTTGGTTTCCGGAGTTCATACTAATATTAAAATGGTTAAAAGAAGATTTTTGTGGTCTGAAATGCAGATAATTAGTGATCTCAAGAAACCTTGGTTAGTCATTGGTGATTTTAATTCAATTCTTTCAGTTGATGATAAATTTGGTGGTAAATCTCCTTCAAGAAGGTCAATGTTAGACTTTAGTGAATGTTGAACTTGGTCAAACTGTCAACATGGAAGTAAGAGGATACTATGTACTTTGGATAAAGAAATTTTTAATATTGAATGGTTAAAATTATACTGTGATTGGGGTTACAAGGTTGGTACCAGGGTTGTTTCTGATCATTCTCCCTTAATGGGGGGTTGTGTTAACATCCCAAAAACTGTAAATATTCCTCTTAGATTCCAAAAGATGTGGTTAGACCACCCTGGATTCATGAAAGTAATTGAACATAGTTGGGCAGAACCAGTTGATGGAGATCCTGCTTTCATTTTAATGCATAAGTTGAAGAGATTAAAGATAATATTAAAGGAATGGAACTAAAAAATCATTGGTAATGTTCAAGTCAAGATTAAGGAAGTTTATGAAAACATGATAATTTCTGATTCCAATCCTCATGATGAACAAGCTTTATCAGAATTGGTTGTTGCTCAAAATTATCTCAATTCAAAGGAAGTGCAGCAATGTACTATGCTTAAGCAAAAATCAAGAATCAAATGGGCTCAAGAGGGTTCGGCCAATACAAACTTCTTACACACAAATATGAAAATAAGACAAGCTAAGAATATGATTTATGATCTTGAGGATGATAATGGAAATATTGTAGCAGATCAAGAAAAGATAGCTGGTCTTTTAGTTAACTTCTTTCAACAGAAATTTCAATTTATGGAAGTCAACATAGATGATTCTCTATTGGATGTCATTCCTAATTTAATCTCAGAACAAGAGCAAGCTATGATGGAGGCAGTGCCAGAACTAGAAGAAATAAAAAATGCACTTTTTAGTATTAATGTTGATGGAGCTCCAGGTCCAGACAGTTTCTCTGGGATTTTTTACAAGTCTTGCTGGGATATTATCAAGTGTGATCTTTTAGCATCAATTCAATACTGTTGGAGGAGAAAATATATTCCAAAAGGTATGAATTCTAACTTCTTTGTATTACTTCCCAAAGTCAAGGGTGCAAAGAAACCAAACCAGTTCAGGCCCATTGGTCTGAGTAACTTCAATTTTAAAATCTTTACAAAGATAATTGCTACAAGAATGAATGATATAATGAGTAAATTGGTTTCAAATCAACAAGCTCCTTATATAAAAGGTATAAGTATTCATGAGAAGGTTATGCTAGCTTCTGAGTTGGTAAATAAAATGAGACATTCAAGAAGAGGAGGGAATGTTGGGTTGAAGCTTGATATATCTCAGGCATATGACTCAGTGAGTTGGAACTTCTTGTTTATAGTGCTTCAAAAATATGGCTTTTCTGCAAATTGGTGTGATTGGTTGAGAACTTTATTTGCGTCTGCTAAAATCTCTGTTATGATCAATGGTGGCCCTTAAGGATTTTTCTCAATGGGGAGAGGTTTAAAACAAGGAGATCCATTATCTTCCATTCTGTTTGTTCTTATGGAAGAAGTTTTGAGTAGAAATGTAACCAAGCTGGTTGAAATGAAAAAGTTACAACCAATGGTCATCAGAAAAGGTGTGTATCCCACTCATTTGGTTTTTGCAGATGATGTATTCATCTTCAGTAATGGCTCAAAGAAAAGCTTAGAATCCCTCACAACCTTGCTCTAGAAATATCAAGACAGCTCTAGCCAGATAATTAATAAAAAAAAGAGCAAATGTTTTGTGGATGATTGTACTCCATCAAGAAAATCTCAAATCTCAACCTTAATGCAAATGGAGCTAGCAACTTTCCCTGATAAAAACTTGGGCGTCATATTAAAACCTGGGAGAGTGAAGTCAGAAAAAGTGTTGCCAATGGTGGAAATGATGCAAAATTATTTAGCTGCTTGGAAGGGTAGAATGCTTTCTTTTCATGATAGACTAGTGCTGATAAAATCTGTGCTATGCAGTATTCCTATTTATAACATGGCAGTCTATAAATGGCCAAGTTCAATCATAAAAATTTGTGAAAAAATCATAAGAAACTTCTTATGGACTGGAGATAGTGAAACTAGAAAGCATGAAACTCCTGGTTGGAGTAAAGTGTGTGCACCATTCAATGAAGGTGGTTTGGGGATTAAGAGGCTAGAAGTAATCAATAAAGCCATACTGATGAAAATGATGTGGAGATTTATAAATTCCAATGATGAATGCTCACAATTTATTGCTGCTAAATATAAGGATAAATATGGTCAGTGGAGTTCTCAATGGAAATTATCTTCAGTTTGGCCAGGATTGAAGTGGGATTGGATAGAGCTGAAATCTAATTTGAGATGGAATGTTGGTAATGGTGATAAAATATCATTGTGGTTTGATACTTGGTTAGGTGATAAACCTCTAATTGAAAATGTGAACTGCATTGGTAAAAATTTGTTGCAGATGAAAGTGAGTGATCTGATAATCAATGGTGACTGGTGTATACCAAGTGCTTTGCAAAATATCATTCCATATGCATTGCCAATAATAAGTGGAGAGCAGGATAAACTTCTGTGGAGTGGGGATATCAAAGGCTTCTTCACTACATCATCTGCAGTTGAGAAAATTAGAATCAAACAACCCAGATTACAATGGCCTGACAAAATTCAGAATCAGTTTCTGCAACCAAGCATCTTAAGTAATGTGTGGAAGATTCAATAGGGAGTGTACACTGATGATGAAAAGCTACTGAAAATTGGTTATTCTCTTGCTTCAATATGTTACATCTGCAAGCTATCTAAGGACAGTATGGAGCATCTCATTTGGAATTGTAACTTCAGCAAGCACATTTGGCAATGGTTAGTTAATGTTTTTCAATTCCAAATTCCTACTTCTTTATCAGACATCTTTAAATTTGCAAAACATAAAAGCTCAACTGTTAAGCAAGTTTGGATAATAGCAGCATGTGCTACAATGAGAGAACTGTGTCTCCAAGAGAATAAAGTTATTCATGAAAATACAAACCCTAACTTGGAGTGCTTTAAAAGAAGAATCAAAAATCTAGTCTTCTATGGAGGTTTCATAATGACATGTACAAGATGGGGACAAAATTATGATTCTGAAATCCTTTAATTCTTTAATCTTGGTCAAAGAAATATGAAGTTTAAAAGATGCCAAGATTGTCAGTGGACCTCTCCAGAAAAAGGATTTACTTTGTTTTCATGTGCTGGTATGGCAGTAGGTAATCCGGGTATGGGTGTTTTTGGCATCATTGCTAGAGAACACTCATGTCAGATCATTGGAACTGTATCTGGTGGTGTTGGTATCACTAATACTTATATGGCAGATGCAATTGCTGTATTGTGGGCTATGGAATGGACAGTTAAACTTCAATGTAGTAGGATTATTATCAGATCTCACTCTGTAGTAGTATTAGAAGATGCAAAAAAAGGTGTGTTGCCTTGGTGTCTGTTGTCTAGATGGATGAAAGATAAAAAGAGGATTCTTGAGATTAAGTATGAGCAGTGCTATAAGGAAGTAAACTTTTCTTCCATTGAGCTAGCTAAACAAGGTTCAAGATTACTTCAGGGATCTGTTACGGTTAGTGAAGGAAAATCTTCATCCCTCTCTCAAGTTGAAGTTCCAGGAAAAGTATACTTGAGATTTTGCTAGGCTTTCATGATTCCACTTTTAAAAGTGTAATTTTTAGCTTCTTTTAGTTTTCTTTTGTTTCTCTCATTTTGTATTTTGAATATTTTTTGGTTATCAATAAAAATGTGATTTAGCAAAACAAAAAAAAAAGCCACAAGGGAGATTCAGGTAACGACAGCATTACGTGAAAGTGTGATAGACCCGTAACCCCTAGTAACACGATGATATAGTTACTAGTCAAACTAAAGTCCTGAAACAATGAATATAAGATGTTATTGGAACAAGGTGACAACCAAATATGAATTTTACATATCAAAGATGAATGAGAAAGAATATAAGCACTTACATTATAGAGATATAAAAAGAGAAATTTTTGTACGCCATAAAGGATAAAGTTTAGGCTGACAAGAATATCTCGCAGTTTAGGTGGTGAAAATTCTAATATATAAAGTGGTGATATCATGGAAGCAATTCCAACCCCCAAGCCTATAAACATATTTCCAATAGTTTCCAACCAATAATTAGAGTGCAAAGCACTATCACCGAAAGAGAAGACCGACACGAGTGGTACTGCACTGATGAATATCAAAGCATTAGCAATCAAAATTGAACTCTTTCGACCCAAAAAATTGTTTGTCCAACCACCAGCCGCCGCACCCAAAATTGCCCCAATTAAACCCGTCCGAATAGTTTCCTACCAATTTATTAATAATGCACACAGTAAGATTTGGTAAACAAATTGTGAAAACTGAAAACAATCTTTTGACTACCATTCTCATATATATTTATGATTTATGAGACTCTATAAACAATCAAAAGTCGTAAACTTACATGCAGAATAGAGTCAATATCACTTAGCATACCGAATTGAGCAATGATAAATCTTGGAAAAGTAGTAGAATTTCCGGATAACCAAGTTAAAATTACCTGAGTTTGCCACTTGGAGACTCCTACAGATCTAACTTGAAGTGGAATAAAATCATTGAAAGAGTTGAATCCCGCCTACCTTCTTGGATAGCCAAAGACCTTTCAAAAGGAGGTAAGCTCACTTTGATTAATTCAGTTCTGTCTTCTCTTCCGATTTATTACTTCTCTATTTTCGAAGCTCCGATGAGTGTTATTCACAAGCTAGAAAGAATTATTCGGAATTTTCTTTGGGACAATGGCGATGATAAAAAGACATATCATTTAGTCGATTGGCTAGAAGTAGCGCTTCCTAAAGAGTTAGGAGGACTTGGTATTAAACAGTTGCATCTTATGAATGTGGCTTTGCTCATGAAATGGTTGTGGAAGCTAGGTTCTGACATGAATCCACTGTGGAAGCAACTTATCTTTGAGAAGTATGAGTATATGCAGTTAGAATGGTACACCAAATCTTGCAATCAGCCTTATGGATGCAGCATTTGGAAAGGCATTAACAAGCATGTTGAAACCTTCAAAGCTAACTGCATTTTTGTTCTTGGTGACGGAAGAAGAATAAGCTTTTGGCACGACAGTTGGATAGCAGAGCAACCCCTAGCAACTCTATTTCCATCTCTTTACGACGCTTCAAACTCGAAATGAAATACAGTCAGTCAGATGTACTCGAGTTATTCCAACTGTTGGCTCCTTGGTATCACTAGAAGGGTTCAGGATCATGTAATTAGAGAAATTGCATCTTTGCTTCACATTCTTGAATAAAATGAAACATTTCCTTCTACTTCTGCGATGTTAGATTATGGAAAGACGGTCAGAATACCGGTGAATTCACTGTTAAGAAGTGCTATAATTTGTTACTCAAGAAAAATCTAGATGACGACATCCATTTATCTTCTGTTCATCCAAAAATATTGTGGTCGAAACTATGGCCAGCAAAAGTTAGCTTTTTCATGTGGAGTGCAACTAAACACAAAATTTTGACTCAAGATCAGCTTTGTAAAAGACGTTGGAGACATTGGGCTAACCACTGCTATATGTGCATTAAGGACGAAGAAACACCATCACATTTGCTTCTCCACTGTCAGCTAGATGTTCACATATGGGTCTTCTTTCGAGCAGAATTGAAGGTGATTTGGGTTATTCCCCGTCAGTCAATGTTTCACTTAGTACTTGGACTTCACCCTCGAGTAAAACTAGAAAATCTCTTGTCATCAAAGCCTTACCTGCTGCAATTCTTTGGTCGCTATGGAAGGAAAGGAATCGACGAGCTTTCGACAACAAGACGATAACAATGGCCAAACTCATACAGAAAATTAGATTCACCATTGCCTATTGGCTCTATCTTCAACCTGCATTCCAGAACACTACTCTCAGAAATTTCATGCTCAATTGGAAGAGTGTGGTTTATGAACCACCATGAATTCTTATGGTTGTAATCATTTTGAGGCGGTGTTTTTCGAATTTTTTATCTGTTGTTTTTTCGAATTCTCTGCAGCTTTTTCTTTGATAGTTGTTGCATCTTCCTGGGTCGGAAATTCGCAAGTTGTAATTATTTTGCAGTTGGCTTGTGCCTCTTCTAATAATATCCCTTATTTACCGTTCAAAAAAAAAAAAAAAAATTAAACCGAAACTAAGATTAATTAATTTAAATTTGAATTATAATAACCAAAAGCAAAACATACCAACATAATAACCGAATGCAAGTCCTCCAATGCTAGCAATCAACGTGAGATACAATATTGAAGATATACGGGGTTTTAGGGTTTCATTATCTTCTTCTCCAATTCGATCATCCATTATGCATGTATTACCAGTTATTCTTCTTCTCCAATTCTCCAATGGATTAATAATTCGTCTGCCGAGATAATAGGCAAACAAGGAAAACACAGAGGGAAAGTGATGTTTGTTCCTTTCAGCCACCGCTCATATATGTTTAAATAAAGTGGATACATGCACTTCTGCTTCTCCTTAAACTCTTCTTCAACTCTAACTCCTTAAAACTCTTCTCCAAGTCCAACTTTAACTCTTCTGCATTCCAACTTTAATTCAGATTAATGACGTCATGACGTTGCATTGTTTTGTTTAGGGGTAAATATTCGTCCAGAGCATATCTATATCTATATTCAAGTATAATATTTTACGTTAAAAATCAAATTAATGACGTACGCCACGATGTCGCATTGTTTGGGGGTCGCATTCGAGCTGCCTTCACCTTTTTTGATCAACAGCTGCCTCCACCTTGAAGCATGCATATCTTTGAATTTCTCCGTCTTATAGAGAATTGGACTTGCATTAGACATCCATGAGAATTGGACTTTCTCAAAAATTTCCACATATTTAATTAGAGCGCCACTGGCAGGCAGTGAAAAGAGAGAGTCGTGTTTTGAATGGGTCGGAAACTCTAGAGAAAACGGTTTCTAACAGAGTCACCGAAAAGGTTGCGAGGAGTTTGACTCGGACGCGTCCCATTGTAAAACTAAAAGTCATATAATTGTTCGACGTGAATTAAACTGGATTAAGTTGGAGTTGGAGAAGATTTGGTAACACATGATCTCACTTCCACGTCAATAACAGTATAACACACTAGCGGCGGCTGGAGATGCTCTTTTTAAGTTTTAAGTTTTTTCTTTTAGGATTTTAGTTTTTTCTTTTAATATACGACCAGGAAGGAAGAACAAATATCACTCTTTGTGTTTTCCTTGTTTGGCTATTATCTTCGCAGAAAAATTATTAATCTGCTGAATAACTTGTATCAAATAATACATGGAGGAACGCAGAATGGATGATCGGATAGGAGAAGAAGATTATGAAACCCTAAAACCTCGTTTATCTTCCATATTGAATCTCACATTATGTGCTAGCATGGGAGGACTTATTTTTGGTTATTATGTAGGTATGTTTAATCAGTGCTAATAAATTAATTAGGTAAATTTTAATTCAAATTTGAACCCAGGATAGTCTTTTAACTCGTTATCCGGTAATTCTACTACTTTTCCAGGATTTATCGTTGCTCAATTTGGTATGCTAAGTGATCTTGACTCTATTTTGCATGTAAGTTTATGAATTTTGATTGTTTATATGTTATGACATTCAAAAGATTGTTTTCAATTTTCATAATTTGCATACAATATCTTGGTAGGAAACTGTTCGAACGGGTTTAATAGGGGCAATTTTGGGTGCGGCAGCTGGTGGCTGGACAAATGATTGTTTGGGTCGAAAACATTCAATTTTGATTGCGGATGCTTTGATATTTGTCGGTGCATTACCACTTGTGTTGCTCTTCTCTATTGGTGATACGGTTTTGTGCTCTAATTATTGCTTGGAAAGTATTGGAAATATGTTTATAGGCTTCGGGGTTGGAATGGCTTCCATGACATCACCACTTTATATATCAGAATTTTCACCACCAAAACTACGAGATTTCCTTGTCAGCCTAAACTTTATCCTTTATGGAATTGGGAAATTTCTCTTTTTACATCTCTATAATGTAAGTGCCTTACTTTCTTTCTGCTACTACTTTTTAAATATTCGACATTGATATTAAAAATTCATATTTGGTTGTCACCTCGTTCTGACAAGTTAAATTTGTTCGTTTTTTTCGTTCAAAATGAAACATGTTTCAGGACTCTAGTTTATCCAGCAACTACATCATCGCATTAATAGGGATTGCAGGTCTATCTCACTTTTATCTAATGTTGAAGTTTCCTGAATCTCCTATGTGGCTTTACAAGAAGGTTAGTTTTGAAAATTATCTGCAGCTTCTTTCTCGTTTTCTGTTGTTGTCATGAATGCATTTATCAGTTTTTGTAATTTTTTGTAGACTAAGTAAGCATATCGTTTGATGGGTCTCAGTTCTCTGCTTTGGCTTTGGATAGATTTAATCATATCACATTATAAACATATATAAGTCTCATCTAATGTTCACTTGTTTTCATGGATAAAATTTAATTAAACAGGACCGTAAAGAGGAAGCAATAAAAGTTTTGAAAAATTATTACGCTTGTTTTCAAGTTGATAAAGAGTCTGATGCCTTCAAGTTGTTAATGAGGAGTGAAACTACTTATGAAGATGGGATTAGTTATTCTAGTAGTAGTATATTCTCTAAGATACGTAGTGCATGGTGTAATCCTCCGGTACGCAAACAGTTTGTTGTTGGCACTACTCTTCACGTCGTCCAACAATTAGTGGGGTTGAATTCGCTTATATTTTTTACCCCTAGTATCCATAAGTTGACTGGCTTTGGACCATCAAACCCTAAAGATGACATCGAGTTTATGAAGACTAGTCTGTATATAAATTTTGGTGTATTTTCAATTTTCGGCGGCATTTGTTGTACTTTTTGTTTGGTGGAAAGATTTGGGAAGAAAAAGATATTATGTTGGAGCACATATTGTGTGTTAGCAGGTTTATTAGGTTTATGTTTCATATTTATATTATCGCCTACTACTGGAGTTGTGAATCGATTCGAGAGCACCATACATTTCAGAAACAACACGTGTTCTAGTTACCTTGCAGCGCCAAACGCAGATTCGTGGGACTGTTTAACATGTCTTCGTGCATCCTCAGGGTGTGGGTTTTGCGGTGGTATACATAAAAATATCCTGGTAAGCAAGTAACACATGCAACATCAAACTACACTCACATTTGGCTGACATTTTCTTAGGTTCTCCTCTTGTCACCACCCCTTTTCTTCCATTGTTACTAAAGGATCACATGCTTTTCATGCACAGGGTCAATCTAGTGGTGCCTGCCTGATTGCAGAGTCGAATGGAAAATCACAAGCCTGTTCGGATGAAAACCGATTCTGGAGCACAGAATCTTGCGAAAATAGTGTTTTTGCACTGCCAGTTGTCTTTATCTTTTCTTTTTTAATATTTTCAGGCAACTTAGAAATCATTCCATGGATCATGAACTCACAGATGTACCCAACAGAAGTTAGGGGGGTATATGGAGGGACTGCTGCAGCGGCTAACTGGACATTTTTCCTCATTGCAATCATATTCTCTTTTGTTTTAACTAAAACTCAAGGCCCCGTCTTCACATGCCTACTAATCAGTATGCTTTCCTTCTTCGTGTCTCTGTTTATCAAGTCATTTGTACCAGAAAACATAGGCTCTTGATCTAGACTAGAAACAGAAAGTAGTTAACTGAGTGCAATTGTTCTGGTTCTATCTTTCATCTTTGAGTTTAGGAGATCTTAGTTGTTCTCCTTAACTCACTGATAGTGAATTATATATGATTTTAGGATATTCCTTGTAGTTTCGTCCTTGTTGGCTTTTGTTGGAAATTTTGGTATGTTTTGGTGGTAAGTATTTTGTCTACTGATGGCAGTGCAGGCTGGCCCTTCAACAGTCTATTACATTATATAATTTTAGAGGAAATCATAGATTCTTCATCAAATTTAAAGACACTACATTAGGTATAGTATAAGACTAATATATAGTCGTGTGGAGTGGATAAGGCATGGCCGATAAACTTCAAAGAATTGACAAAATCCATATGACCATGTCCCCCCAAAACTGAACAGATGCGAACTGATTATTTTGCCTTTATTCTCCATCTAAAGTTACTACAATGGTGGAAATGGTACTTGTTTGTGATTGTTGTTGCAATAGTGACAACAACTAGTCAAGCGAGGGGATAACAGTCCTTTATTCACGAATCCGGAGCTATTTATGCATATCTAAGGTCCTATTGGCCTGGCAGGTCCCTGCCAGTTGGAATGTAAGAGTTAACACATTTGTTTCCTTGATTTTGCGGTGCTGGTAGTAGTAGCCAAATTTATTCATTTGTGCAAACTGCAGTGCTGGCGCCTGGCTGTATGTCTATTCTTTGGGGTGGTAGTGTAACAAACAATTCCCTAATTTCACTAAATCAAATATTAACGGTAATTTAGGTGTCACAAATTATGAAAAGGTTGTCTTCAATCACTACTTTAAATGACCCTTCTTTTGTTTTCAAAGTTTACTTTTTGGAGAAATATGGCCGATCTTTCGTGGTGTCGGACAGGACATCCTGACGACGAGGATGGAGGACTTAATCTGGGGAAATTTGTTACTCTGATGTTTTAGTTTTAGATTAAGCGATACTAGTTCACTGTTCTAGCCGATTATACCATGCATTTTTGCATTATAGTGGGGTTCAGACAGTTCAGTACCCAGAAAATACGTGGTCGTTCGCATATGTGGATAATCCTTTGGTGTCATAGAAACATCCTTTTGTGGCATTGGTGTGGCGCGTTTTTATTGATGTTGCTTTGCAAACGTTGGGCCTCTTTCTTAATTTTCTGGTTCAAACTTTGTTTTACTGGTCACAAAATAAGAAAAACCGTTTAAATCTTCATCCAACTATTAAACTATATATGGAATGGACAAAGAAGGGCAGATTCTAATGGTTGGTAACTTAATTGATTATTTCCGAGAACGGCACCAAGCATCGTTGTAAGATTGACTATAGAACTAGGTAACATGCCCCGAAAATTATTACCTCCCAAACCAATTGAATAAAACTGGTTGGTAGAATTGATTAAGGAAGCAAGGAATTAGCTGTTCACTTCCAAGTCTATTTCTTTCTAAATTTAGAATGCTAAGACTTACCAAGTAACCAAGATATAATGGTTAATGAAATTGGAATTGTTCCAGTGAAATTATTTATTTCATTTAAAAAACAGTAGAGATTAGAAAGTGTGAAACCAATATCAAAACGAATACTCCCATGGAGTTGGTTTATCATCAACGAAAGAGCAGTAAGTAATGAGAGATTGCAAAGTGAAGCAGGCACCATACCAGAAAGTCAAGTATTTTTAAGCTAGTTAATTGGCTTAGAGTGCTTGGAACTTTTCCCTCTGAATTCTTACAACGAAGATAAAGATACACAATGAAGTCGGAATCTCTCATAATAGATTTTTGGATGAGGTTCAGTTCTGTGAGACTAGGTAGGTAGGCTAACTCATTTGGAACGCACAAGATTGCTGCGTGAGATATTAAGGTGCATGAGTATGAGACTGAAGCTGAAACTGGAACTGGAACACTGCCGTTCGCTGAGACTAATCCCTTTTCATTGCAGGTCTCAACTGAGACTTCAGTCACTAAACCAAGTTTATTTCTAGGCTTGCTTTACTAATTGGTTTACAACTACAAGGGGATAACTTGTTAGTAAATTGAAGACTAATTATTTCCTAAAGTTAGCCGTGACTGTTTTTGGAAAGGGGTTTCCTAAAAACGGCTAGAATTCTTGGTGGCCAAGTTTGTAACCTATATAAATAGGTAATTAGGCCTTGTAGAATTATATTGTGTAGGAAACGATTAAGAGATCGGTTAGAGATTTCTTGTATAGCTTTTAGGGCTAAAGCTAGGGTTTCGTTGTGAGAGCATATTGGTGAGGAACAAGAGACAAGGTTATCGTCTCGGGTAATTGTTGCGGTGTAACCAAGGGTTTGCTTGGGATTCACACGACGTTGTAATCGTTTTTCTTCATAGTGGATTTGAGTTGGTGCGGCTCAAAGTGGACGTAGACAATATATACAAGTTGTGTGTATTGGTCGAACCACTATAAATCTTGTGTCTTGTGAGTTGATTTATTTTTCTCGTATTTTCATAGTTGCTTTTGCTTGGTTTACTTATTATTCATCATAATATCTCAAGATCCGTTATTCCGCGGTTTTCAGTGATTCCCTAAGAAAATCCTGACAACTGGTATCAGAGCTCGGTTTAGAGCTTTAGGGTTCAGTACGATTGGAGTGGGAGTTATGGGTGATAATAACGAAAGTACGGTAGCTAGGGTTAAAGTTTTTAATGGGAGGAACATTGCGTTTTGTAAGTCTCAGATGGAAGACTACCTATATGAGAAAGACCTTGCTGATCCATTGGGTGGAGTTGCGAAAAAGGGAACACGCACAGACGATGTATGGATAACTCTTGATCGCAAGTGTGTAGCCGTGATCCGTAGATGTCTAACGGAGGAAGTCTACAATAACGTACAAAAGGAAACTAGTACGAAGGATCTTATGGATAAACTTGAAAAGTTGTATCAAAAGTCATCAGCCTCGGGGAAGATTATGTTGTGTGAACAATTATTTAATCTGAAGATGCAAGAAGGCGAAGCGATTTCAGCACATCTTGGGAAGTTTAAATCAATTATTTCTCAACTTTCAAAAGTTAGTATTACTTTTGATGATGAAGTTCAAGCTTTAAGGTTGTTATCGTCATTACCAAAGAGTTGGGAAACCGCAAGAACAACCATTAGCAATTCCGCAGGGAACGAGAAGTTGAAGCTTGATGAAGTGCAGCAAAGATTAATTGCTGAAGAGGAGAGAAGAATAGAACAAGGTTATGTTTCTAGTTCTTCAAGATCAACCTTAAGTATGCATGAAGAAGATAGAGGCAGGAGTTCAAATAAGAACAACAAAAACAAATCTAAATGGAAGTCTAGAGGGAAATCTAGGGGAAGATCTCAATCCCGGCCTAGAGGTGTTGTTGAGTGTTGGGCGTGTAAGAAAGTAGGACACTTCAAGCGCGATTGTCTGGAAAAAGGTGCTAATAATGGTGGAAACAAAACTAATCAAGAAGAGGTCAACGTAGTTGCAGCTGCGGAACCGGTGAAGGTACTTGTTGATAACAAAAAGGTGATTACGGAAAGTTTTCTACTACTCTCTAAGGACAAGCAAGATGAGTCTTGGATTATAGACTCGGGAGCTTCTTTCCATGCAACGGGTGATAAGAGTATTATGATCTCTTATAAAGAAGGATACTATGGCCAAGTATTCTTGGGTGACGGTGAAGCATGCGACATCATCGGTTTGGGTGATGTGATCTTAAAAGTCAATGGTTCGACATGGAAATTGAAGGATGTACGACACGTTCCAAATTTGAAGAAGAACTTGGTGTCTGTGGGCCAAGTTTGTGATGATGAATGTGAAGTTGTGTTAACAAAACACAATTGGAAAGTGAAGAAAGGGGCTATGGTGTTAGCTCGAGGAGTTAGAGTCAATACTCTATACCGGACTTCAGAAGGAACTACTTTAGCCGTGGCTAGTAGTAGTGAAGACACTAACTTATGGCATAGAAGATTAGGGAACATGAGTGAAAAGAACATGAAGATTCTATGTTCGGGAGGATATGTACCTAAGGTGAAGTCTGTTGATATAAGTTTTTGTGAAGACTGTGTTCTTGGAAAACAAAAACGGGTTAGCTTCAGCAGAGAAGGAAGAGACTTGAGAAGAGAAAAACTTTATTTGGTTCATACCGATGTATGGGGACCAATTAATGTTGCATCTCACAGCGGATTCCATTATTATGTCACCTTTATTGATGATCACTCAAGAAAGGTGTGGATTTACTTCATGAAGAATAAGTTCGAGGTGTATGAAGTGTTTCAAAAGTGGAAAGCTTCGGTTGAAACAAAAACTGTTCTGAAGTTAAAGTGTTTAAGGTCATACAACGGTGGTGAGTATGACAAAACAGAATTCTTACAACTATGTGCTACAAATGGAATTCGTTTGGAGAGGACGGTTCCAAGGACGCCACAGGAGAATGGAGTAGCAGAACGTATGAATTGGACATTGAATGCACGTTCAAGGTGCATGAGATTGCAGTCTGGTTTTCCCGAGACCTTCTGGGCACATGCAACAGAGACGGCTGCTTATCTAATTAACATGACACCTAGTAGTCCATTAGATATGAAGATACCAGAGGAGGTTTGGACCGGAAAAAAGGTAAATCTTTCATATTTGAAATATTTTGGTTGTGTTGGTTATGTTCATCTTAGTCCCGGTGAGAGATCTAAGATAGGTGCTCAAGCAAAGAAGTGTATATTTCTTGGTTATGGAAATGACGCTTTTGGATATAAACTTTGGGACTACGAGGGTCACAAAGTTATTAGAAGTAGAGACGTCACTTTTAATGAAAATGAGATGTACAAGGACAGGAACAAAATACAAGTTAAAGATGTCGGGTCAAGCAACGTCGATAAGGAGTTATATATCGATATTGATGATGTTTCTGGAAAAAGAGTGGTACAAGAAGAGCACGATGTTTCTGATGGCGGAGAAGTACAAGAAGGGACTTCTGATGCAGTGGGAGTTACTCCCATAGTTCCACAACAAGTACGAAGATCATCAAGAACTCCAAAACCAAACCTAAGGTATGCTCTGAATTATCTATTACTTACGGATGGAGGTGAACCTGAAGATATTAAAGAAGCACTAGCGGCTAATGATTAAGGAAAGTGGCAACTTGATATGGAGGATGAGATGAATTCACTTGATGAGAATGGAACATGGGTGTTAGTAAAATTACCAAGAGGTAAGAAGGCGTTGCATAAGAAGTGGGTTTATCGTACGAAATCTAAAGCAAATGGATAAATTCTCTACAAGGCGAGGTTGGTTGTGAAAGGTTTCCAGCAAAAACATGGTGTTGATTACAACGAGATATTATCTCCAGTTGTGAAGATGACTACTATTCGAGTAGTGTTAAGTCTAGTGGCTTCTGAAGATCTCTACCTTGAACAGTTGGATGTAAAGACATCTTTTCTTCATGGTGACCTAGATGAAGAAATTTACATGAATCAGCCAAAAGGATTCATAGTAAAAGGCAAAGAAGATATGGTGTGCAAGCTAAAGAAGAGTTTGTACGGTTTAAACAAGCCCCGAGACAGTGGTACAAGAAGTTTGATAACTTCATGCATAGAAGAGGTTACTCACGGTGTAATGCAGATCATTGTTGTTACTTCAAAAGGTATGGTTCTGATTACATCATATTTTTACTATATGTGGATGATATGTTGGTTTCCGGAACATCTCTACAAGAAGTTGAGAATTTGAAGAAACAATTAGCAAGTGAATTTGCTATGAAAGATCTTGGTGAAGCAAAACAGATTCTTGGTATGAGAATCATAAGGGACAAAGCTAAGGGAACTCTTATGCTTAGTCAGGCTGAATATATTGAACGAGTGTTGAAAAGGTTCAATATGGAAAATCCTAAACCAGTTAGTTCTCCACTTGGAAGTCAAATTCGTCTTTCAAGTGTGCAGTGTGCGAAGACAGATGAAGAAAAGGAGTACATGACTAACGTACCATATTCTTCGGCTATTGGAAGTCTAATGTATGCTATGGTATGCACGATACCGGATATTACACATGCAGTGGGAGTAGTGAGTAGATATGCAAGCAACCCGGGAAAACAACATTGGGAAGTTGTGAAGTGGATTCTCAGGTATTTGAGAGGTAACACAAATGTACCATTGTGTTATGGAAGAGGTAGTTCTATTTTGAGGGGTTATGTGGATGCAGACTTCGAAGGTGATGTAGATAAAAGGCGAAGTACTACCAATTATGTTTATACTATGGGGTCAGCTGCAGTGAGTTCGAACTCACGGTTACAGAAGTTAGTGACATTGTCTACTACGAAAGCGGAGTACGTAGCAGTAACAGAAGCGAGCAAGGAGATGATTTGGTTACAAGGATTATTAGTTGAGTTTGGAAAGGAACAAGGAGATAGTGTTCTGTTTAGCGATAGTCAAAGCGCTATACATTTAGCCAAGAACTCAGCCTATCATGCTAGGACGAAGCATATAGATATTCGTTATCATTTCATCCGGGATCTCTTAGAATAAGGAGAGTTAAAGCTCGAGAAGATTCTTGGTTCTAAGAATCCGGCGGATATGTCTACCAAGGGAGTTACATCAGACAAGCTAAGGCTCTGCAAGGCTTTAGTTGGTCTCTCAGAATGAGGATCTGGGAGGGGAGCCGCACTGACATGAAGATGTTTTAGCACCGTAAAAATCCAAAGTTGAATAAAAGGAGAATTGAAGATAATAAATGAGTCTTCAAAGTGGGAGATTTTTAGTTAATTGAAAACTAATTATTTCCTAAAGTTATCCATGACTGTTTTTGGAAAGAGGTTTCCTAAAAACGGATAGAATTCTTGGTGGCCAAGTTTGTAACCTATATAAATAGGTAATTAGGTCTGGTAGAATTATATTGTGTAGGAAACGATTAAGAGATCGGTTAGAGATTTCTTGAATAGCTTTTAGGGCTAAAGCTAGGGTTTCGTTGTGAGAGCGTATTGGTGAGGAACAACAGACAAGGTTATCATCTCGGGTAATTGTTGCGGTGTAACCAAGGGTTTGTTAGGATTCACACGACGTTGTAATCGTTTTTCTTCATAGTGGATTTGAGTTGGTGCGGCTCAAAGTGGACATAGACAATATATACAAGTTGTGTGTATTGGTCGAACCACTATAAATCTTGTGTCTTGTGAGTTGATTTATTTTTCTCGTATTTTCATAGTTGCTTGTGTTTGGTTTACTTATTATTCATCATAATATCTCAAGATCCGCTATTCCGCGGTTGTCAGTGATTCCCTAAGAAAATCCTGACATAACTTCGAGGAGATTGAAAGGAAATGTTAAAAAATGATGGGAATCGGCCGGATTCAGCCAGAACGTCATCATGTATACATTGTAGGGATGACCATGATAATTTGATGCCCCAAAGCAGAAATCCAAAATGATTCTCTATACATAAACTTGGTATAAGAAACCTATACGGCATAAGCATCTTAATTTTGTATACCAATTAACTTTACATCCTTCTCACAACCTCTAGCTGCTTACAGCGCAAGCCAATAAAAAATGTAGACTGTGAAGTTTCAAAAGTGTAGGCCATAAAAATTTCACAAGACTCAAGTGCTTAGATTTATATGTGCACGGGTTTGAGGTGCGGGGTAGAGACTCCAATATATAAACACACAATATAAGAAAGAACCAACTTATCATCATAATGACTAGACTTAACTGCCTCTAGTAACCACACAGCATAAGCAATAAGCCAAAAACTGAATATTTATCTTAGTTTTGCAATATGCAAGAACTGAATGTTTATCTTAGTTTTGGTAGGGATTCACCAGGCCAGTAGTGTAATCCAAAGGCGACAAATGAGAACCCCATGAAAAAAAAAATTAATATCTTGTGAGCCGATGGCTCACATATCAGATGTTAAACGGATCAGAACAAATTCTATACTTGGACCTTAGCCAAAAAAAGTTCGAAAGGGGTATTATGCATATTCGAGTCTCTCGTTACAGCTTTTATAGGTTATTATAGTTTTCTCACAGCTTAAACAGTGTGGTCAAAAGGTAAAAAAAACTCTTAAAAAAATTTCAGTCAAAACCCTAAATCCATAAGCATATACATCTCCATATCTGTCAAATCTTATTCATCGAAAGCTATTGACCCTCTCTTTCAGTCCAAATATGAAATTAGTTCTCCTATTTCTTTCACTTCTCTTTGTTTTCTCATCAGCGTTATTTCTAAAGTACCCGATTTTTGATAAATACAAGATAAGATTAGGTTCGTCTCTTTCTCCTTCTTATAATTTACCAAACAAAAATTACTGGCTCTCACCCTCTGGTAATTTTTCTTTTGGATTCTACATATTATGTTCTGATTGGGACTGTGATCCTAGCTACCTTATTGGTATATGGCTTGTCAAATCATCCAGTAAAACAATATAGTTTGGGTTGCTAATCGTTATGATCCTCCACTTAACAATCTATCCACCATATTTTTCCATTGCGATGGACATTAAAAATCTCTGGTAATAAAACAAGAGATTGATTAATATGGGAAGCTTGTACTTCAAATAAAAACAAGAAAGAAAGAATACGTTGAAAACGTTATTGGTAAAGAAAATATTTTATTTCCGGATGTAGCAATATCATCTTCGTATGCAAAAATGCATGATAACGAAAATTTTGTTCTATATAGTCATAGTTCTGGTGTCATATGGGAAATTTTCGATCATCCAACCGATACAATTCTCGGTGGACAACAATTGCATAGTGGGCAAACTCTAAGAGCAAGTAGTAGCACCAAGGCTACAAAAGAAAATACTGGTTAGGAATTAAAGAATACTATGGAAATTTGGTGATAGGCCATTCGTTAAGTAAGGACACTAGGGAATCAGTAACTGGCCAATTGTCATTGAATTTAAATCCTGTTGATGGTCGACTTTATCTCGTGGATGGGAATGACATGGTATTGCAGAACATTACTCGAGGCGATTATAGACGTCATCATCTTGATACTAATGTTATTTATAGAGAAAAATTGGATCCAGAAGTGAATTTTCGATTGCATATGGAGAGATTTGAATATGAAGGTGGAGAGTCAATTCTATTATGGTATTCACGCCTCAGAGACAATAGTATGAATAATACGGAACTTTATATTCT
The DNA here is from genome assembly GCA_023529315.1 of Papaver bracteatum. NCBI lineage: Eukaryota > Viridiplantae > Streptophyta > Magnoliopsida > Ranunculales > Papaveraceae > Papaver > Papaver bracteatum. Next base: position 69,920 of record JAJJWX010002215.1, on the reverse strand, counting down.
CCTGTTTATCGTCACTATATTCTTGCCATCTATAGGTCTACTTTTCTTCTTAATTTGGCCCAAGACTGATCAGGATTTTCAGCAGCTCCACAAGGATGCTTTGCAGCAAGAAAGTCTGAAATCGTGCAGCTAATGGTTTTTGAAACACCTTTTCATTGCGGCATAGTGATGCTAGCTAGATACATGTTAATAATAACCTGGTTATATGATGTTCCCTGTTTCTGAAGCCTTTTCTTAGCTGCTAATGCTTGTTTCTAGAGTTTTTAGTTAAATTTCTCTTTAAGAAATACTATATATATATGTCTTGCTGAAGCTTGTACTTCGATAAATTATTTTGCATTTTCTTTTGTTGTCCATAAACTTTCAGGTAATCTATGCCAACATTCTTATGAATTTTCATTCATTTTGAACTGTACCTAGGGCTCATTCTTAGCTCTTATAGTGATTTATGGCGCATAGAATTATCACTAATGAATTTACATTTTATATCCCATAGAATAGAAATGACTGAGATTTTAAGATGTGAAGACTGGCGAGGATATCTTCAAACTTAATTGGTTATTATGGGTTCTGAACCCTGATTCATTTTGTTACCCACACAAGTACATAACATTATACTAGAGAACACGACTAGTGTCATGTTCGATAAATATTATCCTTCTTCTCTCAATTTAACCCACTGACTGAAATATCTAGTATGGCCCCATCCCACATCTTGTTGTGCTTAACTAGATATCTCATTTTAACATTAGCTAATGCTGCGACTTATTTTCTTTTCTTTTGAATTACAAGAATCAAAAGAAATTATGGACTAAGACATTAGGAGGAAGTAGGGGGTGGAGTCATTGATCCGCCAGTTGGTAGTCTGGTTTGCTAGCAGAAAATTGGCGAGATTGCGAGAATCTTAATTAGCTCCTTGCCAAGATATAATTGAAGCAAACATATTTTAAAGAGAGAGGGTCATATCCTTCATCTCCAGGATTGCACTACACCATTTTTCCGAATTAGAAACAAAATTTTGCAACAACTCTTATGCAGTTGTGAATTCGCAACTAATTCAGAAACGGCTTGAAACTTCGCAACAGCTTGATGCAGTTGCGAAATTTTTGGCTGTGTTGCAATTTGCAACTGCTGACCATACCACATGTGCTTCCCACTGTGTGCAAGGTAACACCTGAATTGCAGGTGTGCGAACCAACCGTGTGCATGGTAATACCTTAAAACCCTAGATTTTATCAATGTATCCCATTTTATCTATTACAAAAACAACTCACTCCTTCTCCTCCTCTCCCCCTACTCGTGCTCCTGAGATATTTTAATTTCTTCTTCTTACTATCTCATGATTTAATCTCTCTATATATTGAATAATAATTTTATCAGGTTCTCCTTCCTCTTCTGATTCAACTATATTCCATCAACAACATCAAACATATATTCTGAATCTATGAAGAAGATTCAATGAAGATCATCAATAACTTAAAACGAAGATTCATCAACAAAAAATGAATCGAAAGATGGGTATAATCTCTCCTTGTAGTTTTTGTTTAATAGATTAACTTCTCCGTCTTAAATTGAAATTTCAGAAAAAAGAATATTTTATATGTTGGTAAACCTAATTGCTTTTGTTTGATCTTGTCTCTCTTTTATCATTTATGATAAGAGTTGATATCTACATTAATCTCATTTTGATCTTTCTTTTGAGATAAAATTTCCGAAAATTTACAAAAAAAAAAAAAATCTAGGGTTCATGATTGAATTTTTTTATTTTAGAGTTTACATCCACTGAAACTTGATTTTTGGCTTGTTAATTTAGTGTGTTTTTTTGTCCTCAGCTGAATAGAATAGGATTTTTGCTTGGTTGGATACTGGTGATTGAGTTGCAGTAAATTTATCTCCTTAAATCAGTTCACCTAATCTTCATCTTAATTGTTAAAATTTACTATTTCAAACTCTATATTATATGAGACACTCTTCATCTGGTTTCTAAAAAAATTAGATCAGTGATGGATTTGTTGCAGAGACCCATCAAGTTAAATCAGAGATTTGTTGACTGTGGGGAAGTGCTTTTGCTCTTGAACTATTAGCTGTTAAGGTAACAATATTAATTCTTTCCAAGTAACAAACAATGTGTCCTTATGTTAACTCTGTGACCATTTTTCAATTCTCAGTTCATCATTATGATTAGTACATCTCGAATCTTGCAGATAAGTCAAATATCGTGCACATGGGTGTGTTGTATTTGACAGACACAGGTCTCATATCAAAGGAAAGTAAGTGTTTAGCATCAACACTCTTTTAGTTTTGGTCCTTAAGATGTTACTCTTTACATATATATGTTGAAGACTTTCTTCTTGAAATTATTGATGCCTTGTAGAATACTTCAGCGGAGTATTCATTCTTTGTATATATAAAACTTTTGTAGGTATGTACAGATTATATTGCATTATTGCAAAAATAGTTGAATCTGAATGTTATTTTGGATTCCAAGGGTTACTTACTTGATGAAGACGGATTCAATTATATGAAAGTGGCACTTGCGAGGGATATCAAATCTTAACAAAGTAGTTTGATGTTTGTTTCACCAGCGAACATATTGCATCTCTTAGTTTTCATTCTCACTTTATTAAGTTTACCTTGTAAGTTATCTTAATCTGCAGATATTATCAAGACTCTCATCAAAGTACTACGAGGATATGTAAAACCTTGGAATGTAAGTTGTGATCTTGCATTTCCATGCACATGTGATGTTGTAAATTTTGTCAGCTCAGGCCATCGTATATTGGTAGAAGGTAAACAAATATTCTAGTGGAAATGTCACAATGGGTACGGAGATAGTTTTGTTTCTTATTTTTTGGTATTTGTATCTTTCATGATTGTGCATTATGATTTGGTTTACAGTCTCAGCTATGAATTGTACTCAAGCAATTTATGTACTGAGGAAATCTAATGTTCTTATTGCTCCAACAAAAGCTTCTTGTACTGGAGGGGTATGGTAACTATCCATGAGATTTTTTCTTTGATTTATCCAAATTTGATGTACTAGCATGCGATGAGAAAGATATTCAATGCATTTCCTGGAAAGCTGACAATATATGAGACTTCGACAGCCACTGTTATGTTTGATGAGATGGTATTAAACCGATATGGCCATGTCTTATGTATGCGAATGTGTCAATTCGATATTTGAGTATGCTAAATTTATACAAAATTTTTCTTTTGAACTACTGGTTGCCACATATACATAGTCGTCAATTGAGGTGCTAAATTTGTGGGTTTTTTTCTTCTATATGGAAAATGCCGAGATCTGGAAGTCTATTAGTGCACATACCTGGGCAAGTTGATTCCTTATAGCAATTGTAAAACAGAAGATGCCGAAAAATGGCAACTTGTCTTGCTGATAAAGTGATTATGTGTGAATGGAGATCATCTATTGAGTACTACCAATTATCCTTTTTTGTATCTGTAAGTGAGTTTTAGCTAATCAATTCACCTTGGACGTTTCTTCAGTTTTAGTTGACCTTGTCATCATGTTTTTGGTTTATATCCCATAAAATGTTTCTCAGTACGTTCAATTTAGAGAAGTATAACCACAATGAATGAACTTGATGTTCTAAATTGAAAAAGAAACAAAAGTAGGTGATTACCTGTATACAGCCATTAGTAACACTGGATGCATTCTTATGATTCTTCCCATGTGTATTTTGTTTGTTTTCTCTCCTTTTCTTCGAACCAAGGTAGAAAATGCTTCATCTTAGCGCAACATAGGGAAACAAATCATCCATCGTTTGGGACTTTGTAGATATGAGTTGCAACTTTTTGGTTATTATGCCATTTACAGTACACATAGGTTCACAATGTATACATGATGACTAAGTTTCAGTTGTCATTATTGCATAATTCATGGATCTGTTTTTCTCCAAAATTTCACTGATGTCGCTTGCTAACTGCTGTGCTGAACACCTCAATCCTCGTACTATTACTTGCGAGTATATTATGTGCATCCTGTATGTACATATTTCTATACAGTAAGGTTTTGTTAAGTTATTTTTCTTGTGTTCCAGGGGTTTTCTGAGCTTGAATATGCAATTTTCCGTTACTGAGAACACTGTAAGTTAATTGTTATTTTTATATTAACATTTGGGAAGTTGGTTGGTTTCAACAAAATGGAGTTGTTAAGTGCTACTGTGGTGTTCAATTCTATGTTTGTTTTCACTTTTCCTTGCAAGTTCTATTAGTAACTGCAATTTTTAAAGTGTACATGCTTGCGTTTTTACAGGTCGAAGCAAATTCTTCGAGGAATTTGAGTTTTTCTGTCACATGTACAACTTCTCAACGAGGTAAACTTGGTCTGCTTCTCGTCGCTCATGGGAAGGCACTAAATGCTGGTGACGATATGGTTGGTTTGAAGTAATTAGATGTTGATACAGTTACTGTATGACCTGAAGGACATATTATAAACTTACAGGCATTTTTTTTTTTGTACTGTTGTACATCATTTTTTAGAAACTTAAGGAATGTTTATTGGAATTTTCCATTAGTACTGGAGGACTTCTTTGCTCAACGCACACTTAATGTCTCTCATAGAAATGGTTATATGTTTTCAGTAACGATAGCCTGAATTTGGCCGGAAAATGCAGTGAACCCTTGACTTGGTCAATAGAAGGTTGACTTGACCTTTTTTTTCCTGTTGCAAAATTTAGCAACGGCTTTCCGCTGTTGCTAAATTTAGGACCAGGACATAGAAACCCGGTCCGGCTAAAAGGAGACGTTCTAAGTTTTTTTGGTTCCAAATTTTGCAACTGCAGCAGAACAGTTGCGAATTTTTGATTTTGCAACTGCTTGGAGATGTTGCGACAAAAATATAGCAACAGCAAACAGCCGTGCTAAATCTATTTGCAACAGCTAAAACAGTTGCAAAGTCAAGAAAAAACAGTTGGATGAACTGAAAACTGTTGCGAAAAAATTTCGCAACGGCTTAAGCGCTGTTGCGTAAGAAATGCACGCCACGTTTCGCAACGACTTCCTGCTGTTGCAAGTCCCTTTTGCAACAGCATGCAGCTGTTGGTTATCCCCAAAAATGGTGTAGTGTTGTGTTGCGGATTCTCCATGATATAGTCGGAAAGCCTGTGTGATGAAGAAATCGACCACTGAGTGGGCTCCACTTTCCACTGCAGTTCATTTCACGTCTAGTTGTGGGGACATTTGAACAACAAGCAGAATTGCATTTGCTTTCCATATCAGCAGTAGTAGTGGCAGAGGCTTGACTGTTCTTGCAAGACCCATCGGTGTTGATCTTGTGGTTGCCTTCAGGAAGAGACCTTGTTTGAAACTATATATATGGTTGCACGTACAGATTGTTGAGGACAAAGGTATTCTGTTTCATCAGCTACTGAGAAGAATTCAATGCAGTTATAGGCTTCTTTACAACAATACTGTCAAACATAATCAAGTTTCTACATTCTAGTGTCCTGGATGCTCAATAATAGACTAGATCTCAGCTTGACAGTCTGACCTCCACCCTTCATGATTAACAATCAAGAAAGTGATAGTGGGCTGAAGTCATTTCCATTTCTAAGTGACAGATTGGAGACGGACATCACAGCTTGAATAACTTTGCAATGTATGAATAAATAAATGGTTGATTGATGGTCTCAAGCTCTTCATGACGACACGTGTGGCAGAACCATCGGGAAAAGACTTTACTTATTGTTTTATGCTTGAAGATATGATTCACGGAGGAATCTAAACACATTTCACCTCCTTATGCAAAGTGTTTTTCTTTTTCATGAGCAATGACACGTACTTTGATACGCAAGGGAAACTTTGAAATCAAAACCAATGATTCCAAGAAATTGAACCTGTTAAAACAAACTGTGAGGAAGCTTACTGAGAAATAAAGTAGTGGAAATTAAATAAATTGAGTCCGGAGTCTCCGGACTTAAGTTCTAGTCTGCTTAGAACTCAATAGTATAGACTAAAGTCCATGTTGGTTTGTTAATAGTGCTTATTAATTTTTTTGACTGACCAGTGGTGTAATGGTCTCGACAGTTTGCTGTATGATCATCTTAATTTTACTCCAGATGTTGTTAATACTCAAAGCATCTCCAACGGGATGTCTTAAACCTCCTATTTTAGTGGCCACCTAGGATTTATCAAGTTTTTAGGAAAAATTGGTCTCCAACCGAAATGTAGAGAGGGGATGTGAGGGTGATGTGGAAGGTAGTTAGGAACACATCCTTTACGGGATCCTCTTGTTTCAGAGGTTCATCTAAAGGATGTGAACCAAATTCTAAGTTAAAAAAGTTAACTAAATAATTGAAATAGCCAATCAGATTTGTCCAAATACACCCCAAATTAAGTTGAATACACATTCCATTGGAGATGGTTTTGTTTATCCTCCTAAACTCATGGGATTTTGGTGTTAAGGATGTTTTTCAGAAAAACCACGTAGGAAGCACTCCAAGTTTCCATTGGAGATGCTCTCATACTAAACTAAAGTGGACTTTATATTGGGATAGACAATGGGTTTTACCGGATTCGTTGCCGTTCCCCATAGGGATGGCTACTTCTGTTGTAGCTGAATATATGGCTGCTATAGCGCTATTCTAGCAATAGAGACTACGCAGCGAAAAGGTTATAGAAGAGCTTGCTTAGAATGTGATTCACCGTTGATTGTGAACCCGATCAAAGGCGAAGGAACTGCCCCTTGGCGCCTTCGAGTTCAATATAACAATTGCATGCATTTTTAAAAGAGTATTCAACGGTTGTCCAGACCTCTTAGCTTAAATATGGATCTACTTCGAATGAAACTGTTTGGTGGTCCTTCCAACCAGTTTTCTTGGCTAGTGGTATATGGTCAAATCGCTTAGGTTTTCCTTGTTATCCTTTAAAGGTTATTGTCCCCCTCCATTTTCTGTTTTCCATTTTCTTTTTCTTCTCAATAAATTTCTCCCTTTGGGGAGTTTCGCAAAAACCAAAAAGGTCATGCTCTAATAGGGACCTTGCTCTCATGGGCGTCACTTTTTAAACCCAGTCTAAGAGGGAATTCAACTGGAATGTAATTTTTCACTAGTTTGTAAGTAGCTATTATGTACATTCCTCCCTCATCTAATAAAATCTCCTTCTTCATCCAGAAAACAAAAAAGATAAGTCATCCAACATCGGAAGTTTGATACGTTACGACTTTACGGGAAGGTGTTTGTGTCACATATAAATCATGGAGCTCACTTCTCTTCTCAGCATTCTAAATAATTTGGTGTCTAATCCCGAAATCGAAGATGAGCTTGTTTTGCGGGTTGGCGGCAAAAGTGGTTCTTTTCCAGTCAAATCTGCCTATTTAGCTGATTATAATATAGATACTGTTATTTAGCTGATTATAATATAGATACTGTGAATGTCTTTCCTAGAAAGAAAATTTGGTCTAGATGTTGGCCTCACAAGGCAGGTTCCTTTTTGTGGAAACTGGTGCAATGCAAGCTCCCAACTGTTGAAAATTTGCTCATGAGAGGAAATTGCGATCTAACTTTGTTGGCAGGAAAAACTTTTCTCCCTTGTGCTCCTTATGTTTTGGGATTGTCTTTACAACAGCCAAATTTGGGTGCATTTCTCGACTCATGTAAATAGGATCCTAAATCAAGATTGAAGTCGGTAAATAAAAAAGACTAGAAACCACCACAGTTTCTCAAGAATACTTTGTTTTAGAATACCAGTAGTAGTGAAAAGAAGTTCTGATCGACATGCATGGGTAACCGGTTTCCTGTATATATAACAACAAGCCTCCAGAAAAAATCGTAATATTAATAATATAAAGTCTTGTAAATTGGCAATAATGTCCGGTATAAACCCAAAATATTATTGGGTTACATTTTGACTTTTCCTGGTGCGCATATCCCCTGAAAAAGAAACAATTTACAATTAAGTCGAAACTCTTGGAAAAGGAGAAGATAAAGAAGGAGACACAAAATAGAGGGGAAGAAGATGGGAGAAATTTCTTATTCATGTGTGTAGAAGACAATAGATTAGGCCTCTATTTATATAGATAGAAGACTTGGTGTACAATATATGTAAACCCTAAACTTTGACACGAAGGACATCTTCGTAAATAAACAATAGTTGATAACACTCGCCCTGATGACCACTGTGGATAAGTCATTACAAGCATACCAGGAAAACTCAAAAGATAAAAACCTTAAATTGCATAAGCATGTAAAAACTCAGACAGTGTTGGACACGCATATGTTGCCTCATTAAAACCTTGACAAGGAAAACCCAGAGGGACAACACCTTGACGAAGGAAAAAGAGTACAACGCGATAAAGTCCAGTGAATGCACCTTAATTTGATAACAGTGCCCCCCCTGATAAATACTTCAGTCAAATATTGGCGTGCTGGAGATATCAATGCTTTCGTGAGAAATTTTCCAGCTGATGAGGTCTTCTTTTGTGTTAGTCTTCTAATGGTAGTGTTCTCGAGTCTTCACGCTTCTTTGAATACATCGAAGACTTGCTTCTTGGATTGCTAGCTTCTCGGAGATGATTTTCAAAAGTTGTTGATGTAGTTTCTTCAACAAAGTGCCAATACGCAGTTATAGTTCCAAAGGTGAATAAAAGTTGTGATCATACCATATATGGATTAGAATAATATCTAAATTCATAGGAGACTGTTATGTTGATGTGGTCTAACAAAATAACCTAGTTAATGGTGGGAATCCACCAAATAACCAAAATAGATACAACTCCCCCTTGGATGACCACCATGTTGAATTAATTTTCCTTACTAAAACCTTGCCATTAAAACCCAATGGGAAAAAAATTGGACGAAGGAAAAGAGCACAAATATCAACATTAAAATATATATATATTAAACGTCAGAGATGTTGCCTCGTTAAAACCTTATCAGGAAAACCACATGGGACAAAACCTGAAGCCAAGGGAAAAGAGTACAACTTTTGACATATTTATCGTTGCTAACTCAACTACATGAGTTTTTCAAGAAATAAGCATCAAAATTAAAACTCTAGTATATCTTAAAGAAGAGTTTAAGCTAGCATAATTCCAACTGCAGATTCAAGAAAGGAAAGAAAATAGAATTTATGCTGCTAAAGCGTGGATTTTTTTGTTTTTAAGGACTCATTAAGAGACCCATAAAGTTGATAACATCAACTAATTAATCTGGATTCTTGGTTTTATACCAAATTCTAAAAACACATAGAAGATTGTTCGACCTGACATAATCAAATCAGGTGGCTGCCTAAATATATTCCCAACCACATTTCTTGTGTAAATGCAATGCGAGTCCTTCAAGGACTACCACGCCAAAAGCATCATAAATGGAGAACAAAAGTTTATTGAAACAATCTTTGGGTCTAAGAAAAAATAGGACCCTCAAATCATTTTTACAACGAACATATTTCTCAGACAACACATTATGACTACACCAACCAGTAAGTAATAAGTTTGGCAATTTTAAGGTGTTAAGTCTTGGATCCAAATTTGTGTTAACCAAGAAACAATAATCCAATCTAATTTGGATTGTATGCCAACCAATCACATATGTCAATATTCCTCTGCAGAGGGGTTAAGAACCACCATATTTTATTATTTCAGTAGCTACTATAAATGAATATTCGACAATGTTAGATAACTATGATCCCACATAATTCTCAAGTATATGCATATCTTGAAAATTCACAGAATTGCTGGTACCAGTTCCCGCAGGCATTATAATATCCCCATCTTCTAGTGAGGAGAAATAAACTATGAGAATGTGGACCTTTTGTAGCCTCTTATAAAATGCTACATTTATTTTAGATGTGACTGGATTTGCCTCTAAGAGGAATAAGCTTAAAAAAAAAAAAAAAAAGCTAGATGAAAAATTTTACGCCTAGTAAATGACAGCCTTTTTCGATTTGATCGAGATGAGAGAGAAACTGATATAACTTTGAAGTTAATTAATACCAATGTATGGTAGTGTATATTCTCCCCCTGATTATGGCGGAAATATTTTCATCTCATATACTAAAATAAGTTTCGTAGAGTATTATCCGATTAATTCGAGGACATATACTCATAATAATTTCTGGATTATAAACAACTCCAGATTGGACAATAGATTCTGATTTAAAGATCCATAAAAGAAATTGTCCTAATAATAAAATTCTAGTCTTCTTGACATACAAAATTAATATCAACCAAGGATTTTATTGACTACAACCAAAAACATATAAAATATGTAAATAAATCTCCATATAATTGCGTGAACTCTAAGGCCAACGAGATAAAGATTTGGATTGTGGACACTTTATTTTCCAAAAGAAACTAAATTTTAAGATCAATTTAGTCACTACAAGGACTAATGATATACAGGCTTACGAGCCGGGTGCACCCTTTGATCTTATGCGTCCTTCGGTGTTCCAAAAACAAGTGGAATAATCTGAATTTTGGAGATTATTATCACAAGGAAGCAATGATTGCTCAATATCCCTAAGAAATGCAACAAATCCTCGTTTTATTGGTATTTGTAATTGTAACGATATTTTATATATTCCTTTAAGATCGATATGGAAAAAACAAACTTAATTGACTTATTTGTTTCTTCTTGAGAAAGATAAAGAAACCATTTTCGTTATTGAATTAAAAAAAAATCCATTATTGGTTGAAAAATACAATTCTTATTGGCAAAAATTGAGATGATATGCCAATTTATTTTCTCTCATCTTATAAAAATGATGGAGGACAACCAATACCGATTGGGTCTATACGGTACACCAAAATTACATCGACAAAAAAATAAAATAAAAATAAATAATTTGCTGCATTAGTTATCGCATATGGAAAATTCATTCCGTGTTGAGGATGGTTTCTTGTAGATATATAGAAACCAATTATAATTAAATCACATGATCTTCGTCGAATGGACAAAAATACCAAAGTTAATTGTCCGTAGGTTTTTCAACCATGCATGTATTTAATTTCTTTAAAGGTAACCAAATATGCGATAACACCAATTTTGGTGATTACGATTTCATTAAATGAATAGAAATTGTAAACCATCTTTTGATGGATTTTCTTTTCCTTTCTCTATGAAAAGAATTAGAATAAAAGAAAAAAAAAAAAAGGATATTAAACTTATCCCTAAATAAATATACATAAAAAGAGAAACTGTATATATATATGTAACAAAAATAAAAATAAAAATCAAGACAGAAATATAGATCAATTATTATAGCTTACCGATTTGGCACCTTTAGATAATCACGACTAATATATGAAAATATATGAGCCTGTTAATATATGCCTATTATTGCATAGCCAATTAATTACTCCATAAGTGCTTGGGACACCGTTTACACTTGCAGTCGTAGAGTGTTCACGAAAAGCACCCTATGTATCCAAGTGAGATGAGACGGTACATGAAAATACAAAAGAAAACAAAACTGAAGTTATCTTGACTTGTATATATAATAATTTAAATTAACCAATGGTTTAAAAAGTAAAAGGAAGGTTAAATCCAAGGAAAAGTATTTTTATGATCCCCATCTTGGTTTTGGTTTTGCTTCAACGGGATAGTTTAAAAATTTATATGTTCCGATGTGATTGCTCGGTGAGAGCTACGTTGCTGATAACGTCTTGTAAAAGGAGAAGATAAAGAAGGAGACACAAAATATAGGGGAAGAAGAGGGGAGAAATTTCTTATTCATGTGTGTAGAATACAAGAGATTAGGCCTCTATTTATATAGATAGAAGACTTGGTGTACAAGATATGTAAACCCTAAACTGAGACACAAAGGGCATCTTCGTAAATAAATAATATTTTATAACAGAAACTAAAATATAAACATCCAACTACGGAACCAAGGCAGGGAACAGTAGGTTAAGAAATTATAGTGATCCTAGTTTGCATAAATATGATTAGTAAGCAAATTGGTATTTGGTATCTCTTTTTTTTTTTTGTGGAGAAACCAAATCAATAATTAATCCTCAAAAAATCTGAGACGTTGCATAATAAAATTAGGAGGCTCATTATGGGTCCAACATCTGTTTACAATATTTGAGATTGCTTCATGAACTAAGTCGTGAGTAATTGAGTTAGTGTCCCTAGGAACAGCAGTGAAACACACTTCACAGAATTCCTTAACGCGATCTCTAATCGAGAGAATGATTGATCTTATACTCCATGGAATATCATCAGTGCTTCCTTTAATCGCATCCAGTATAGTGGTAGCATCACCTTCTACAATAATGTTGGAGACTTGTAATCTTCGAGCCAATTGAAGACCAAAGTTGTAAGCTTTAGCTTCTGCACTCATAGCGGAAAATGTATCTAAGCAAATACATCCACTGCCAATATGATTACCATAAGTATCCCTTGCCACTTCCGCCACTGCTCCTTTACCATCTTTAAAGGAAGCATCTACGTTGATTTTAACAACAAGAGGGGGAGGTCGTTCCCAAATAGCATTTGTAGTGGAAGTTACATTAACATCAGCACAAAAATTCAAAGCATGGTGAAGATCAAAAACTTTAAAATCTTCTAGAGCTCTCGTCATACATAGTTGAGCTGAGATTGAAATGTTACTAAAAACAAACTCGTTTCTAGCTTTCCAAATGTTTCAAATAATGCAGGCTCCGAGATTTAGCATAATTCCCCTATCAGGTTGTAATAACCAATTCTGAATAGTTTCCATCGAGTTCCCATCATTTTGAATATTGATGAAAATTGGACTGGAATGGAAAACTTCTCTAGCAAACTGACAATTGAATAGAAGATGACAAATTATTTCTTCATTAGCATTACATAAAGGACAAATTTTTTGTACCTGACTATTGAACTTCGTAAATTTGGCGTAAACAGACAGGCCATCATGCAGACATATTTCCATGTGAAGATGTTAATTTTTGGCTGGATCTTCATACAGCGCCAGAATTTTTTCCACGGAAAAGAGGAGATGTCATAGGAAGTACCCATGTTGTATGACAATAGTTTATAACAAGATTTAGTTGTGAAATTCCCAGATGGAGTTTTAAGCCACACCAATTTATCTTTCACCTGACAATCCTGAGGAATATACAGATTTAAAATCGTCGACACCTCTTCTGAAGAAAATATTTGTCTCAAGAGAGATTCATTCCATCTCTTTTCATTGGAGATAAATAGTTCAGAAACTTTGTCAACCTATATTGTTGAGTTAGGTATTTTGGTAGGTCGAAATCTCGGTATAGAAGATATCCAATGATCTTTCCATATTGAAATACAATCTCCAGAGACTATAAACCAGCAACAATTATTTTGTAAAATATTTCTGACCATCAACATATCTTTCCATGTGCTAGAATCTCCCGGTTTTTCTTGTATATCCAAAAAAGAAGTATTTTTAAGATATTTCGACGAATATAACTTCACCCAAGCCGCTTCAGAGTTTGTAAAAAATCTCCAAACTAGTTTAGAGACTAGAGACAAGTTAACAGATTCCATATTACGAAAACCCAACCCACCATCTTCCTTGGCTTTCTCTATCTTTTCCCATCTAATAAAATGACATTTTCTTGTGTGAATATCATGCCCCCACCAGAATGATCTCTGAACTTGAGAGATTAAGTTTAAAGATCCTTTTGGAAGAATACAATTGCTCATACTATAAATAGGAATCGATGAAAGAACATTCTTTGATAAAACAGTTCTACCCGCTGAGTTAACAAAGAAATTTTTGCAACCTGATAGTCTAGTACCAAACTTAGAAGTTATAGGCTCAAAAGTGTTGATACTGCAATCTGACTTGAGAAGAAAAGTTCCCAGATATTTCTCTTCCACACCCATCTCTTTTGCACCCAATTTACTTAACGTGATCTGTTTGTTTCCTGCATTACACCCCTTATTGAAGTAAATTAATGATTTGGAGTAGTTAATTGTCTGACCTGAGAAGGATGAATAAGAATCCAATATGGATTTTAGTTGATTGACATTAAAATTAGTATTACTTCCAAAGAAAAATAAATCATCTGCAAGCATCAGATGAGATATCTTTGGTGCCGTATAATTTATCTGATAACCATTATAGAGATTTAAATCCTCCACTCTTTCCATAAGGAGAGAAAGTCCCTGAGAGCAGATAATAAACAGAGATGGTGATAAAAGGAAACCCTGACACAGACCTCTTCCACTCTTGAAATGTCCATAGGGGAAACCATTCAAGAGAATTGAAAAAGTTGGTGTAGAAACACACTGCATTATTAAATCATGCGAGTGTCCATGAATTCCCAACTGATGAAGCATAAATTCCAGAAAAGACCATGAAACACGATCGTAAGCCTTTGTCATGTCTAGTTTCAAAGCAAAAATACCTTGTTTCGATTTTGACTTGTTCAAGGAATGAAAAATCTCCTTAGCAATCACGATGTTATATGTAATTTGAGGATTCTTGAAAAAAAGCATTTTGATTCCAGGAAATAAAACTACTCATGGATGGGATAACTCTCTCCGCAATTATTTTTGCTATAAACTTATACAGAACATTACAAAGTGCCATGGGTGTAAATTCCACGGATGTAGTTGGATTTTTAACCATTGGAATTAAACTAACATGAGTGTGATTTAATCTTCCAGAAATTTCACATCTGCAGAAGATTTGCTGCACAAATTTGATCGTGTCTTCACCCACAATGTTCCAACATTTCTTGTAGAATATGACCGGAATGCCGTCTGGTCCTGGTGAGCCATACGAATTCATCTTCTTAACCACCTTCCAAATATCTTCACCTGCTGGAGTTGCTGCAATGGAATTGTTAGAAACATTTTCCAATTCGAATGAAGAATGTAGAAAATTTGGTAGAGGTTGAATAGATGAATCTTCTATAAATAGATCTTGAAAGAAAGATATAAATTCTACAGCAATAGCGTCTGGATTGGTCAGCCACTGCTGAGAATTGTTTTGGATACAAAAGATATTGTTTTTACGTCTCCTCTGTTGAACCGCTAAGTCAAATTATTTTGTATTCTGGTCACCAGTTTTCAACAAAATTTGTTTCATTCTCTGATCCCAATATGTTTCCTCCATAATGATATACTCATTCAGTTGCGCAACAATGTCTCTTTCCTTTCGAATGATATCATCAGTTGGAATTCTAGATTGAAGTTGAAGTAACTTTTTTTAAGTGATCTAATCTTATTTTTGATGCATCCTATTTTATGCTTGCTCCAGTCCTTAAGAAAAGTACCAAGAGAAGAGAGTTTGGAGAGCAGATCACCTGACAAATTGATATTCCAGCTTTCTAGAACAGTTTTGATGAAATCTGGATGGTTACACCAATATGCTTCAAATCTATAACTTGGTGTTTTTCGAGGAATGGTTCTGCAAGAATTCAGGATTATAGGTGAATGATCACTTGAAATCCTTGGTAGATGAAGTACTCCCGAGTTTTCAAATATTAGGCACCAATCTGGAGAGGCAAGAACTCTGTCCAGCCTTTGTCTAATGAGATTTTGGAATTGTCTACCATTGCACCATGTGTAAGAAGGACCTAAAAATCCTAGATCCAAGAGATGATTATCTCTAATGAAATTGTTGAAGTTGGTAATTGTGTTGTTTAGAGATTGATCACCGCCAAATTTTTCTCTGATCGAAGAAAGAGCACTGAAGTCTCCAATGAAACATTTCGGACCTTGAACATGATGACAATAAATCGAAAGACTTTTCCAGAAATTTGCTCTATCCATTCTATTTGGAGGACGATAAATACGAAATAAATTCCATGATGGAAAAGGATCCATTTGTTTAACTTGCCAGTGGATTAAATTTTTTGAGAGGGAAACAATTTCTGCTTCAATGTCATCTTGCCATAATAGCCATAAACCCCCATTATGACCCACAACCGGAACCACACAATGATTGGAATATCCAAGTCTTCTGATAATTGGAGCTGAAGAAGCTTCAGATAACTTAGTTTCTGATAAGAAAACTATATTAGGCTTTGAGCTTCTTAGGAAAGATTTTAGGGTTTGAATTGTTGGGTCATTCCCTAACCCCAAACAATTCCAAGCAAAGACTAACATGGACCGTGCGGCCTATTAGGGATAGTCGCCAGCTCCCGTTGATCATATGAATTCTTGTTGCTTCTTGAAACCATCTCTGATTGTGAGGTTCCAAAATAGATGCATAATCCATTCTCATTTTGTTTAACACCTCTAGGATCACCATTGGTAGTTGATTTTGAAAAAGTGGAATTGCGAACACCACTAGCCATTGATTTCCATTCCTTCCTGTTGGTAGAGCTGCTTGATTGTCTGGAATCCCGTAGAATCCATTCACTGTCACAGTTCTGTGATGGATTGAAGGACCTGGATAAAAGTTGATGAAGGTTCTCATTGATAGAAGTGTTTGAGGTTTGAGAAACTGTTGATTTCAACTTTTTTGTGACAAATTTTAATGATTCCGAGACTTGAATAGTATGTAGATTGTCACTCTGAATATTTGTTGAAGGAAATTGATGATTTGAAGATATTTTCTTCCCCTTATCCAATGGAAGATTTTGTTGCTTAGGTGTAGTGATTTGTTCAGTTATAGAAGAATCAAACCATGGGTCTTGAAAACTACCAGAAATATTTTTTTGATTCTGGTACTTAAAAGATGGGTTTTGAATATCAAAAAAGACGATACGGTTTGGTAAATGCCTGTTAAAGTTATCTACTGGACATATAGGTACGTTCGAAGATGGTTTAAATCTAGACATGTCATTTTTATCTGATCTGGCTTGTTGAGTCATCATCCCTGAGTTTTCCATCCATTGTTGTCGTCGTTCACTCACTACTTCGACAACTTCTTCTTCTCCATTATCTGATGTTTTTTATGTTTCCATATCATCATTGTAGTTCTTTGACGAAGCATTGATAGATATATTATATTTTGGGACAATAAGATCATATGCTTGTTGGTGAAGTTCTTGTGGAAATTCCTGATGAACTTTATCTTTGAGCAAACGAACCTTGAGATATAGTTTCATAAGATGGCCTATAATACCACAAAAGAGACAAAATCTGGGTAATCTTTCATATCTTATTTACGCTGTGACTGTAGTATTGTTTGTTAATGAAAAAACAATGGAGTCCCTCAATGGTTGTTTTATATCCATCGGAATTCTTACTATTGCAAATTTACCCCAATTTCTAGATTCTTTCAAGGTAATTGTCTCTTACTCCCTTCAAAAAAAACTAGACGTTGAATGAACTTCAAATCTAGAAATTTAACCGGTAAACCATGCAGTTGTGCCTCAAATTCCACTTTGTCAAATGTGTATTCATGAGGTAATTTATTTGGAACACATCTTTCAAGTGCCAGGAGATCATCTCTTATAACCCATGGTGAGCATTCCATGATTATTTCTGAGTCCGAGTGCGACTCAAATTTTATTAGGAAGGTATCAGAAGTAAACTCCGAGACATAAAATTTTTGGTTGAAAGATTTCCAGGTTTTGTGAAGTAGATCTCTGACTGAATTTAGTTGGAAATTCCTAGGTGAAACAATCAAGAGAACCAGGCAGTTTTTGATAGTCTGTTGAATTATTCTGCAAAGGAGTTTCAATGAAAATTTGTTTTGATGGAGTTTCTTCGTTTAAGAGATTTGAAAATTGTTTAAACATATCTGAGTTTTGGGTAATTTGTTGGGTATTAGATGATGATGGTTGAGACATGGTGAGTAAATTTATGAGATATAATAAATTGTGCCAAAGGATAGAGGATTAAAACTATTCTGAAAATTAATTAATTGAGGAGATCTTCGTTGGAGATACGAAGAAGTCCTTCAATATATTAATCTACAGAGTTTGTTGTGGTTGAAATATTAGATAGGTGGTTCTGAGAAATATGATGATTAGATTAAGATGCTTGAGGATTGAGTTTTGAGTTTTGTTCTTAAAATTTTAATGGAAGAGACAACGAAGTTGCAGAGCGTTCGTCGTGAAAATAGTTTTCAGGGGCCATAAACTCATATTTGGTATCTCTTGTTTTGTACATTCCTTGCCTTCATAAAAAGGATTAGCACTTGTAATGTGCATGAGCCACCTCTAGAATGTGTTGGGTGCAATAATCAAAAACAAGGAAAAAAAACAAATAAGCAAAACTTATTGATACTTAGCTCCCTTGTAATGGAAGTGATGGATTTGATGAAACGAGCGAGCTTCCCATATCTCCACAACAGCAACAAGGAAAAACTTTGGAAAACAGAGTGAGTCACGTGTTCAACACGTTTCCCTTAAGATATTAGCGCTCGTCTACACTCAAGAGTGATGCTATAGCCCTTACAGGACGGATATCTCCAGGATAAAACACCCTACTACACCTACTACTAGCATATGTAGTAGATGATCAACTTGAGCTTGGAAATTCCGAAAAAACATAAAGGAAAATCGCGAATGCTTGAGAAAACAATATAAATTATTTTTTCCCTTGGTGTCCCTCTAAATATAAAGCAACCCCTTTCCCATTGATTTTACAAAAGTAGTGAATTTGTTTATATAATGGAACAAAACAACTTAAGAATAGGAACTCCCGATGTGGGACTAAAAAGCTTATATAGTCTCTTAAAACAACTAAAAAGCGGAAACTCCACAATGTGGGACTAATAAGTTTTTCATTCACAAAAAAAAACAATAAATTATAATTTTATTAAAACCTTAAAAATTAATTTTTAGTAATTGTTTTCCAACAATCCCCCACATGAATGAAAACTCAATAAAAATACGAAAACACATATAGATCTTCGTAAGTCAACAACCCAATCTTCCGAACTGACTGAACAGCTAGACAAATCATGGGTATTGAAGTCATACTAGCCATTCCAACGTCATCTCCCCCACACAATAGTGTGTTGACCCCAGGGTCATACTATGGATTGGAAAAATCATATAGTATAGCGAGCTTTCATCTTTAGTTCCTCACAAGTGAGACTAAAGGTTCTTTCACCAAAGTGAAAAAGCATGAACTAGTGACCCTTAGTTACCCTTAGGTCATAAGTTCCAGTTATACCAAAACCATCAAAACGAAAATCACATAAAAAGCGCAGGAAATACCAATTTAGGCAGAGGTGTCCATGAGGTCTTGAACCTTTTCTTAGTGAGATATTACCAGAATTACTTTCTAGATACAGTGAACTATGTCTTGAACTGCTAGCATTTGATGTAATTCGCGATAACGACCACGGATGATATCTCCCGGGGTGCTGCCAAGCTCGTGTCGTTTTGTCCAATTTGTCCCTGGACATATCCTGTTTCTAAGAATTCTCTAGAGAATCAAAACTCATATTCTCATAGGAAGCGGCCCTACTTTCTCATTCAGATAGGTGAGTTCCATAAAGAGTGTTACTGCTACACCCCACTTCAATCTTAAATTGAAACTATAGAACTCATTAAGACTTCTTAAAAATCATCCTTCACATGCAGTCACACTATCACGTCTACACCATAGGGAAGGGACATAGAATAAAATTCTCTGATAGTGTTTACCTTTACTCACCACAAATTAGTTATCTCATTCGAAACCTTGATCTTTGGATCTCCAGTCAGCAAGGTTGAGTATCCTTCATGGCAAGTTTAATTTATGAGCTTAAGGCCCATCCCCCTTGATGCATTTCTAACTATCTCTTTAGATAAACCCTTCATCAAAGGTTGCGAGATATTCTCCTTGGACTTTA
Organism: Papaver bracteatum; assembly: GCA_023529315.1. Classification (NCBI taxonomy): domain Eukaryota; kingdom Viridiplantae; phylum Streptophyta; class Magnoliopsida; order Ranunculales; family Papaveraceae; genus Papaver; species Papaver bracteatum. Next base: position 50,243 of record JAJJWX010002215.1, on the reverse strand, counting down.
TCTGATCAATGGAAATAACGCCGATTGAGATTAGTTATTTTTAGATTTATCTATTATAGCTTGGCTAACACAATGTATATATATATATAGCTGGCACAGGCCTATGCCAGAGAGGAATTTCTTCTAAAAAAGCATCTTAGGCACTCGGCCCCCTCTCGTGCTTTATCTAATGCAATACTCTCAGATTCCATAATGAATTGAGTAGTATACGTCTGTTTGGAAATCTTACAAAAACAAACCCTCATGCTAGAGTGAAACCATATCCACTCGTATACTTAGACTCCTCTGAGTCAACTATCCAGTTTGCATCATAAATTCCCTCAAGGATAGCAAGATACCTTTCATAAATCAAATAAAAGGTAATAGAGTATTTTAGGTACCATAATACTCTACTCAGTGCATCTGAATGCTCTTGCTCTGGACTACAATTATATCTACTTAACTTACTCACAATATAGGCAATGTCTGGACTCTTACATTTCATAAAATTCATCAGACATCCTATAACTCTTGAGTATTCAAGTTAAGATACTCCACTGCCCTTATTTTTCTTGAGTCTACAAGAATAATCATACGGAGTACAGGAAGGCTTACAATCAGACTGATTGTATCTCTTAAGCACAATTCAACATAATTAGAATGACTAAGACTATAAATGTTTGATTATCTTCTAATCCCCGTCCCTAAGATTTCATCAAAAGGGCCTAAGTATTTCAAGTCAACGTTCTCATTCAGTGCATGTTTCACATCTATATTTGTATCAAGTATAAGCATATCATCAACATACAAGCATACAATCACACAGGCATCCTTAACAAGTTACTTGTAAATATACTTGTTAGATTCATTGACTTAAATCCACTGCTCATTATCACATGATCAAATTTTCATGTCACAGTTTACGTTCTTATTTGAAAACCATACAAAGATTTGTTCAACTTACAAAATTTGTCTCCATAACCTTTCACTACAAAGTCCTCAGGTTGGTTTATGTAAATTTCTTTATCTAATTCATGGTTTTAGAAAAGTTGTCTTAACATCCATCTGATGTATCTCTAAGTTTTTTATGACAACAATATCAATTAGCATCTCAAGAGAAGTAATTCTCGCCAGAAGTGAATAAGAATCAAGGAAATCTACACCTTATTTTAGTTTATATCCTTTAGCTACCAACTTATCCTAATATTTTTTTTTTACAGTTCCATCTACCTAACGTTTCCTCTTAAAGATTCAATTACATCCCACGGTCTTACTCCCCGGAGGTAAACTAACAAGCTCCCAAGTCTGGATCCGAAGGACTGAGTCCATTTCACTAAATGAAGCTTCTTTCCAGAATGGGTTTCAGTAGATGTCAAAGCTTCTTTACAAGTCTGGAGCTCGGACTAATCTAGGCAGGTTAGGCTCAACCTTAACTTCATATTCCTTTAAGATAAGTTCTGACTATTTGAAAAACATCTAGGGGATCAACAACACATCCCTAAGAAGAGACAGATTTCAAAAAAAACATGTTCATAGAACATCCCTAGACTCCATAAAAATATTCACACCAATGTTAGAAAAAACACACCAAAGTCTGAAAAATCAGAGCACACAACCAAAAATTTATATGCAGTAGGGTACTCAAGAAACCTTATCTAAACACCCCCACACTTTGATGTATACATAAAAAGGTTGTCTATATTTCCATAATCATATGGATTTTTATCTGATCCTTTAAAGGTTACTCTATTCAGGATATAACAAAATTAGAGAACGACCTCCCCCCACAAGTTTGCGGTTATCCTTTAAACAACATGGCATAAATCATCTCCTTAATAGTTCTGTTCTTACGGTCAACTATACCATTAGACTATGGTGAATAAGGAGGTGCGATCTCATGAATATTTCCATTTAACAAGTAAAGTTCTCCTATATGAATTTCATACTTTCCATCATGTTTAGACCTAACCAATTTAGTGGTAACATATACTTCGTTTTCAATTTCAAGTTTATACTCTTTAAGGCTTCTAAGGAATCATCCTTACCCCTAAGAAAGTATACAAGAGAATACCTCGTACAATCATCTATGAAAGTTACAAACCACCTTTTACCACCTTAGTTTGGGTTGAACTCATTTCAACTAGGCCTAACTGAATTAATTCTAAGAGCTTAGAATTACTCTGAACATTTTTACTAAAAGGTTTTATAGCATATTGATTTCACTTTTGTGTTCAAATCCAAACTAAATTTGTGTATGCAGCCTATGCTAGCCAGTTTATGCATTGACTTATAATTTGACGGTTCCAAGTCTACCATGCAAAACATTTAAATACACACAAAAGAAAGCATAAGAATCAACTATGTTCACTTCATCAGATTTTCCTTTAAGCTTATATAGACCCAAAGTCCTATAATTGTTGCCTAAAAAATCACTGCCCTTAATTACAACAAGTTTTCAAGATTCAATTAATATATTAATTCTTTTACCATCTGCAACATAACGAGATACAAGATTCATGCATATGCATGGAACATGAAAACTTCATTCAATGTGAGAATATTACAGATATGAGCTTATGCTCGACCTTTCCCTTTTATGCAACCTCTGTCACAGATGATTTACTCATATTGAGTTTCTCGACATCCCTTATCCTCTGATAAGAGGTGAACAGGTCTCTATTTCAACAAACATACTTAGTGGCTCCAGAGTCCACCCACCAGTCTCTCACATTGGTTATTAAAATAACTTTCGACATCATGTCAATGAACTCGTTCTAATTTGTTTCAACTAAATTAGCATTAACTTTCTACTTATTAAGGTTTTATGTTGTCTACACTTTGCTTCCGTATGGCCAGGAATTTTACAAACATAACAATCACCCTTAATTAAAGTAATGTCATATTCAGTTTTACGAAACATACATTTCTTATGAAGACTACTCTTAGAGTTGTGTTTGATATTCTCACCTTTGTCAGCTTTGGAAGACTTGTGTTCTTCCACATGCGCCTGGTAGCCATGTTCCTTTTCAATTTCATATCACAATCTTCGTTTATACTTTGACCACTGACACGGTAATTTCCCAATCACCTAATACACCAAATCTCACAAACCTTAGTTCTGAATCAGAAAATAAAATATTGAAGATAATCAAACTTCGTTTGAACCACCATATCAAAAAACTCATGGTTACCCCATAAAAACTACTTTAGTTAACAACAAATTTCTGCCCGTCAGAATTTTTCAGGAACATTTCTCTGTTTTGAAAAATATCAAAAAAATACTTTTACAACTCCAAAAATTCTGAAATTTTACTTGGATAACTATCAAGATGTCCACTACGTTTTGTCATAGGGGTTCATTTACATCCCTTCTAGGTTGAGAGATAAATTCGAAACTCTACAGCTGACCAAAAATTCGTTTTTGTTTTTCACTCCATAATTAACATCCATGATTATTACAAATACTAATGTCTTAAGATTGTTGGGTGCAATAATCAAAAACAAGGAAAAAAATAAATAAGCAAAAGTTATTGATACTTAGCTCCTTTGTAATGGAAGTGATGGATTTTAGGAAATGAGCGAGCTTCCCATATCTCCACAACAGCAACAAGGAAAAACTTTGGAAAACAGAGTGAGTCACGTGTTCAACACTTTGCCCTTAAGACATTAGCGCCCGGCTACACTCAAGAGTGATGCTATAGCCCTCACAGGACTGATATCTCCAGGATAAAACACCCTACTACACCTACTACTAGCATATGTAGTAGATGCTCAACTTGAGCTTGGAAATTCCGAAAAACCATAAAGGAAAATCGCGAATGCTTGAGAAAACAATATAAATTATTTTTTCCCTTGGGGTCCTCTAAATATAGAGCAACCGCTTTCCCATTGATTTTACAAAAGTAGTGAATTTGTTTATATAATGGAACAAAACAACTTAAGAATAGGAACTCCCGATGTGGGACTAAAAAGATTATATAGTCTCTTAAAACAATTAAAAAGCGGAAACTCCACAATGTGGGACTAATAAGTTTTTCATTCACAAAAAAAAAACAATAAATTATAATTTTATTAAAACCTTAAAAATTAATTTTTAGTAATTGTTTTCCAATAGAATGTTATCTATATGTATTAAATCGAACTTTAGTTAAGGACAAATTGTATAATATCAAATTGATGAAAACCAACCATGAACCCACTACTGAGTCGTGGCATTCATATACATCACAGTTTTTGTGTAGTCATGACCGCATGCAAATCCTTAATTACTTCCGATTGTCATATTCCATATCTATGGTTAACATAACCCCATACTTCCTTTTCTTAAAAATTTACATTCCTTGCTCTCTCCATTCTTTTACCGGAGTCCACAACTGCATGCCTAACTCTATCAGCAAGTTTTCAGATGGAAAATAATTGACCGAAGGAATAAGATATGATTCGCAAGGGCTAACCATATTTTCGTTCTACGAATGTAATTACCTTTAGCATCCCACCATCTAGAAATAATAGAACGGTCTATCAAAACCATATCTTGTCTTCCGTCTTTGTAATGGTAATCATGTAACCTTTTCATTGTCTTCTCCAATTACCCATAAAATAATATTGTCTTCCCCTTTCCAGTTTCCAATTTCCACAGAAAATCACATAACCATATAGGGAATTTAAACACAATAATCTCACCCTTATAAAAATAAAAATCCATTCAATAGTAGGATCCTCATGCATACACGACCCATCCAGATCATAGGAAAGGATACGATATTGCTTTCCTTGTATAGTTTTCCCCAAACATCCTAAGCGTTCCTTTCATTCCAAATTGCACAACTCACAAAGAAATTAAGTATAGTCCAGAGAAATTACCTTTCAAGAGAGAAGATGACTGCATATGCGACTCGTTGAAGATGGTTTTAATGTCTGCTCTTTCCACCCAAGTCACAAAAGAATTAAAATTTGTAGTATGGTTAATTACTTATTCCTATACGCTGGATGGTTGAGTAATTCCACAGACGTAAACCAAACTTTTCAAAATGACTTTCATTGAACTACTCTTTCTTATCTTCGAAATTTCTGAAACGGTTTCCTGAAAGCAATTACTTTGTTGGCGTTGTATCGTCCTACTGAGTATTATTTGCTTTCCGTCATTTTGTTTTGCATGTAGCGTAACCTTCTTATCCAAGATCCAGAGGGGTATTCTACAACCGCTTTTGTATTTAATTATGAAACTCCACGTAGCACATGTTCCTTACAAAAAGGGTTTGCTAGTTTAGTAGTCCAAAATGGTGTGCTAGTTTAGTAGTCCAAAAGGGTTTGCTAAGAAGAAAGACTAATTCTTCTTTGTTGTCAAAAAGGGTTTGCCCATTTGTATTTTGTGCAAGGGAAGGTGCACATCAGGAGATATAAGACTTGTTCTCCTCCTCTTGTTTTGATAAGAGAAAAACTAATGTAACTAAGAGAGAGTAGGAGGCAGTAGAAGCTAGTTCTTGAAAGAGGGTTTTAAATCATACTCTTGTAATCTTGTTTGAATCATAGTGAAATCGTTATCGTCGTCTTCCAAAGTGGATGTAGATCATCTTGATCGAACCACTATAAATCCTTATGTTGTTTGTGCTGGTTTTACTTTTGATTTCATTTCTATTTCAATTCTTGATTGATTGTGCTTGGAAGAGACATTGGTTATAACAAATTGGTATCAGATCTCCGGGTGGAAGCGATCTACAATGGCGGCAAAGTATGAGATTGAGAAATTTGATGGAAGGAATGATTTAAATTTATGGAGGCTAAAGATGAGGGATGTTTTAGTGCAACAAGGTTTGGTGAAAACTTTGAAGGGGAAAACGGGTCTTGGAACAACATTGAAGGATGAGGAAAAGGATGAGCTCTTGGAGAAAGCACATGGATTAATTTTATTGTGTTTGATCAACGAGGTCTAGGGAGAAGTTGCGACGGAAACGACACCGGACGGGCTATGGAACAAGTTGGAGAAGAGGTATATGACTAAATCCGTAACTAATCGTTTATAGCTTAAGAAGAAATTACATACTCTTAGAATGCATCAAGGAATGTCTATTATAGATCATATTGATGATTATAATAAAATTCTCTTGAATTTGGCAAATATTGATGTCAAAATTGAAGATGAATACCAAGATTTGGGTTTGCTTTGTTCCTTACCACCATCTTATGATAATTTTGTTGATACCGTAATGTATGGAAAAATCACAATTTCCATGGAAGACGTTAAAGCGGCTTTGAACTCTAAGGAGTTAAAGAAAACGGGTATTGATGGTAAACATAATTCGGGAGATGGGTTGTTTGGTAGAGGAAGAGGAAACCAAAAGGGCGAATTTGATAGGAGTAGATCAAAGTCAAGGTCTAAATCAAAATCCGGTAAATTCTATTGTTTTCATTGTAAGGAAAATGGGCATTTCAAGAAGGATTGTCCAAAATTGAAGAATGTTGAGAAGAATACTAACCAAGGCACCGCAACAAATGTTGAAGTAGAAAGTGATGATAGAACTATTCTCACGGTTTATACCGAAAGCTCGGAAAATTGGTGGATTCTTGATTCGGGGTGTGCTTTTCACATGTGTCCTCATAGAGAGTGGTTTACTACTTATCAAGATAGATAAGGTGGTAAAGTTCTTATGGGAAACAATGTCACTTGTAAAGTGGTGGGTGTAGGTACAATTCAAATTAAGATGTACGACGGTATGGTGAGGACTTTAACTAAGGTTAGGCATGTTCCGGACTTGAGAAGAAATATGATTTCTTTGGGTACACTTGATTCTAATGGCTGGAAGTATCAAGGTGAAGGTGGAGTTATTCATGTCTCAAGAGGAAGTCTTACAATTATGAAGGGCGAGAGAATTAATGGTCTTTATACGCTGCAAGGTACTACTGTGACGGGGGATGCAACTGTATGTTCTTCAACTTCTGAAGATGATACTACCAAGTTATGGCATATGCGGTTAGGGCATATGAGTGAGAGGGGGTTAGCTGTTTTGAGCAAGCAGGGATTGCTTTGTGGTCATAAAACAGGCAAGCTTGATTTCTGTGAATATTGTGTCTTTGGAAAGCAGTGTGGAGTCAAGTTTAGTACAACTATTCATAACACCAAGGGTATTTTGGATTATATTCATTCTGATCTTTGGGGTCCTTCTCGGGTTGATTCACATGGTGGTGGTAGATATATGTTGACATTCATTGATGATTTCTCATGGAAATTATGGGTATTCATACTTAAACACAAAGATGAAACTTTTGTCAAGTTCAAGGAATAAAAGACTATGGTTGAGAAGCAAACCGGAAGACAAATCAAGTGCTTGAGAACAGATAATGGTTTGGAATTTTGTGGGGGTGAGTTCAATGAGTTCAGCAAGGAGCAAGGGATTGTGATACACCGCACAGTTAGAAAAACACCTCGATGGGCATTTCTAACCAGCGAAGTCTCCTAGGCTCATAGGCAGCGAGATGAATGTGCTCAGAGAGAGGACCAGTTCGAGCTTTCCCATCATCATCGAAACCCCAGACCAGGGGGCCTTCAATAATTACTGGGAACATCATCCAATCTTCATCATTAGTCAAACAAAGAGAAGGGCCCTTCGGACCTCCTTTCGAAGTACCGACGGGCTCAACGTCGAGTATGAGGACTTTGGATTAATCTTCCATGAGCTTTCGAGCAAGAGAAATACCCCACTCTTGATATTTCCTCCGAGATTGAGTTTTATCGACATAATTCTCCAAAAAGTAGTCTAGGTTGTAGTCTGCTGAGTCGAAGTCCTTCGCCACCAATATAATTTGAGACTTATCATCGTTAGAGTATATCACGAATTCGTTCCCTATGCGAATTGCATTCCCGCTCCATTGAAAAACACCCCTGTTAAGCCTAACTAGAATCTCATAGAACAAGGGATTCTTAGAGTCATACAAGGGAAGATGAGACCAGATCTTAATTGACCTAACGTGGTGATCATCCTAGTAGAAGTCCATGTCTCTGCCTGAATCCACTGATAGTTTAACTCCATATGCTTTGTTGCTGTGACTGGAGGAGAAACGGAGGAGTCCTCTGCCGGAACCAGAGATAAACCCTTTTTCTAGAAATCTGCTTAAAGATCTTCAAGGGTTTTTGATGAAGCAGGAGGAGGAAACTTCTTGGGAGCCATTGCTTGTAGGGTTGGGAGGTGAAGAAGCTAAAAGAATTAAGTTGTTGATGGAAGAAAATTTTGCAGAGCAACGACGCCGGAGAAGAAGGAGATGAAGTTTGTAAAGTAAAATAAGAAAAGGGAATGAGGGCTATTTATAGTGGACCAAGGCACGACCGAAAGAAGCAGTTATGCGAGGAGGGGAACCGACTATTGGCGGTTACAAAGAATCGTGGGAAACAAGATAGCGAGAAACCCGGGTACGTGGAGGTTACGAATTAAATGCGGAGTTCTCTTTCTATTCTTGATTGCCGTGAATGGAATGAGAAAAGGAAAAATATAGGTGCAGAAAACCTACTCGCCACGTGTACACACGAGATTGAGTGAGGCAACGAAGTAAATCTTCAGACGAGATATTATTCACCAATTCCGAGGGAAATGTCAGTGAAGAGTCAAATCAAATGTCAGGTTCACTTTAACAAATATTGGATCTGCGAAGTCAGATCTGAAGCTAACGAAGTATAAATTGACGAGCTAAAGGTGGCTTGTACAGGAAGATATCTCGCAAAGGGAGCAGGATGTACGCAGTAAAGAATACGAAGTGTGGATTGTTATGCAAGAAAAGGTAGAGAGTACGAAGTAGAAGACCCGAAGTGTGGATTGTTACTCAAGAAATAATACAGCTTTCCCCGACAATAACCGATCTTTAAGGCGAAAAGGAAGCAAAAACTTTATTGATTATGGAGCAGGAGAAGTAAAAGTAGAGTCATGTGACTTCTGGCAAAGTAAAATGAGTTGTAATCCATTATGTATTTTTCCTATAAATAGAGGACTTAGCCCACTATGTAAAGGGTCGTAACACTTGGAGAGGTAAGAGAGTTATTGTTAAGAAAGATAACTTAGGGTTCTTGTGAGTGTTCTTGAAGAGCTTGTAATTCCTTATTGATTAACTAATAAGAAAATAATGATTTGTTTCATCTCGTTGTGTGGTTTATCCTTTGTGTTATTCAAATTAGTAAGTGGGTGTAACTATGGATTTTCTGTAGTTACAAATGTAGTAGGGGTTTAATAGGGGCAATTTTGGGTGCGGCAGCTGGTGGTTGGACAAATGATTGTCTGGGTCGAAAACATTCAATTCTGATTTCGGATGCTTTGATATTTGTCGGTGCATTACCACTTGTGTTGCTCCTCTCTATTGGTGATACGGTTTTGTTCTCTAATTATTTCTTGGAAAGTATTGGAAATATGTTTATAGGCTTCAGGGTTGGAATGGCTTCCATGACATCACCACTTTATATATCAGAATTTTCACCACCAAAACTACGAGATTTCCTTGTCAGCCTAAACTTTATCCTTTATGGAATTGGGAAATTTCTCTTTTTACATCTCTATAATGTAAGTGCCTTACTTTCTTTCTACTACTACTTTTTAAATATTCGACATTGATATTAAAAATTCATATTTGGTTGTCACCTCGTTCTGACAAGTTAAATTTGTTCGTTTTTTTCGTTCAAAATGAAACATGTTTCAGGACTCTAGTTTATCCAGTAACTACATCATCGCATTAATAGGGATTGCAGCTCTATCTCACTTTTATCTAATGTTGAAGTTTCCTAAATCTCCTATGTGGCTTTACAAGAAGGTTAGTTTTGAAAATTATCTGCAGCTTCTTTCTCGTTTTTTGTTATTGTCATGAATGCATTTGTCAGTTTTTGTAATTTTCTGTAGACTAAGTAAGCATATCCTTTGATGGGTCTCAGTTCTGTGCTTTGGCTTTGGATAGATTTAATCATATCGCATTTATAAGCATATATAAGTCTCATCTAATGTTCACTTTTTTTCATGGATAAAATCTAATTAAACAGGACCATAAAGAGGAATCAATAAAAGTTTTGAAAAATTATTACGCTTGTTTTGAAGTCGGAAAATGGGTTATATGACCATAGGCCATAAAAGTGTGGGAGAAATGGACTTGTAAAATATAGGTCTGGGTAAAAAAGACATGAAAAATATTAGTTATATATACCCTTTGCTTTAAACTTTATTCTTTTTCTTATCCTTTTCTCTCTCCTATTTATTTTCTCTCTTTACAATTAAAATTGATCGCGAAAAAAATCATAACTTCCGGAATATAAGTCGGATTCTAATGAAATTTATATTTTCGGAAACGGCTCGAAATTATCTACGAAACAAGATCCATTGTTGATATGAAATTCGGAAGAAAAAAAAAATTATTTCGAACCGGACCGAGGATACATTATGCACCCAGGTGCAACCAGGCCAAAATTGATTTCCTATAAAAATATGCATTATGCACCCAGGTGCAACTTGGCCAAAAAAATTTCTCGAAAGAAAACTTGGCCAAAATTTATTTTCAATAGGAATATACATTATGCACCTAGGTACAACCTGGCCAAAATTTATTTCCAGTAAAAATGTGCATTATGCACCCAGGTGCACCTGGTCAAAACCTATTTTCTATAACAATAGGCATTATGCACCCAGGTGCAACCTGGACAAAATTTATTTTCTAATAGAATATGCATTATGCACCCATGTGCAACCTAGCCAAAAACATTTTTCCTATAAAAAACAAAAACAATACATTATGCACTCAGGTGCAATTACATTTACAATCAAAGCATCAACCAAAAACAAGTATTAAAGAATAAAAATAAGAAGAATAACAAAAAATTCAGAAAAATCTATATTATGCACTCGGGTGCATCTAGGCCAAAACTTTTTTTTTGTCAGAATATATATTATGCACTCGGGTGCATCTTGTGTATTTCGTGGATAAATATAGGTTTAGTGCAAAGTTTGCCTGTAACTGAAAGAACAGAAGATCTGTACACCTTGTGACTGCAGAAGCTAAAACACAAAGAAGTGTATCGAATAAAGGCTGGAGATGCTGCACCTCAAACTGAATCCAGTAGTGTATAAGTTTGTCTTGAAGAGTAGAGAAAATTTTGTTAGCAACATCTTGTAAAATTGCAAATCAGTGCAGTTCCATTGAAAATTGTGTTAGCAACATCTTGTAAAATTGAAAATCAGTGCAGTTACTGAAAATTGTGTTAACAACAACTATAATTTTCACAAAACATCCATCTAGGCTGGAAACGACAAACTTAACCAAATTATACACAAAACAATATCCCCCCATTTCAGTAATTGTAATCTTATTATTGGATGTAACCCCTCTTTCTCTTGGTGTTCAGGTAGGAGGAGGTTCTATGAATATTATTATCCCGAGGAATAACCTCATTCCCACCACGAGGGAAAAAATGTATTGTACCGTAAGTGACAACCAAACTGAAGTGTTGATTAAGGTGTACGAGGGTGAGAGAGCTAGAACCAGTGAAAATAACTTGTTGGGTCAGTTCTTTTTTAGTGGAATTCCTACAACACCTCGTGGCGTTTCTAAGTTCACAGAACGCTTTGACATTGATGCAGATGGGAGGTTCTTATTGACTGTGTTTGCTAAAGAAAAAACATCAGGGAGCAATAATAAGATTACGATAGCGGCTTTACCAAGTCACTTAGCTCGAGTTAGCAGTGGTTCATAGCCCTAGCATAACCACAACACATCATTTCAAATTTACATCGACAAACATCATACAAACACAACACTCGCCAATTTCAAACTTCTTGAAGAAATCCCAAACTGAATATCAAGAAATTGAATCTCATGATTTGTCACAAACAATTTGCATAGCTTCCGCTGAACTATTAGTGCATCTAGAAAACAAAATCAAACAAAAACGAGTCGACTCAGTTATTCACCACCGACTCGGGTTTGATTTGCCATTACCTTCTTCTGAAACTTCTTCCCGGAGAGAAACAGTACCATCTCCACAAACACGAGCAATTGCATCACCATATTGAGGTGGACTCCAAACAATTTTAACTATGTTGACTTCAGATGCTTTGAGCAAGCAGGGATTGGTTTGTGGTCATAAAACAGGCAAGCTTGATTTCTGTGAACATTGTGTATTTGGAAAGCAGTGTAGAGTCAAGTTTAGTACAGCTATTCATAACACCAAATGTATTCTGGATTATATTCATTCTGAGCTTTGGGGTCCTTCTCGGGTCGATTCACATGGTGGTGGTAGATATATGCTGACGTTCATTGATGATTTCTCAAGGAAAGTATGGGTATTCATACTTAAACACAAATATGAAACTTTTGTCAAGTTCAAGCAATGGAAGACTATGGTTGAGAAGCAAACCGGAAGACAAATCAAGAGATTGAGGACAGACCATGGTTTGGAATTTTGTGAGGGTGAGTTCAATGAGTTCTGCAAGGAGCAAGGGATTGTGAGACACCGCACAGTCAGAAAAATACCACAACAAAATGGTGTTGCAGAAAAGATGAACAGAACCATAATGGAGAAGGCACGGTGCATGCTCTCCAATGCCGGGTTACCGAAGAAGTTTTGGGTAGAAGCATCAAACACATCATCTTATTTAGTGAACAGATCTCCATCGACTCCCATTGAGTGCAAGACTCCAAATGAAGTTTGGACATGTTCGCATGCTAACTATAAAGACTTGAAGATATTCGGATGTCCAGCCTATGCTCATGTGAATGAGGGGAAGCTAGATCCTAGAGCAAAGAAGTGTATATTTCTTGGGTATGCAAAGGGCGTGAAATGCTACAGGTTATGGTGTCCAGAAGAAAGATCAAACAAGTTTCTTATCAGCAAAGATGTGAAATTTGATGAGAAATCGATGTTGAAGCCAAAGAATGAAGAACTAGATGGAGAAGCTGAAGAGGGTGTTAGTGATAAGGTGGAGCTTGGTGACAAGGTGGAACTTGAGGTGCAAGTTCAACGAAGAAATAAGACTGTTGTTTCTGATGATGATGATGATCAAGATATTGTGCAAGAACCTGACCAGGAATAAGAAGCACAAGGTCATCAGTACAATCTTGCAAGAGACTGACAGAGGAGGAAAGTTAAAGCACCTCAGAGATACGGCCATGCTGATTTGGTTGCATATGCATTTGTAGTGGGTGAGATCATAGATAGGGATTATCCAACAACCTATGAAGAAGCAATCGGTGGTGAAGAATCAGCAGAATGGGGAGCATCCGCAATTGAAGAAATTGAGTCTCTTGACAAGAATGGCACTTGGGAGATAGTTGCAAGACCAAAAGGGCAGAAGATTGTTGGAAGCAAATGGGTCTTCAAGAAGAAACAAGGTACTTCAGATGGTGAAGGAACAAGGTACAAGGCAAGGCTTGTGGCAAAGGGGTTTACACAAAGAGAAGGAATTGACTACATTGAGGTATTCTCTCCTGTTGTTAAACATAGTTCTATTAGAACATTGCTTGCTATAGTTTCTTTGAAAGATCTAGAGTTAGAACAACTAGATGTTAAGACAGCTTTCCTTCATGGTGATTTGGAAGAGCGTATTTATATGCAACAACCAAAGGGTTTTGAAGTCCCTGGCAAAGAAGACCATGTATGTTTGTTGAAGAAATCTTTGTATGGTTTGAAGCAATCTCCAAGGAAGTGGTATAAACGTTTTGACACGTTTATGGTGGCAAATGGCTATGACAGGAGTAAGTATGATAGTTGTGTATATCACAGAAAACTCCAAGATGGTTCATTTGTGTATTTACTCTTGTATGTTGATGATATGTTGATTGCTTGAAAAGACATGTCGAGATATCTGGTTGAAGGAGAAGTTGAGTAGTGAGTTTGAGATGAAGAATTTGGGCGCATCAAAGAAGATATTGGGCATGGAGATTCATAGAAACCGAGTTGAAGGCAAGTTGCATTTGTCCTAGAAGGCTTACATCGAGAAGGTGTTGGAGCGGTTTGGTATGAAAGATGCAAAACCAGTAAGTACTCCTTTGGAAGCTCATTTTAAACTTTCTAGAAAGCAATCACCTCAAACTGCAGATGAAGTAGAGTATATGTCTGGAGTTCCATATGCAAGCGCAGTTGGTAGCATCATGTAAGCTATGGTTTGTACAAGGCCGGATATCGCACAAGCTGTGAGTGTGGTAAGAAGATACATGGGAAGTCCCGGGAAGGCTCATTGGCAAGCTGTAAAGTGGATTTTGAAGTATCTAAGGGGAAGTACAAATGTTGGTTTAGTGTTTTATAAATACTATGGTGATTCGACAAATGTTGTGGGTTATGTTGATTTTGATTATGCAGGTGATCTTGATAGAAGAAGGTCATTGACAGGTTATACTTTTACATTGTGTGGTAATACTATCAGTTGGAGGTCAGTTTTGCAAAGTACAGTTGCACTGTCTACAACTGAGGCAGAGTACATGGCTGCCGCGGAAGCAGTGAAGGAAGGTATATGGTTGATGGGTTTGGTTGGTGATTTGGGTTTCAAGCAAGAGAATGAAACTTTGTTTTGTGACAGTCAAAGTGCCATTCACTTGACCAAGAACCAAATGTATCATGAGAGAACGAAGCACATCGATGTCAGGTATCATTTTATCAAGGATGCAGTTGAGGAAGGTAGGATAGCGATGCTAAAGGTTCCTACATCGGATAACCCTGCAGACATGTTGACGAATCCAGTTCCAAGTATCAAGTTCAAGCATTGCTTGGACTTGTTGGTGTCAACAGGTGTTGAGAGCCCTTGTGGGGTTGAGCGAAGACGATAATTATGAGCGGTGATGGTATTCAAGTCAAGGTGGAGATTTGTAGAATAGTGCCTTGAATATAAAATAGGCTGCTTTCGGCTGAATTAATTAAGAGGAACTTTCGGTTGTTACTATTGATTGTTACTTTCGGCTGGTGCTTTCAGTGCATGCTTAGTGGGCACCAACTTTCCTTCTCTTTCGGCGGAACATTCTCATTAGACTAGCTGTCATTCAAGGTGGTTATGTCGACATTGATTCTTTATTTGGTCCTATATATATGGCATTGTATATCATCGTATATTCATCCCAAAATCAGTGAGTTCAAGAGAGAAGGAGAGAGTGTAAGGAAGCCATTGTAGGCTTGTTCTTAAGAGAGAGTAAGGGAGTGAATCATACTCTTGTAACCTTGTTCAAATCATAGTGCAACGTTATCGTCGTCTTCCAAAGTGGATGTAGATCATCTTGATCGAACCACTATAAATCCTTGTGTTGTGTGTGTGTCTGTTTTACATTTGTTTTCATTTCTATTTCAATTCTCTATTGATTGTGTTTAGATGAGCCATTGGTCATAACAATATTCGAGTCTCTCGTTACAGCTTTTATAGGTTATTATAGTTTTCTTACAGCTTAAAAGTGTGGGTCAAAATGTAAAAAAAACTCTTAAAAAATTTTCAGCCAAAACCCTAAATCCATAAGCATATACATCTCCATATCTATCAAATCTTATTCATCGAAAGCTATTGGCCCTCTTTTTCAGTCCAAATATGAAATTAGTTCTCCTATTTCTTTCGCTTCTCTTTGTTTTCTCATCAGCGTTATTTCCAAAGTACCCGATTGTTGATAAATACAAGATAAGATCAGGTTCGTCTCTTTCTCCTTCTTATAATTTACCAAACAAAAATTACTGGCTCTCACCCTCTGGTAATTTTGCTTTTGGATTCTACCCATTATGTTCTGATTGTGACTGTGATCCTAGCTACCTTTGGCTTGTCAAATCATCCAGTAAAACTCTAGTTTGGGTTGCTAATCGTTATGATCCTCCACTCAACAATCTATCCACCACATTTTTCGATTACGATGGACATTAACAATCTCTGGTAATAAAACAAGAGATTGATTAAGATGGGAAGCTTGTACTTAAAATTAAAACAAGAAAGAAATAATACGACGAAAACGTTATTGGTAAAGAAAAGCTTTTATTTCCAGATGTAGCAATATCAGCTTCGTATGCAAAAATGCATGATAACGGAAATTTTGTTCTATATAGTCATAGTTCTGGTGTCATATGGGAAAGTTTCGATCATCCAACCGATCCAATTCTCGGTGGCCAACAATTGCATAGTGGGCAAACTCTAAGAGCAAGTAGTAGCACCAAGGCTACAAAAGAAAATACTGGTTAGGAATTGAATAATAGTATGGAAATTTGGTGATAGGCCATTCGTTAAGTAAGGACACTAGGGAATCAGTAACTGGCCAATTGTCATTGAATTTAAATCCTATTGATGGTCGACTTTATCTCGTGGATGGGAATGACATGGTATTGCAGAACATTACTCGAGGCGATTATAGACGTCATCAGCTTGATATTAATGTTATTTATAAAGCAAAATTGGATCCAGATGGGAATTTTCGATTGCATATGGAGAGATTTGAATATGAAGGTGGAGAGTCAATTCTATTACGGTATTCACACCTCAGAGACAATAGTATGAATAATACGGAACTTTATATTCTCCTGTTTATCGTCACTATATTCTTGCCATCTATAGGTCTACTTTTCTTCTTAATTTGGCCCAAGACTGATCAGGATTTTCAGCAGCTCCACAAGGATGCTGCAGCAGCAAGAAGTTTGAAATCGTACATCTAATGGTTTTTAAAACACCTTTTCCTTGCGCCATAGTGATGCTAGCTAGATACATGTTAATAATAACCTGGTTATATGATGTTCCCTGTTTCTAAAGCCTTTTCTTAGCTTCTAATGCTTGTTGCTAGATTTTTAGTTAAATTTCTCTTTAATAAATATATATATATATATATATATGTCTTGTTGAAGCTTTTACTTCGATAAATTATTTTGCATTTTCTTTTGTTGTCCACAAACTTTCAGGTAATCTCTGCCAACATTTCTATGAATTTTCATTTATTTTGAACTGTACGTAGGGCTCATTCTTAGCTCTTATAGTGATTTATGGCGCATAGAATTAGCACTAATGAATTTACAGTTTATATCCCATAGAATAGAAATGACTAAGATTTTAAGATGTGAAGACTGGCGAGGATATCTTCAAACTTAATTGGTTATTATGGGCTATGAACCCTGATTTATTTCGTTACCGACACAAGTACGTAATATTATACTAGAGAACACGACTAGTGTCATGTTCGATAAATATTATCCTTCTTCTCTCAATTTAACCCACAGACTAAAATATCCAGTATGGCCCCGTCCTACACCTAGTTGTGCTTAACTAGATATCTCATTTTAACACTAGCTAATGCTGCGACTTATTTTCTTTTCTTTTGAATTACAATAATCAAAAGAAATTATGGACTAAGACAGTAGGAGGGAGTAGGGGGTGAAGTCATTGATCCGCCAGTTTGTAGTCTGGTTTGCTAGCAGAAAATTGGCGAGATTGCGAGCATCTTAATTAGTTCCTTGCCAAAATATAATTGAAGCTAACATCTTCTAAAGAGAGAGGGTCAGATCCTTCATCTCCAGGATTGTGTTGCGGATTCTCCATGATATAGTCGGAAAGCCTGTGTGATGAAGCAGTCGACCACTGAGAGGGCCCCACTTTCCACTGCAGTTCACTTCACGTCTAGTTGCGGGGACATTTGAACAACAAGCAGAATTGCATTTGCTTTCCATATCAGCAGTAGTAGCGGCAGAGGCTTGACTATTCTTGCAAGACCCATCGGTGTTGATCTTGTGGTTGCCTTCAGGAAGAGACCATTTTTGAAACTATATATATGGTTGCACGTACAGATTGTTGAGGACAAAGGTCTTTTGTTTCATCAGCTACTAAGAAGAATTCAATGCAGTTATAGGCTTCTTTACAACAATACTGTCAAACATAATCAAGTTTGTTATAACCAATGGCTCTCCAAGTACAATCAATAGAGAATTGAAATAGAAATGAAATCAAATGTAAAACAAACACACACACAACACAAGGATTTATAGTGGTTCGATCAAGATGATCTACATCTACTTTGGAAGACGGCGATAACGTTGCACTATGATTTGAACAACATTACAAGAGTATAAACTCCTCTCAAGAACAAGACTACAAAGCCTGCCTCACACTCTCTCTAGGATACTTATGTTTCTCTCTTGTTTTTGGATGCTTATACAATGGAAACTATAAGGCCTTATATAGGTTGTATGAGGTAGTGTATATGTTGACATAGAGCACACAAGAAACATAATAGGAGCTCCACTTCTCTTAGTGGTTGTTCAACTTCTCTTAGTGGTAGTTCCACTTCTTAGTGGTTGTTCTACCTGTCTTAGTGGTATCAAGGCACATTACACTACAAATCTCCACCTTGACAGGGTTATCCGCTGTAGGAACCTTTAGCATCGCTATCCTACTTTCCTCAACTGCATCCTTGATAAAATGATACCTTACATCGATGTGATTCGTTCTCTCATGATAGATCTGGTTCTTGGTCAAGTGAGTGGAACTTTGACTATCACAGAACGCATTATCTTGCTTGAAACCCAAATCACTAACCAAACCCATCAACCATATACCTTCCTTTAATGCTTCCATGGATGCCATGTACTCTGCCTCAGTTGTAGACAATGCAACTGTGCTTTGCAAAACCGACCTCCAATTGATAGTACCACCACACAATGTAAAAGTATAACCTGTCAATGACCTTCTTCTATCAAGATCACCTGCATAATCAGAATCAACATAACCCACAACATTCGTCGAATCACCATAGTGTTTATCAAACACTAAACCAACATTTGTACTTCTCCTTAGATACTTCAAAGTCCACTTTACATCTTTCCAATGAGCCTTCCTGGGACTTCACATGTATCTACTTACCACACTCACAGCTTGTGCGATATCCGGCCTTGTACAAACCATAGCATACATGATGCTACCAACTGCGCTTGCATATGGAACTCGAGACATATACTCTGCCTCATCTGCAGCTTGAGGTGATTGCTTTCTAGAAAGTTTAAAATGATCTGCCAAAGGAGTACTTACTGGTTTTGCATCTTTCATACCAAACCACTCCAACACCTTCTCGATGTAAGCCTTCTGGGACAAATGCAACTTTCCTTCATCTCGGTTTCTATGAATCTCCATGCCCAATATCTTCTTCGTTGCACCCAAATCCTTCATCTCAAACTCACTACTCAACTGCTCCTTCAGCTTTTGTATCTCTGACATGTCTTTGCAAGCAATCAACATATCATCAACATACAAGAATAAATACACAAATGAACTATCTTGGAGTTTCCTGTGATATACACAACTATCATACTTACTCCTGTCATAGCCATTTGACACCATAAACGTGTCAAAACGTTTATACCACTTCCTTGGAGATTGCTTCAAACCATACAAAGATTTCTGCAACAAACATACATGGTATTCTTTCCCAGGAACTTCAAACCCCTTTGGTTGTTGCATATATATACGCTCTTCCAAATCACCATGAAGGAAAGCTGTCTTAACATCTTGTTGTTCCAATTCTAGATCTTTCAAAGCAACTATAGCAATCAATGTTCTAATAGAACTATGTTTAACAACAGGAGAGAATACCTCATTGTAGTCAATGCCTTCTATTTGTGTAAACCCCTTTTCCACAAGCCTTGCCTTATACCTTGTTCCTTCACCATATGAAGTACCTTGTTTCTTCTTGAAGACCCATTTGCTTCCAACAGTCTTCTGTCCTTTTGGTCTTGCAACTATCTCTCAAGTGCCATTCTTGTCAAGAGACTCAATTTCTTCAATTGCAAATTCTCCCCATTATGCTGATTCTTCACCACTGATTGCTTCTTCATAGGTTGTTAGATAATCCTTATCTATGCTCTCACCTACTGCAAATGCATATGCAACCAAATCAGCATGGTCGTATCTCTGAGGTGGTCTAACTTGCCTCCTACCTCTGTCTCTTACAAGATTGTACTGATGACCTTGTGCTTCTTCTTCCTGGGCAGGTTCTTGCACAATATCTTGATCATCATAATCATCAGAAATAACAGTCTCATTGATTCCTTGAACTTGCACCTCAAGTTCCACCTTGTCACCAAGCTCCACCTTATCACTAACACCCTCTTTATCTTTTCCATCTAGTTCTTCATTCTTTGGCTTCAACATCGATTTCTCATCAAATTTCACATCTCTGCAGATAAGAAACTTGTTTGATCTTTTTGCAAGACACCATAACCTGTAGCCTTTCAAGCCCTTTGCATACCCAAGAAATATACACTTCTTTGCTCTAGGCTCTAGCTTCCCTTCATTCACATGAGCATAGGATGGACATCCGAATATCTTCAAGTCTTCATAGTTAGCATGCGAACCTGTCCAAACTTCATTTGGAGTCTTGCACTCAATGGAAGTCGATGGAGATCTGTTCACTAAATAAGCTGATGTGTTTGATGATTCTTCCCAAAACTGCTTCGGTAACCCGGAATTGGAGAGCATGCACCGTTCCTTATCCATTATGGTTCTGTTCATCCTTTCTGCAACACCATTTTGCTGTGGTGTTTTTCTGACTGTGCGGTGTCTCACAATCCCTTGCTCCTTGCAGAACTCATTGAACTCACCCCCACAAAATTCCAAACCATTGTCTATCCTCAAGCACTTGATTTGTCTTCCGGTTTGCTTCCCAACCATAGTCTTCCATTGCTTGAACTTAAAAAAAGTTTCATCTTTGTGTTTAAGTATGTATACCCATACTTTCCTTGAGAAATCATCAATGAATGTCAACATATATCTACCACCACTATGTGAATCAACCCGAGAAGGACCCCAAAGATCAGAATGAATATAATCCAGAATACCTTTGGTGTTATGAATAGCTATACTAAACTTGACTCTACACTACTTTCCAAAGACACAATGTTCACAGAAATCAAGCTTGCCTATTTTATGACCACAAAGAAATCCCTGCTTTCTCAAAATATCCAATCCCCTCTCGCTCATATGCCCTAGCCGCATATGCCACAACTTGGTAGTATCATCATCAGAACTTGAAGAACATACAGATGCATCACCTGTCACAGTAGTACCTTGCAGCGTATAAAGACCATTAATTCTCTCGCCCTTCATAATTGTAAGACTTCCTCTTGAGACACGAATAACTCCACCTTCACCTTGATACTTGCAGCCATTTGAATCAAGCGTACCCAAAGAAATAAGATTTCTTCTCAGGTACGGAACATGCCTAACTTTAGTTAAAGTCCTCACCATACCGTCATACATCTTAATTTGAATTGTACCTAAACCCACCACTTTACAAGTGACATTGTTTCCCATAAGAACTTTACCACCTTCTCTAGATTTATAAATAGTAAACCACTCTCTATGTGGACACATGTGAAAAGTACACCCCGAATCAAGAATCCACCCATTCTCCGAGCTTTCGGTATGAACCGTGAGAACAGTTCCATCATCACTTTCTGCTTCAACATTTGTTGCGGTGCCTTTGTTAGTATTCTTCTCGACATTCTTCAATTTTGGACAATCCTTCTTGAAATGCCCCTTTTCCTTACAATGAAAGCAATAGAATTTACCGGATTTTGATTTAGACCTTGACTTTGATCTATTCCTATCAAATCCACCCTTTTGGTTTCCTCTTCCTCTAGCAAACAACCCATCTCCCGAATTATCTTTACCATCGATACATGTCTTCTTTAACTCCTTAGAGTTCAAAGCCGCTTTAACATCTACCATGGAAATTGTAGTTTTTCCATACATTACGGTATCAACAAAATTTTCATAAGATGGTGGTAAGGAACAAAGAAAACCCAAAGCTTGGTCTTCATCTTCAATTTTGACCTCAATATTTGCCAAATCCAAGAGAATTTTATTATAATCATCAATATGATCTATAATAGACATTCCTTCATGCATTCTAAGAGTATGTAATTTCTTCTTAAGATATAAACGATTAGTTACGGATTTAGTCATATACCTCTTCTCCAACTTGTTCCATAGCCCGTCCGGTGTCGTTTCCGCCGCAACTTCTCTCAAGATCTCGTTGCTCAAACACAATAGAATTAATCCATGTGCTTTCTCCAAGTGATCATCTTTTTCTTCATCCTTCAATGTTGTTGCTAGAGCCGTTTTCCCCTTCAAAGTTTTCACCAAACCTTGTTGCACCAAAACAGCCCTCATCTTTAGCCTCCATAAATTGAAATCATTTCTTCCATCAAATTTCTCAATCTCATACTTTGCCGCCATCGTAGATCGCTTCAACCCGAAGATCTGATACCAATTTGTTATGACCAATGGCTCTT
Source organism: Papaver bracteatum (assembly GCA_023529315.1). Taxonomy (NCBI): domain Eukaryota; kingdom Viridiplantae; phylum Streptophyta; class Magnoliopsida; order Ranunculales; family Papaveraceae; genus Papaver; species Papaver bracteatum. The sequence continues at coordinate 28,021 of JAJJWX010002215.1, read as the reverse complement.
CTAAGCACAATCAATCAAGAATTGAAATACAAATGAAATCAAAAGTAAAAGAAGCACACAACACAAGGATTTATAGTGGTTCGATCAAGATGATCTACATCCACTTTGGAAGACGACGATAACGTTGCACTATGATTTGAACAAGATTACAAGAGTATAAACTCCTCTCAATAACAAGACTACAAAGCCCTCCTCACACTCTCTCTAGGATACTTATGTTTCTCTCTTGTTTTTGGATGCTTATACAATGGAAACTAGAAGGCCTTATATAGGTTGTATGAGGTAGTGTATATGTTTACATAGAGCACACAAGCAACATAATGGGAGCTCCACTTCTGTTAGTGGTAGTTCCACTTCTTAGTGGTTGTTCCACTTCTCTTAGTGGTATCAAGGCACATTACACTACAAAGTTTCTACATTCTAGTGTCCTGGATGCTCAATAATAGACTAGATCTCAGCTTAACAGTCTGACCTCCACCCTTCATGATTAACAATCAAGTAAGTGATAGTGCGCTGAAGTTCATTTCCATTTCTAAAAGACAGATTGGAGACGGACATCACAGCTTGAATAACTTTGCAATGTATGAATAAATGGTTGATTGATGGTCTCAAGCTCTTCATGACGACACGGGTGGCAGAACCATCGGGAAAAGACTTTACTTATTGTTTTATGCTTGAAGATATGATTCACGGAGGAATCTAAACGCATTTCACCTCCTTATGCAAAGTGTTTTTCTTTTTCATGAGCAATGACACGTACTTTGATACGCAAGGGAAACTTTGAAATCTAAACCAAAGATTCCAAGAAATTGAACCTGTTAAAACAAACAGTGAGGAAGCTTACTGAGAAATAAAGTAGTGGAAATTGAATAAATGGATTCTGGAGTCTCCGGACTTAAGTTCTAGTCTGCTTAGAACTCAATGGTATAGACTAAAGTCCATGTTGGTTGGTTAATAGTGCTTATTAATTTTTTTGACTGACCAGTGGTGTAATGGTCTCGACAGTTTGCTGTACGATCATCTTAATTTCACTCCAGATGGTGTCGGACTTTATATTGGGATAGACAATGGGTTTTACCGGATTCATTGCCGTTCCCCATAGGGATGGCTACTTCTTTTGTAGCTGAATATATGGCTGCTATAGCGCTATTCTAGCAATAGAGACTACGCAGCGAAAAGGTTATAGAAGAAGAGCTTGGTTAGAATGTGATTCACCGTTGATTGTGAACCCGATCAAAGGCGAAGGAACTGCCCCTTGGCGCCTTCAATGCTATTTGAGGTGCGCGCCACTGGAAATAGTGGTGTTGGCAGGGTACAATTCATGTGAAGCGGGAGTTACATTCAGGCACCGACAACTTCTTCGCGAATTTCCCATCTTTTCGGTCAAAAAAAAAAAAAAAACCCGGCCTGAATGTATATGTACATAATTTAACAACCTAATGATGCCAGTCAGTCAGTCTTGTATTTATTTTTGATAAATAGCACAAACAAAATTTATAAATAGTAAAATGGTTTTGATCAATGCCAGTAACTCTTGTATTTTACGGTCCCTATCTTGAGTGTTCTTTATTCAGTACAAAAACCAAATGGTCTTGCTGGATCAAAAAAAAGAGGGCCAAAGCTTTAGATAAAGATTTCCAGCTTCACTTGATCTTCCAAGGTTAAAAGAAAATGAATAGAGTCTGAGAAAGCAGCAAATTGATCTAGAAAATATAACACCTCTATTTCCATGTCCATGTGAAGAGGAGCCAAGATGCTAATTCTGATAATGATGATCCTGGTAGGAGGAATCTGGTAAGAGTATTGCTCCAGACTTTTATTCAAGGAGATTTCAGATGGGGACTGGATTTATGAATTTCTGAGGTCTAGGAGAGCCCGGAAGTTGGAGTTTTATGTCATTTTTTTGATCAAAATGATGGTCCTATGCTCACAGCTAATTGCTAAACCTAGCCCCAAACAAAATTGACTTGATAATAATCAGTCTTTTTTTCTTTTCTTCACTAACTTGAAATAGACTCTACTATGAAACAACAACGATAATAGAGAATAAACAAAAAAGTATGATATCAGTAATAACTAACAATCAATCTATTATGTTCTAGCTAGGAGGATGTTGAAGGAAGGCAAAACAAGAGGAAAGAAAGAAAAAGACATGAAACATAGGAAAAGCAGAGGAGATGATGGGTTGTCGTGTTCTATGCAACTACCTCAAACTCTCTCACATGTTATCTTCTCCCCAAAACTATAATAAAAATCTGAGCAATGTTTTAAATAAGGAACCTGTTTCCATGTCTTCAAGTAACTCTAACCTTACTAGTGAGCCACAACCAGTCTAGCAACAACAAATGTGACTGAATTCCATGTGTTTAGAGACATGAGGAAACAATAGATTCAAAGTGGTTTGATTTGTGATTATCAACAAAAGGGATCAGTGTAAGTGATTCAAAGCGTGATAACGCATTGAAAATGTCTAAACAAGATCACTGTAAGCTCAGCAACCACTATAATTACCTGAATGAACTGGGTCTTAAGATTTTCAAGTGATACATAGTTAAACATAGAGTGATTCGAGGTCGAAAAGATATTTCAGTTTGTAAAAGATGAAACAATAGAAGAAATTCAATGACAATATTCAAAACTACAACAGGGTAATGAAGTTCAAATCTATTAAAATCGGTTCCAACCCGCCATGGATTAAACCCAATTTCACAGCAGAGGTGACAAATAACCATAGTTCCTACCTAAGAAGGCACACACCCGCTAAGTTTCAAGTAATAAAATAGCAATTCAAAATTGATGAAACCAATACCTTGCATATTAATCAGAAAGCTTCAATTGTTCCATTGATTCCAGTAGTAAACTCACTCTGACTTCCTATAACAACTGGTTCAGGTTAGCAGTCTGTTATTCCACTTTCGATTTCTATAGCACTTTATTGCTTAACTGCTCTTGTAGTTCATTAATCTGTCTGCTCAGTGAATCAACTTCAGCTTGCAGGCTGCCTACCTGTATTTTTGAGCCTTCTACCGGTGTATCTCTTTCTGAAAGTGCTTCTTTCTCGTCAGCCTCAAGTCCTTTTAGCTGACCCTGAAGGTTCTTTGTTTTCAGTTTTAGTTCTGCTAGCAAATGATACCATTCAGCAATCTTATCTTCCATGCTGGATGAATTATCAATCTTGCTCACAGGGGTTGCATTTTCCATCATCAAGGATGTAATTCGATTCATCATGCTTTCCAATTTACGGTCCAGTTGAGCTTCTATCTTCCGCAAATTGTCTTCTGCAGTTGAAACTCGATGTTGCATTTGATTCTTGAATATCTGCATACAGGCCTTCTCTTCTTTGAGTTTCACAGCTTCACTGGCGTTAGTTCTAAGTTGTCGTTCAAGTTCTGTTACTATGTTACTCTGGGTGTGCAACTGCAGTCTGAGACCATCTAGCTGACCCTCCAAACGACGAGCTTCAGCTGCTCGTGTGACCAACTGCAGCCTGAGGCCGTTTATCTGACCCTGTAAAAGACGAATTTCAGCTGATTGTGTGACTGCGAGGCCAGCTATCTGACCCTCCAAACGGCGAACATCAGCTGATCTTGTGATTCTTAAGCCATCTAGCTGAGCCTCCAAACTAAGAACTTGAGCTGATCGTGTGTCCAACTGCAGCGAGAGTTCATCTACTTGACTCTCCAGACGACGAGCTTCAGCTGATCGTGTGTCCAACTGCTGTCTGAGACCATTTATCCGACCCTCCAAACGACTAACTTCAGTTGAAGCTTCAGCTGATCGTGTGGCCAACTGCTGTCTGAGACCATTAATCTGACCCTCCAAACGTCCAACTTCAGCTGACCGTGAACTTTCGAGGTGTGAGACTCTATTTGAAAGCGCAGAAATGGCACCTTCCAGCCTTCCCACGGTTGTTGAGTGATCCGTTTTTAATGCTTCAATTTTCTGGTTAAACTCCATCTCCATCTTTCTGAGAACTTCAACTAGATGCAGATAAACCAATGGCAAATCATTTTCAGAGTGTTCTTTGGCCACAGGGATGCAGAGAAGAAAGGCAAACAAATAAATATGAAAGGTAATAGAATTGCCACCTGAATGCGGCGGAGGTGGAGGCCCCATTGGTCCTGTCTCCACATCTTGTCTCTCCTCTTCATCAGGACAAACCTGTGACAGTCCATTCAAGATTATCAACAACATTTCTCATAACTTATCTTTTTCATTTTCAAATACAGGATACATAAAACCTCTACCACCACTATCAAATACTGGAACCAAGACCACTTACTTACTCAATTGAGAACAACAATTTGACTATCCTCTGAATGGACTTAACAAAACCAGGAAATTGGACATGAAACTGGGCATAATTGACCCATGCAAGTATTATTTTGAGATGATACCTTCTCTTTGACACTCCAACCATCTAATTGAACAGATCAATCACACAAATTAACCTAATTATCAAACCAACAAAATCAAAACCCTAAAACATAAGAACCCAAATTTCAATTCCATCATCTACTCAATCAAATCACATACAAGCTATAGGAAATAGAGAAATTACAATATTTCATCATGAGAGAAGGTTAACTTATCAGTACCAGGAGATTAAACTACTTGTATCTATCTAATTGAACAGATCAATCACACAAATGATCCTAATTTTCAACCACCAAAACCAAACCCCTGTAAAATAAAAACCCAAGTTTCATATTCTACTCAATCACATCACATACAAGCTATAGGAAATAGAGAAATTACAATATTTCATCATAACAAGTGATGGTTAACTTATCAATTAAAATTCTTCCATCCTTTTCGCCCTGACTCATAATCAGTGTTACCCTCTGAAGATTTTTTGTGGGACTCATAGGGTCATTTGGGTACAAACTAAAAGACATGGGCCTTTTAAAATGAATGGGCTACATAGGGTCATTGGGGGTACAAATTACAAATTAAAAACAAGTAAACAACAAGCAAGGTAAACAACTTACTGAACAAAGGAAGCAGAGAATGGTAGTGATCAATGAAGTAATTAAAAGCGGTATCTTCTCTAATTGCGTTATCACCACCTCTGCATAAAACGTCAAGAATCATATCAGGTAACAAGTCGTTAACCCCTCTGTTAGCCCAGAGGGGTCTCTCCTATGGTGAGCTCTACCAACCATGATACACTACAGATCATCAGCATAGGATCTAGACGGATGTTTTTCACGAACACTGCTGAGAGATTCATTGCTGTATTCGCCACATGCCACCTTGGAAACCGTTCGGAAACTCTCCGCTGGTGCAGCCACTGGCTTAAGGATGTAAACCAACCAGCATACCGATGAGTCACGAAGAGGAACGAAAAGAAGAGCAATAGCACAAAGGACGCCATACCAGGACCTTATTTGGTGGAATTGTTCTCATCACAGCTTTGCCATCCGAGTCCAAATGGTCCACTACATGTTGGACAGACCTGTAAGCTAATGCCCAATAAGCAAACACGGCAGTGCAAGTGAAACCCGCGGAAATGCACAATAAGTGGAGCAACCCCACTCGGCAAGAGTGTAAGCTATTGCCCATGCGTGGACCCTATCACGCACAATGAGCCACACGTCCAGCCATGTAGGCATAAACTGTAACAGTAAAAATAAAGAAAACTTAGTTAAATTACCAAACAACGTGTAAAAAATCATGTGCTATGAAGGGCAGTACTTTCTGGTATCATCTTGACCGTTAGATTCACTCGTTACAAAATTGAGATGCTGTCGCCGACCGGTAGATCCGTTTTATTTCCGACCAATGGAAACTGGAACAAATGAAGAGAGAGAGATCACGATAATAAATTTCAATCAATTAAAAAGCAGCACATTATCATGATTAAACTATATTAACGATTCTCTACTCAGATCATCTAAAAACACCCATATATTTACCATAACATCGAGAACACACATCAAGGATTGTTAATCGATGCTAATTAAGAAAATGAAAATCAGGAATTGAAGTAAATCATGAACTAGATTTGGAAATCATCTACTACATTCAAAGTTCACAGTACCTAAATCAAGAGAAATTGTTCAACTGAAGAAGAACATTATACTTCTTGTCTGAAGTGATAAGACGAGACCAAGAAGTAGATGATACTGAGAACTAATTAGCCTACATCTGTGTACTCAAAACTCATTTTCCCTTCTTTTTCTTTTCTGAAGTATGATGAGAAGATGATATTTGATTTTAGGTCTTATTTGTGAATCGCAGTGAGTGGGATATCAAAATCTTACAGTGGTTTTATCTGGAAACAGGTCTGCAAGGAAGAAAAAGCGTGACAACATTGGGAGAGAGAATATGGGATTATCGTTAGAATGTTGCAGGGAGATCACCTGGGACCACCCCAAAATCTAAAAGTGTACCGTCACCTCCAAATTCGGCAGAGAAACCTTTTTTTTTTTTTTTTTGTCAGACTATTCTCTGTAAATCGAAAATGCAGCAAAAGGAAAATAACAAAATTGGAGAGCTCTTTTTCTTTTTTTTTAATTTTTTGTTGAAGCATGCGAGTTTCTCAGTAATATTAGACTTTAGGTCTTAGTTTGTGAATACCAATTCTGAAAAGACGGGGAAATATGTCTAGAATTAATGGATCTCCGAAATACTACTCACTATTAACTATTTACTGGAGGATGAAGGAAATCAAATAAACGTGTCGAAGAATATCTTGTTGCGAGAATATAGCGCACCATATGATTTGTTGGAGGCTGCAGGTTGGGTCCCACCTCTAACGAAATAGTTGGGAATATTCTCAATAACAAAAACAATCCTGACGACAAAAAAAAAAAACCTTCCTTACAACCAAATGATATTCTGATCCAAATTTTAGTGTGGTACCGAAATCTGTCCGACAGTCCGAGGCCGAAAAAATCGATCATGTATCTAATTGTTCAAATATTTACAATAGAGTGATCGAAAATCTAACAAGTGGTCTAAATTTGTGCAGCCAACAATGTGATATTTGCCTTGCCGGCATATAATTAATAAATCATAATTCAATTTATTTATTTTTTGTAAGAAAATATGTCATAATGGAAACATGTAAAAGAAAAAAGTCATCATTCGTAGAACGGAAAAAAACATATAACACCAGTAAGAATTTATCTGTAGACGTGTAAGACAGCATATACATTGTTTGAAGACCAAGTTGTGTCTCGTTGTGCCACTTATTGTATACACCAAAAAATACATTCTACACGTGGAAGAAGATTAAGAGTTGGAGCTGGATATAAGACTACAGCATCATGCACAATATCAGATCCAACACAGCTTTAACCCTAAGCTAAGGACAGAAGCGTAATCTGCCAGAAGATATTTTTCCCATAAATAGGGAGCAATTAGGTTCGGTGAAGAGGAGGACTTTTCTTTACCTGATTCCCACCGACACTCTTCTTTTTCCTTCTCCTCCTTCTTACTATCTAAACTCTCTGAACTGGGAGAGCTTGTAATGAAGTTCCATTGGAACCGAACAACCATTAATGAAAGCTAACTCTCTATTACCCCGTGGATGTAGGAAATGCCGAACCACGTTAATCACTTGTGTTGATTCTTATTTCATTTTACTGCACTTAATTTTGTTATGATTTATGCTTATATTTAATTCTATCTGTTGATTTATCATTTTATTTATTTGGTTGTGATACCAAAATAATGGTGTTCACAATTTGGCGCTAGAGAAACAGGGAATGGGTAAAGATTTATTCTACCTATTCCAATTCCAGATCTGCTTTTCAAGCTTTTTTCTAAACTTTCTGAAACTGATTTTTAATTAACTGCTCATGATGATTCAGTGAATCACTCTTTCGAACTCGTTTTCTATTTTAAGAATTTATTCTAATGGGTTTACAATTTCCGAATTTTTCCACCGGATCTCTTTTAAAATTAATTCTACTTAAGCCTATTTTTTACAGATCCGTATCAGCTTTTTATATTGGTGAAACCCCTCATTTTCCTGAATCTCTAAAAGGGGTCTTCACCTTTTCAATGGATTTTATCCAAAAACAGCTTTTAGCTGATGTTTATTTAGATGCATCACTTTGTTCATATGTATTGAATGATTTTTGAGGTGCTAAAATGTTATACGGACTTCCGGAGATTTGTTTACTAATGATAAAACCTTTGACTTGTTTGCGAAAATGTTCAATGATCCATCATGTTTGTGAAAATGGTGCTAAAATCTTTGGATTTATTTCTACCAGTGGCGTTGGTTTGTAACCCAGTACCAGTACTTTTTGATTTTATAGTTTAGCCTGACTAGATCTATTTTTGATGGTTCAAGGAAGAAGCCTTCGCTCCCACAAGTTTGTTTTCCAAATATTTTTGATGTGCAGGGAATAAATACCACCATTGACGGACCAACTCTAGTTCGAGCTTGCAATCAAAGTTCTAGACGAAGTGCACAGCTGAACGAAATCCAAAAAATTTCAATGAAACCCAAAGAGCAACCAGATGCGGTTAATGCTAGAATCAAAGACCCGATGATACAGTCCAACGACGCAGCCTTATCCCGACGATGTAGTCTCAGTCCGCAGACCCAAGCATGGTTCTGTTCAATCTCTTTGCAGGTTCATGGCTCAGACACCATGAAGTCAAGACATTATCACCGCTGCTCCAAATTTGGAGTTGCATACATCAACACGATGCACGCTTTCCACGATGCTGCAAAGACTCCTCGTAACCACAACAGTAGGTGGTCAAGACGAAGATCTACCATGGCCGCAGTACGATCTTGTTAGGTGCGATATATGCGTTCAGGGGCAAATCAATGTAACCATGGCCGCCAACAACACGGAGCCATGTCACGAAGGGGCATGGCCGCCAACATCGCGGATCCATGTCACGAAGGGGCATGGCCGCCAACAACGCGGAGCCATGTCACGAAGGGGCATGGCCGCCAACAACGCAGAGCTATGTCACAAAGGGGCATGGCCGATAACGAAGCAACGCAGCATAACAAGTTCATAGTGTCTCTGCTAAGTTTAAGATGCTAAACTCCTATCCCGAAGCTCAATTCAACTCTGAAGCTTCACCGAAGCTGCCCAACTCCAACTCCTAAGAGTTAACCAAAGGCTCAATCCGAAGCCAACAATGATGATCTTTGGAAGCGAGGAGCAAGAATCTTACTACGATGAATTACTCCCGATGACGATGAAGTGCATAGTTCACCAAAGTGGACGATGAAGTACAAAGTTTACCCAGAGGACGAGTCAAATTCTGATGCCGACAACGATGATGCAATTCCGATTCTCAACCCGATGTTGTTGTTGTTGGGATCAAAGTACTAATGATGTTGCTCCGTTCCAAAGCTTTCTCCTCATCTCCAACGTTGCAGACCAACCAAAGATGAAGAAAATGTGGACGGTTTTCCCCTAACTTCAACTGACGCCACAGTCAGAAGAAAAGGGGTAAATTGTATAACGACGCAGGTGTACCAAAGGCCAATGATAACGAAGAGGTAAAGCTGCCACCTCCGATGATGGTCCAATTCCGATGTCAATGATCATAGTATCTCGAAGATGAAAAGTCCCCGCGCTATAGAAGAAACACGAAGTGCATTACGATGGCGTTGCGGCTAGACCCAAAGTGCAACACGATGATGTTGCTGCTAAAACTGCCGAAGCCAGAGTTTGATGTTAGTTCCACTTCACCAACGATGTAAAATCCATGCCATGCATGTGAACCAAAGTTCGATTTTCAAGTTACAAAGCCCGACAACGATGAATCACTCCCGATGACGATGGAGATCCAAAGCCCTGCTACGAAGATATCTAAATACAAGTCCCAGAGTCATCGTTGTGCCAATGTCAGAATCCGAAGATGACAACTCTGATGTCGACGATGGCATGAAAATGCGAAAGTCTGATATCGACGACGATGAGTTTACCTACAGGCCAAACGACGGCATAATTATCAAAAGTGCGGTTACGAAGCATCAGTTCTCTCCTATATAACTTATTACGTGATGACTGCACTTTGGTGCAAAATCTGTTGACATTAAGGATAGCTCTTATCAACCCAACCAACACGTAAGGACTCCACCTTCTATAAAGCTAAATGATGACGTAATGGCCGAGAAGGAAGGTCAAGGTAACGGAGCAATCTCACTGAACTTCATATCTTCATGAATGAAGAGATCCCTTAAAAAAGAGATGATCTTCATGAATGAATATATCCCTTACCGCAGAGATAGGGACATATCTCTTTCTCATTTACAACGATGATCCAAAATACAGTGGGGGATGATGCCTTTTCACCTGAAGCTCAAAGATCACATCCCAACTCGATTCGGAAGACTCAAAGATCACAGCTCAACTCAATCCGAAGACTCAGTTCTGAAGATTCAACACCGGGCCTCAAACCGAAGACTCAATCCCGAAGTACAAGTGTAATAACGATGCAGGGTGCAGCCAAAATTTTTGCCTTTGTCTTCGCAGATACACTATCTAGAATTCAACCAAAGACCGATGCAACAATGGTCCATATTCCGACAACGCTGATGCATGATGACCAACTCTGAAGTACAAAATCCAACAATACAATCCTGATTCTCAACCAGCTGATGCTGCTAGAATCAAAATAAATATGCTGTGGTTTTGCCCCGACGACGATGTTTCCGGTGGTATGTCAAATAATGATGATGCAAGCAAACTTGAGTTCGCCCGGCGTTCAACTCAGCCTTATGATGAATACAGACTCTTCTCAGATGACGCAACTCCAACTCAAGATGGTATAACTCAATTGTGACGTCGACAATGGCAGGAAGATGCCATAGTACAAAGCCTTGCAAGGACCAGTGATGAGGATACAACGTAGAAGCCTTGCAACCAAAATTCCTGGTGACGATGACGAAGAACACCACAATTCCGAAGATTACTCCTCATCTCCAACGTAGCTAGAAGACCAACCAAAATACGATTTGTGAAGACGGTTTTCCCTAACTTCAACTGACGCTAGTCAGAAGAAAAGGGGCGAATTGTATAAAGACCGCCCCGGCTACGATGTGGCCGGGCCACATACTCCGAGTATGTGACCCTTCCTCCTTTTCTGACACGTCATATATTCAACCTTTTTTTCTTCTTCTTTGGAACAGTTTTGATAAAGTAACAACTGCTTATAAAGAAAAGAGATATAACTACTTAGAAAACGAACATAAGTTTCTTCTTTTTAATCGTGTTATATAGTTTTTCGTTTTCTAAAACTCTCACACAAGTTAAGGAGCTTTCCCAACATTGGTAAATCCGTCATAAAACAAATTGAAGAGGAGAAAGTTATGATTTATCAACTCAAAAAAGTTAAAAAAGCAGAAGAAGAATTTTCGAAGTAAGTCATTCTTTATCAAACTTATATTGATCAATTTTTATTGATGATTATGATTAATAGAGTTGTTTTTATAAAAACAAATCTGGAATTTCTTATAAAATTTTAATCTGATTAAATTGAAATTTTAATTTGATGTTACCTAAAGATTATTTTTTTTTCCAGTAATTGAAATTGACTGTGTTTATAAGAAATTGGTGATTTTTATGTAATTTTGGTTGATTGTTGTCAAGTTGGGGATATACATTTAGTTTTGTGTTTCATTGCATACCATTAAGGGGTTCGATGGAAGAAAGAGATAATACCCCATTGTTGGATCTTAATGTAAGTTTAAATGAGACAATGCTTGATAACGTCTTAGACTGTGTACCTCATTGCTATAATGAAAAAATTGATGAACATATATGTTAGAAAAAACAATGTTTTGTTTTAATCAAAAAATGCATGGACCATGTTTTGATCCCAAGACCTATTGCTCCCTAGATGTTTTTTCATGTGAATGAATAAAACATTAGTCCCATATAGACTAAAACACTAAGAGTTTTAGACTTAAATAGCATTGGTTTAGCCTTAAGGGCATGGCCCTTTGGGTCTTTAGACCTTTGTGTATGGGGAAAGACCTAGACTATGGCAAGGAAGCCTAAACCTTATTGCATTTCTTATTGCCTTTCCCGTTCGCGCGGTGCTTCGCATAGAAGCACGCACGCTCGCTCGGCGTGGGCGTGGGCGTGGGCGTGGGCGTGGGCGTGGGTGTATCCGACCCATCCTTTCTTTTTACTAAAATTTACCACACGCTTCTCCCACACATGTAAAGAATTTTATTCTTTGCCTTCTCGGTTTTGGATATCCGACAGCCTCAAGAAGCATCTTCTTTCACGCGTGTCACACGGTTTTCTTGACACTTGTACACACTGTTTTCCTCGAGAAGAATCTTGAAAATTTTGAATGCGTGTGCACTGTTCTTTTAACGCGATTTTTTACCTTACTTTTGCAACGTTCGAGATGCGTGAATCACGGACGATCTGTCGTGCTTTGATTCTCTTTCAACGTTCAACATTTTCTTGCTATAAATACGAGTTGTAAACTTCATTTGTAAACTATACCTTTAACTCTTCTCTTAAATTTTATTCTTTACTTATACTTTCGAAACAATTTCTTTTAAGTTTACTGAAACAAAAAATCGAGTTCTTATCTTAAACAAGTTGTAGTTTACGAAACATAATTTTGTATAACTACTTCTTTGTTTACAGAAATTAGTTCTAGAAACTTTGTTTAACAAATTAGTTTACGAAACATCATAGTTTACGAAACATAAATTAGTTTTTATATTTATCTGAAACTGGTTGTAGTTTCGATTTGTGCTTTTGTTTTTTCATTTTTGCTGCCAAGTTCTAAGGGTTCTCTCTGTATGCTACACATAGAGGAGAACTAACGATAGTTGTATCCTGGAGGTAATTTGTAAATTACTATAGCATCTCAGAGGAGTAGCAGGCAATATTACCTTTAGCTCAGCGTATCTCATACGTGCCTCTACTAAGTTTATTGAGTTATTTTTTACTACTTTCAGTGTAATCTAAGTATTATTTCCCATTTGCATTCGATTATTGTAATTAATTCCAACAATCTAAAGGTAATATCGTGCCTTATTGTAATATTGTAATACTGTAATATTCTTTGTTGTAAGAACATGGGAAAGAATACTGTAGAAAAACCACCAAAGTTCAGTGGTAAGGACTTTAAAAGATGGCAGTCTAAAATGCTATTCTTCCTAAACGACCAAAGGTTAGATGGATATGCTTTAGAAAAACTCTCGAGAAAACTTCATCGCCGTGGTAATGAAGATAAATTGGACAAGTGGAATAGGAAGAATTATTTGTGCAAGAATCATATTCTTAACTGTCTTGATGACTCCTTGTATGACTTCTATAATGCAAAAGAAGATTTTAATGCTTTTGATTTATGGGAAGCTCTAGAAGAAAAATATCATCTTTGAAGCTGGCTGAAGTAAGAAGTTCTTGATGGCTAAGTTCTTAGAATACAACATGACTGACGAAAAGCCTGTGTTAGAACAGTTCGTCGAACTTCAACTCCTCATCAGAGATTCTTGCTGAAGGAATGACTTTTGATGAAGCTCTACAAGTATCGGCTTTGTGATTGAAAAGCTTCCACCCTCATGGAGCGAATACAAGAGGAGGTCTGCGACACAAGACTCGTGAAATCACCATGGTGGAGCTTGGCAAAAAGATCCGAGGTTGAGGAGTTGATGTGCAGCAAGGGACAAGAGCATGATCTTTGAGAAAAAACATGTCCAACAAAGCTCATGTTTTGGACGATAAAGCTATTTCAAAGAAAACTCTGGAGAATCCAAAAAATGGGTAATAGACGTAACGACGTCGAAAACCCGAAGGTAACAATTTTAAGCCTAGAGGTGGTGTCACTAAGCACACCATCAAAGGCGACTGTTTTAATTGTGGTAAACCCGGACATATGGCTAAAGACTGTAAGGTCCCTAAAAGGATCAAATATGATCCAAAACAGAAAAATAAGGCAAACATAGTAGAGGACTCTGGATATTTCACTGGCATGGTGTCGAAGTCGACCTTGTCTCTAGTATGACTAATGTGAGAGACTGGTGGCTTGATTCTGGAGCCACCAAGCATGTCTGTAAATTCAGAATGCTTTCTCCTCCTATGCCATAGTAGGAGATGATGAGAAATTGTTCATGGGAAATTCTTCCACCGCGAAAGTGGTGGGAAAGGTGAAGGTCGAACTGAAGCTAACTTCAGGAAATACTCGCATTGAATGACGTATTCTACGTCCCAGACATATGCAAAAATCTCATCTCAGAACCATCATCTGCTAGGAAAAGGTTTTAAAATTGTTCTTGAGTCCAATATCATTGTGATTTCTAAGCATGGTGAATTCGTAGGAAAAGGTTATGTTACCGATAACATGATTAAGCTTAGTGTATCTGATTTGAAATTGAATGTTAATGCATCTTCTTCTGTTTATGTTTGTGACTCCTCACATCTTTGGCATGATAGACTTGGGCATGTTAATTTCAAATCGCTAGAAAGACTTGCTAATTTAGGTTGCATACCAAAAATAAACTTTGATAAAAAACAAAGATGTGAAATCTGTGTTGAATCTAAATATGCAAGAAAACCATTTAATAAAAGTGTTGAACGTAGAACAGTTCCTTTGGAATTAATACACTCGGATTTAGGAGACTTGAAATCAACACCAACAAGAGGTGGTAGAAAATGGTATATCACTTTCATAGATGATTACTCACGATCTTCACAAAGTTCATCTTCTTAGAAGTAAAGATGAGGCCTTAGAGGCTTTCAAGTTTTATAAACTTGAAGTAGAAAACCAAAAAGGAGTTAAGATTAAAACTCTTAGGTCGACCGTGGAGGTGAGTATGTGATACCCATAGGAGAGTTTTGTAAAAATAATGGAATCATTCATGAAACCACTGCACCATATTCACACCTAATCGAATGGTGTAGCCGAAAGAAAAAATAGAACACTCATAGATATGGTAAATGATATGTTAACAAGTTCAGGGTTATCTTCGAACTTGTGGGGGAAGCTATCCTCTCGGCATGCTATATTTTGAACCGAGTTCCATTTAAAAAATCGTATAAAACTCCTACACAATTGTGGAATGGTAAACAACCTTCCTATGCATACTTTAAAGTGTGGGGGTGTTTGGCCAAGGTGGCCATTCCTCATCCCAAGAAAACTAAAATAGGTCCTAAAACAATTGACTGTGTTTTCATAGGATATTTTGAGCATTTATATGCTCACGGGTTTATGGTCATCGATTCGACCACAATAACATTGGTCCGAACACCATAATGGAATCAAGAGATGTTGTGTTTTATGAACACATATTTCCTTTAAGGTCTGGACCTCGTAAAAAGGTCCATGATGATCTCCCGGATGTTCCATCGACTAGTCAAACTCCAACTTTGGAGTATGAGACGGAACCAAGAAGAAGTAAGAGGGTTAGAACTGAAACAAGTTTTGGCCCTGATTTTTTGACTCTTACGGTAGAGTCTGAACCCCAAACCTATAAGGAAGCTATGACTTCTCCAGAATCTCCTTTCTGGGAAGAAGCTTCATTAAATGAATGGGAGTCCATTCAGCAAAATGAAACTTGGGAGCTTGTAGACTTGCCTCCTGGAAGTAAATCCATAGGTTGCAAATGGGTGTTCAAAAGGAAACTTAGAACAGATGGAACTATAGATAAATATAAAGCTAGGTTGGTAGCTAAAGGCTATAGACAACAGGAAGGAGTAGATTTCTTTGATACCTATTCACCAGTCTCTAGAATCACCTCGATTAGAATGTTGATTGCTATTGCTTCAATTTATGATTTGCATATACATCAGATGGATGTTAAAACTGCTTTTCTATATGGTGAATTGAATGAAGAAATTTATATGGATCAACATGAAGGCTTTATAGTAAAAGGTTATGAAAACAAAGTATGCAAGTTAAACAAATCTCTTTACGGTTTAAAACAAGCACCTAAACAGTGGCATGAAAAATTTGATCATGTTATGATAACTAATGGTTTCAAGGTTAATGAATCTGATAAATGTGTTTACATTAAATCTGTGTATGATTCTCATGTTATTGTTTGCCTATATGTTGATGATATGCTCATATTAGGCAGCAACCTTGATATTATTAATACCATTAAAAGCATGCTTAGAGATAATTTTGACATGAAAGACTTAGGCCCTACTGATGTAATCTTAGGGATGAAAATCAGAAAGACGTCTGATGGATATAGTCTTAGTCAATCTCATTATGCTGAAACCGTATTAAAGAGATTTAATTATGAAAATGCTAAACCTGCGTCTACTCCATTTGATCCCACTTGTAAATTGAAAAAGAACAAGGGTGAGGGTATTGATCAACTTGAGTATTCTCGCATTATTGGTAGTCTTATGTATCTTATGAACTGTACAAGACCTGATATTGCTTACTCTGTGAGTAGATTAAGCAGGTATACTTGCAACCCAGGGCAGGATCACTGGAATGCTCTCTTCAGAGTTTTACGTTATCTGAGAGGGACCTCAAACTATTGCTTAAGTTTTGGGAAGTATCCTGCTGTACTGGAAGGGTATTGTGATGCCAACTGGATATCAGACTCAGAAGAGTGCAAATCTACTAGTGGGTACATCTTCTTGCTTGGAGGTGCGTCTGTCTCATGGAAGTCTACCAAACAGACATGTATAGCTAAATCCACTATGGAGTCTGAGTTTATAGCCTTGGAAAAAGCTGGAGAGGAAGCTGAATGGATGCGATGTTTCCTGGGAGGAATTCCACTCTGGCCCAAGCCTGTGTCTTCAATTGCCATCCACTGTGAGAGTGAAGCTGCTCTTGGTTGCGCAAAGAACAATGTATACAACGGGAAGTATATACATATACGAAGAAGACATAAGACGGTGAAACAACTACTCTCTACTGGTATTATCTCGATAGACTTTGTAAAATCCAAAGATAATCTTGCAGATCCTTTGACAAAAGGCTTAACCAGAGAGAAAGTTAAATTTACATCGAGGGGGATGGGACTTAAGCTCATTGAATAAATCACCATGAAGGATACTCAACCTTGTGATTGGATTTCCAAGATCAAGGTTCAATGAGACAACTAATTTATGGTGATATTGAGAAAGCACTATCTTTGTCCCTCCCTATGGTGTAATCGTGCGATAGTGTTTGCTGCAGAAATTAAGGATGATCTTTTGCGATCTTAATGGGTACCATGGCTTTGATTAAAGCGGGGTGTGGCAGGACACTCTTTATGGACTCACCTTTGTGGATGTTGGAAGTGTGGCCGCTTCCTATGAGAATATGAGCTGATTCTCTAGAGACATTCATTAAGTCCGGGATTTTAGCCCATGGCCAAAATGGGCACAACCGCAAGAGCTTGGCAGCTGTTTTCTTCGGTTGAGGCATCAAGTGTGGCTGTTATTTCTAAATTGCATTCTTTGTTGGCGGTTCAAGACATTGCGTTCACCGTATCAACAAGCAGTTCAGGTAACCTCTCACTAAGTTAAGGTTCAATCTTAGGGACACCTTAGCCTATTTTGTTGCCTTATGTTTTTATCGTGTTTTATCGACATGTTTTATTATTCATGTGGGGGATTGTTAGAAAAAACAATGTTTTGTTTTAATCAAAAAATGCATGGACCATGTTTTGATCCCAAGACCTATTGCTCCCTAGATGTTTTTTCATGTGTATGAATAAAACATTAGTCCCATATAGACTAAAACACTAAGAGTTTTAGACTTAAATAGCATTGGTTTAGCCTTAAGGGCATGGCCCTTTGGGTCTTTAGACCTTTGTGTATGGGGAAAGACCTAGACTATGGCAAGGAAGCCTAAACCTTATTGCATTTCTTATTGCCTTTCCCGTTCGCGCGGTGCTTCGCACTGAAGCACGCACGCTCGCTCGGCTCGGCTCGGCGTGGGCGTGGGCGTGGGCGTGGGCGTGGGCGAGGGAGTGGGAGTGGGTGTGGGCGTGGGTGTATCCGACCCATCCTTTCTTTTTACTAAAATTTACCACACGCTTCTCCCACACATGTAAAGAATTTTATTCTTTGCCTTCTCGGTTTTGGATATCCGACAGCCTCGAGAAGCATCTTCTTTCACGCGTGTCACACGGTTTTCTTGACACTTGTACACACTGTTTTCCTCGAGAAGAATCTTGAAAATTTTGAATGCGTGTGCACTGTTCTTTTAACGCGATTTTTTACCTTACTTTTGCAACGTTCGAGATGCGTGAATCACGGACAGTCTGTCGTGCTTTGGATTCTCTTTCAACGTTCGAACATTTTCTTGCTATAAATACGAGTTGTAAACTTCATTTGTAAACTATACCTTTCAGAACTCTTCTCTTCTGAAATTCTTATTCTTTACTTATACTTTCAGAAACAATTTCTTTTTAAGTTTACAGAAACAAAAAATCGAGTTCTTATCTTAAACAAGTTGTAGTTTACAGAAACATAATTTTGTATAACTACTTCTTTGTTTCTGAGAAATTAGTTCTGAGAAACTTTGTTTAACAGAAATTAGTTTACTGAAACATCATAGTTTACGAAACATAAATTAGTTTTTATATTTATCGAAATTGTAGTTTCGATTTGTGCTTTTGTTTTTCATTTTTGCTTCCAAGTTCTAAGGGTTCTCTCTGTGTATGCTACACATAGAGGAGAACTAACAGATAGTTGTATCCTGAGGTAATTTGTAAATTGCTATAGCATCTCAGAGGAGTAGCAGGCAATATTACCTTTAGCTCAGCGTATCTCATACGTGCCTCTACTAAGTTTATTGAGTTATTTGTTACTACTTTCAGTGTAATCTAAGTATTATTTCCCATTTGCATTCGATTATTGTAATTAATTCCAACAATATATTGTTTGATAATGGAGATTTGGTGGAAACATCAAAAGATATGACAACTGATTATATCCCAAAAGTAGGAATGTTGTTTGAGTCAGAGGACGAATTGTACCATTTTTACAATTATTATGCTAGAAGAACGGGATTTAGCATCAGGAAGGGTCCTTTTAAACGGTCAAGTGATGGTGAAATTAGGAAAAGAGTAATTTATTGTTCAAAAGAGGGCTTCAAATTATAATTTGATAAAGAATCAGAAAAAAATTGATAAAGAATCAGAAAAAAATTAATCAATTACAAGTTTGATAAAGAATTACCTACTTCCAGAGGATTGAGCTTTATTTGTCCCCGTTGGATGATTCACAAAGAGTGTTATTCTTCGACTTCTTAGAAAATCGATCGATTTCTAGGCGGATTTATTTAGGTTGGGAGTGCTCTGTAACTTTGTTTCACACGAGTTTGAACAAAAGAAGAAAAATATGCGAAGATAATAACAAGAGCGTAACAAGAGGAGACTAAAGTCTCCCCTACTTGAAGTAGTTATGTTTTTTAGATAAGCAGTTGGCATATTACGTTTATAAAAACCGTAAAAGAAGAGAACCGGTTGAATATAGGACGTGTCAGAAAAGGAGGAAGGGTCACATACTCGGAGTATGTGGCCCGGCCACATCGTAGCCGGGGCGTATAAAGACGACGTGAAGAGACACTACCCGCAGGAGCTGTCAACCCATGCGGCTGCTCATTTGATTATACAACACGCATCACATTCAACTTGGAGCACACAATGGACAATACATCTCCTAAATTATAAAAAGTGGCACGAAAGTTCATTACACTCATTCGAAGGAGGTGAGGGGAGAAGGAGTAAGAAACCCACTACCTCTGAAGAGAGGAGTAATAGTTGGGTAGTATTACTACCCTCATTCCCACACACATCGGCAACTCGAAGTACAAATACCAACGACGGTGACCCTGATTCTCAACCCCCTGATGCTGTTAGTAGAAAAGTGTTGATGTTGTTGATGTGGTCCGATGATGAAAGCCCTTGTCATTCCGATGATGTTGCTTGATTCGACTCAAGAAATTACACTAAGTTGTTACAGTCCTAACCTTCGTGGGTACAACGACGATAAAGCAATTATACCCCACAGTGGTGCAACTTAAGTCTTATCAACACAATGATACATCCTCGGCCCCATATCCAGATAGTGCATTCCTTGATCCTCACACCAACGATGTGGCTACTCCGATGATACAGCTCCAGCTCAAGATGGTAAATTAAAGAATGATGTCAACGATGGCATGTTTCACATATTTTCACGTGATACATCCTTGATGAATATCATAAATCATGGGAAAATATATTTTCATGTGATCATGTATTTTCACATGATCTATAATGAGGGTCTCTTCAGCATCCCAATGCATTTTTACATTATTTCATATATCCAAAGGCTAATGTTAAGACAGCCTTACAACGATGATTCAAATCTACTGATGATTTTTCCCCAAAGACGTGCGTACATTGATATAAAGTCCCACGACTGATATCAAAAAACGAAGACACCCAAAGCTTGTTCATGTGGTACGCTGATGCATGGCGCGGACCGGCTCAATCCCTATTGTCTATTAAAGATAAAAGAAGTAATGCTGTACAGAGGCAGTTAAAAGCTACGGGGTGATCCGGACCTGGGAAGCCCGATGACCATTTCTCAAAAGCCGATGTGCAGAAACGCAGAGAAGTTAGGACGGGGCAGTCCCAGGACTGATATCAAAAACGTGCATACATTGATATAAAGTCCCAGGACTGATATCAAAAACGAAGACATCCAAAGCGCAGCCCATCTGGAAGTGACTAAGACGATGACCTTGTAATGATATGCAAATATAAGGACGTCGTTTCATAAAGAACAGTGAACACATGGTTCAAAAATGTGCCAGTTTAAAGATTCAAATAACGATGGCTAAATCTATACCAAAATACAAGGTGTGTCTGATGCCCACCAAAGAACCAATGTCATAAGCCTATGATGCTTAATCCAATGATGAGGATGCAACATACTCTAGACTTCTCATGAGAAGTATGCTTCTTCAGTCACTTGTAAAGAAAGTGACTTATACTTCTTATGAGAAGAGCTATAATAACGAAGGAGCTGCGAAGATAAAACTTATGTCCAAAACCCGATGCTCAAGTAGGACGCTCCAATCCTCCGCTCTGATGACGGAAGCCCAGTTTTGGTCCAAAGATGCAATCCCAGTCTAACAACGCAGTCTTGTTCCGAAGCTGCCCGCTCAATGCAAAGTCCAAGTCCAACAAAGAACGAAGGGGCATGGCCGCCAACAATGCAAAGCCATGTCACGGAGGGGCATGGACGATGACGGTGCAAAGCCTTATAACAAGGATGAAATTCTACCAACGATGCTTATTACCACTCCTCGACTGATGCCATGGAGTATTTACAACGTGGAGGCATGGGGAAATCAAGCCATGGGGAGTACTTATACCATTAGGAAGGGTAAGGTATATTTTGGTCTGTAGGGACATTTTCGAATTTCGGTAAAGAATAGGGGCAAGTATTAATACTTTGTCGTGATATATTCTTTACCAAAATTCTACCACGAAGAACACAAAAGCCTCTCGACATGGGGCATCTAAAGGAAACAACATCGTTATTGGATACGCTATCTGAAGATGATAATCCAAAAGTCATGCAACGATATGGTGCAAGGCAGATCCCGAAGGGGCATGGCTGCCGACAATGCGAAGCCATGTCACGAAGGGGCATGGCCACCGACAACGCGAATCCATGTCACGAATGGGCATGGTCGATGACGGTGCAAAGCCTGACAGCGCAGTCTTATTCCAATGATAGCTCCAGCCCAAGGTAGCTGCAAAGCACCATATCCTAGCCCAAAGTAGCTGCAAAGCACCATATCCTAGCTCAATGTTAATGATAAACAAGAATCTGTTCAAGGGATCATGCTACCTCTACATGAAGATACACTCTTTAGGAACATGGAGCGGTCCCCTGAATAAAAGAAGCCGTTGCAGCCGTCTAAATGAAAGAAGTTGATACTTTACAGACGTACGGGTAATACGATATGAGATTAAATATCTCACGTGGATCCCAAGTAAACAAACCTTCTACTGTAAACTCGAAACATTTTTTCAAGCATCGCAAAGATGTCCGGCGGCAATACACACAGAAGCATGTGCTAGTTGTTCCAGATCCCCAGGAAATCATGATTTTTGGTAACTACAATACAGTAAAAGTGGCAGCAACAAGGAAAAGCTAATGTGTTCTCCATAGGGGTAATCGACAGCCTAAGCTGCTTTTGTTAGAGCAATAACTTTCACTTTCACGAGCCTGGTCAACCGGCTCCCGAAAGCAAAAAGGGGCATACTACACCACCCGTAACTGACGAGCAAGTTTCCAAATCCATTTCTTATGATCCTTACGTCTCTTTAGTAATTACAAAAATTACATACATTTCATACATTTTTTATACATTTCCAAAAATTGCATACATTTCCAAATCTCAACGGAACGGGAACCGCAAAACATTTAGTTTGCTACCACGTCTCCGGGAGATTCTTAGACCCCCACCGTTTGGTAATCCTCTGGCTCAGGATTGGCCAACATGGTGACAGGTCCCAAAGCTCAGCAGAACGGGAACGGCAAAATATTTAGTTCGCCACCACGTCTCCGGGAGATTCTTAGACCCCCACCGTTCGGTTATCCCCTAGCTCGGGATTGGCCAACGGGGTGACAGGTCCCAAAGCTCAGCGGAACGGGAACGGCAAAACATTTAGTTTGCCACCACGTCTCCAAGAGATTCTTAGACCCCCACCGTTCGGTAATCCCCTGGCTCGGGATTGGCCAACGGGGTGACAGGTCCCAAAGCTCAGCGGAACGGGAACGGAAAAACATTTAGTTTGCCACCACGTGTCCGGGAGATTCTTAGACCCCCACCGTTCGGTAATCCCCTGGCTCGGGATTGGCCAACGGGGTGACAGGTCCCAAAGGTCAGCGGAACGGGAACGACAAAACATTTAGTTTGCCACCACGTCCCGGGAGATTCTTAAACCCCCATCGTTCGGTAATCCCAGGGCCCGGGATAGGCCAACGGGGTGACATGTCCCAAACATAGCACAAGGCAATCCCTTCGTGATACTATGGTTTCAAAAACTCACCGCGCTTAGCGATAGCGAATTCATAAATCTGCACAAGGCAGGGGCGAGAACAGCCACAAACACTTAACAAACATGTTATTACTTTAAAGAATTTCACATTTATTCATTCATCCTTATTAGTTACGTCGTTAATTTATCTTATCACATAAAAAACATTTATCTAAAACTGCTATACGCTAATGCTTCTATGCCAATTGAGACTACAGGGGTAGGAAATAATCCTAAGATATTCAACGCTTACCCACCAAAGCAGGGACGAGCTAGGTGAAGATATTTCTCAAAAATCATTTACCATCAATCATGTCCATGCCGCTGCAAACAAGGTGTTGCTACAAGTGCGCTTTTTCCATGGCGTGCTTACTGTTGGTGTGACTCGGTGATCAAAGAAACGCTCTCACCCAGGAAAGATGCTATCCACACATCGAATGTGAAGCTTGCAGTGGAGTTGATAATAGGACAGCTAACCACAGACCGGCGAGTACATACAGGAAACTGTGGAGTTGCTGCGTAGGCGCCGCTGTCACTTTGGTACGCCTAAAAGATGCTACTGATAGGTGCTGAAAAATACTTCCATTACTTCCAACTTAAAACAAGCACGGGGCAAACACGTTGATATACGTTGTTGCTGCCAAGATATTCCGGCCAGAGCCAAGCATCGCCATTACTCTGCCAAAGATGAAGTCCCACCGCAGATACAAGACTGGGGCAATATCGTGAAAGCATGGCCATGCAAGGTGCTAATGAAAACAAGGCAATACTACTGACATCTCCTTGCTATGAAAAACATGCCGCTGACACCATATATGGAAGGGATGGAAGGTTGAAGAGCCTTCGTTCTCTACCTTCGCTTTCATATGGTAGATTGAAAAGCAGTCGTTCTCTATCTTCGGTGTCATGGTAGAGATGTAAGGTTAAAGAACCTTTATTTTTCTACCTTTGTTGTTATATGATAGGGAGTGAAGGTTGAAGACCCTTCGTTCCTTATCTTCACTTAATTCCTTCATTGGACTTCATCCTTCTTTGAAGAAGACGTGTGAAGCTAATACGCACAAACCAACGTCATGGTAGAGGAGTTGTTGGTGCCATGACGTACCAGACGATGATCCCGTAATACGAAAAATGTTACTGCTACTTCACGACAGCCAAAGTTGAACAAGATGACGAGAGGAGTGATAACCCGAAGTACTCAAAGCTTAATTCCGATGATAGCTTCGGATCAATCCAAAGTCTTAAAACAGCCGCCGCGTAACAGCAGCATAACCAGGCCCAAACAAAATGACGAGGGCCTAAATACTCACCCTAACCTACCGAAAGTCTGCGATACCCGAAGTCGCCACCACACCTTGCTATGACGTACGCAAAGCCGCCACTCAACTGGTGATTTTGAGTTTTCAAACTAGGAGCAGAACATGGGGAAAATCAAATACGAAGAGTCACATATTAGCAAGAAAGGTTAAGGTACATTCTGATTTACAGGGACGTTTCTGAATTTCGGTAAAGAATAGGGGCAAGTATTAATACTTTGTCGTAATATATTCTTCACCGAAATTCTTCCACAAAGAAGGCAAAGCCATATCACGAAGGGGCATGGCCATGGACAAGGAAAAGCCATGTCACGAAGGGGCATGGCCGCCAACAATGCGAAGCCATGTCACGAAGGGGCATGGCCGAAGACAATGCGAAGCCATGTCACAAAGGGGCATGGCCGAAGACGGTGCCAAGCCATGTCACGAAGGGGCATGGATGCCAACAATGTGAAGCCATGTCACGAAGGGGCTTGGCCAAAAACAAAGCGAAGCCATGTCACAAAGAGGCATGGTCGAAGACAAAGCCATGTCACGAAGGGGCATGGCCGCACACAATGCGAAGCCATGTCATGAAGGGGCATGGCCGAAGACAATGCGAAGCCATGTCACGAAGGGGCATGGACGAAGACGGTGCCAAGCCATGTCACGAAGGGGCATGGATGCCTACAATGCGAAGCCATGTCACGAAGGGGCTCGGCCAAAAACAAAGCGAAGCCATGTCACGAAAAGGCATGGCCGAAGAAAAAGCCAAGACATGACGCGAAGGGGCATGGCCGCCAACAATGCGAAGACATGTCACGAAGGGCATGGCCGACGACGGTACCATGCCATGTCACGAAGGGGAATGGCCGGCAACGATGCAAGGACAAACAAGGTGGAAGTGATATTTCTCAAGTGTTTTTCACCAGCAACCCTCAAGAAAATGGGCAAATTGTATACACCAAAAAATACATTCTACACGTGGAAGAAGATTAAGAGTTAGAGCTGGATATAAGACTACAACATCATGCACAATATCAGATCCAACACAGCTTCAACCCTAAGCTAAGGACAGAAGCGTAATCTGCCAGAAGATATTTTCCCATAAATAGGGAGCAATTAGGTTCGGTGAAGAGGAGGACTTTTCTTTACCTGATTCCCACCGACACTCTTCTTTTTCCTTCTCCTCCTTCTTACTATCTAAACTCTCTGAACTGGGAGAGCTTGTAATGAAGTTCCATTGGAACCGAACAACCATTAATGAAAGCTAACTCTGTATTACCCCGTGGATGTAGACAATGCCGAACCACGTTAATTACTTGTGTTGATTCTTATTTCATTTTACTGCACTTAATTTTGTTATGATTTATGCTTATATTTAATTCTATCTGTTGATTTATCATTTAATTCATTTGGTTGTGATACCAAAATAATGGTGTTCACACTTATTGTGTAACTATTGTAAAATGGAAATTCGGTTGTTCTCTTATTATGCCCAATACACTAAAAGCAGAATAAGGCAATTACCGCCTCCGTCCACTATTAATTGACACATTTATTTTTATATCTTGTCCCATTAATAATTTATTTTATATCATTTGATAATTATGTTTACATTTTCTATGTAGGTGTTTTATAATGCTTTTCAACGATATAAAATTTAAGAAAATCCGTCGCATAGTCTGAGAGATAAATCATTTCCAAATTATACTTCTTGGTCAATTAATAATGGGCCGAAGAGGGTAGTTTTTAGAATGGCTGAATAAGAACTCTTTTTTTTAACAACCAATACTATTTAAATATAATCAAAATTGTCAACATATTCTCTTCGCATCTCATTATGCGGGCAAGATGAGCGTGTAGTGTCAAATACGGTTTCTAAAATCTTAGCTAACACTTTACTAAAAGAAAATAAGTGTCCACAAAGTTACAGTTCAACTTGATAAAATCACTTTAAAGAATTTATAATTCTGATACACGGTAGATAACCGGTAAGCAATTATAATGTGTTTTGGATATCAAAAGAAAAATTATTTCTGCTTCTTCAGAAGTAGAAATCAAGAGTAAAAGTCGGAAATAATTTATTTCATAAAAAATAAATACAAAATTTGTTTAAATTGTGCACCCAATCTAATTTTTGATTTCATCGCTTTTAAAACCCAGAAAACAACTTCCAAATGTGTAACCAAATTGAAGCATCGGATAACCAGAATGAACAAAATATAGATATGATATCGGACTGTAAGTCTGTAAAACCCCTAGGCTATCCCAAAAATTTTATAAAGGCGCCACGCTGAACAAATATCCATCAGGTGATATTGTACCACTTTTTTTTCCATCCAAAAGTGCTTTTTGGAATTAAACAAGGTCTTATTGGGGGCGTCACCTAATAGGATAAAAACGGGTCACCCATAAGTAATAATAAAAAACCCTTATTTAAAATAATTTTATAATGACTAAACAACCCTTATGTGGTTAGGTTAATAATATAGTTAACTAATAATTAGATTGTTAAGATTTTTTATATTACTAGTGATAAAAAATCATATTAAGTGATTTTGGTGGGAAGAAAAAGTTGAAAAAATGAGAAACTTTGGAGATTTTTTTCTAAGTAAACCCTAGATTTCAAATCATCCAAACAATGTTCTTTTTATTTCTCAAAATTGATGAAAGTAGGTAAAAAAAAGTTGATTTTTTTAGCTTTTTTACGAGACGTTCTGATTGGGTTTTTCCTTTACGGATTTGGGTTTTTCCTTCGTAGCCAACCGTAAGACAAATTTACGGTTAGGTGATGATGAAATCTTAGCCGTAACTAGTTAAAATTAAGAAAACCCAATTTTAAACCAGTTACGGCTGGGTTTTTTTTGGTCAAAACCCAACTGTAAATCAGTTACGACTGGGTTTTTTTTTGTCGAACCCAACTGTAAAACAGTTACGGCTGGTTTTTTTGTGATCGAACCTAGCCGTAAATCAGTTACGGCTGTTTTTTTTTTTTGTCGAACCCAACTGTAAAACAGTTACGGTTGGGTTTTGTTGAGGAAAACCCATCCGTAACTGGTTCTGAAACCTTTTTTTTTCCTAAGATTTCAATCAATCTAACCATTTCAGATGCAATTAGTTTGTTGATTATCATCACTTCTATCAATATGCTTCTTCCGCACCTTTAATAGAGAATTCAATCGAAGATTATAAGTTTTTCGAACCGTCGATTGATCGAAGATGGTGAAATGATTTTGATTGATAAAAAAAGAGGGAATGATTTATGGTTGATGAAGGAGAGAAAGTTAAGAAGAAGGAGATGAAGAGGAGGAGCAGATCTTTGAATGAGAATTAGGTTTTGATTTTAGCTTTAGTTTTTTAAGTTTTAATTTTAATTAAAGGGTAATCTAGACATTTTGTATTGAATCAAGAATACCCCATAACCAATTTTTTGGTCACTAGAAATCCAAGTAAAGCCCCTCTATTGGAATGTGACGCCCCAATAATAACTTCATCATTAAACACCTAGTACTTTATGAGGTCAACTATAAAATACTTCTGAAAAGGAAATAAAGATCCGTGGTCTCATGGGCGCCTCCGAGATAAGGCTCACTTAAGCAGATATAACAATCATTAGCTCTTTGATGTATCAAGTGACGCAGGTTCTGGTGTACCGAATGACGCAGGTTCGTGACCTCAGATTCTGCCACGTGTAATGGCTAACCATTTTGTCCTCTTGAAAAGTGGTTGATATGTCAATCATGAGTTACCTTAATGTCTGTTGTCTCTTTTA